>PTEX01000016.1:1901609-1943856 GCA_003342815.1 Eudromia elegans | reverse complement strand
GTGCTCGCGCGGGGCTGCCCGCCCGGCCCACGTGCGCGCCGGGCCTAGGCCGCGGCGCCGCCTTTCTCTGCCCCTTCCCGTTCCCGGCGCCGCAAGGAGGCCGGGGAGGCGCCGTGCCCGCCGCGCCGCCGCCTCTGTCATGGCTCCCGGGCCTGGGCCTGCGCCGCGGGGCAGCCGCTCGCCGCAGCCCTCCGCGATCCGCAGCCGCCCGGCCCCGCCGCGGGCCCAGGCCGCGTCTGCGGGGCTCCATTTCCTCCTTAGCATGCACCGATGTCGGTTTAACCGAGAGGGAATCGCGCTCTACCCRTTCACACGGGTGCAGCGGGAAAACACGGAAGTTTTTGGTGAAGGTCTTGTTTGGGAAAGATCCTAAATTTTCCAGGCAGCCTCTGTAAACAGTGCATAACCCTGCCTGATGTGACATCGAGTTTCTYGTTAGCGTATGGGCTAGCATTTTGCAAGAACTAGTGCTGTCCTAGCACGGTGATTCATTGGGGGTATTGATCTTTGGGAGGAGATGGGCTGCGCTGCGAATTCCACCTGGAAAGCTGTCATCTTAATGGGGAAAATGGAGAACCTGTGAATTGTGCCAGGTTTAAAAAAAAAAAAAGGAAAAAAAGGTATTTTCAGAGAAGTTTTGGTCTGTTATTGTCTACAGTGACATAAGCATAACTTAACAAAATCCAGAGCAATTTGCTGTTTACGCTTGCCTCTTGCTGTGTGACACAGAGCTGGTCACGTTACTCCTTCACGTAAGAGTGGGGCTGCATCACGCTGCCTTCCTGGCGATCATGCTGGATTGTACAGCGTCTTTAAACGATGCAGGATGCAGAGCAGGTCCGTGYTGGTGCTTTTCCTCTTCTGTTTTTTCCTTATATCATCATGGCGTGTGCCTATCCAGATCATCTACTGAGTTACAGTATCTTCTTGTTTCTCTCTGTTAAAATTATGTGTTTTTTAAGATGAAATAAATGCAGATGTGGCACAGTGCCCGTTCTAGTTTTCTCCTGGAAAAATGTATTGTCTATTGCTGTTTGATGCTCCTGTTAAACACTCATCTAGGCTGATATTCTACCAGGCCCCTTGCAAAGCTGAGGAAATGCAGTAGGAAGTGAATAGATGCTAGGAAGACCTTCAAACCCCAAATAGGAGAGGAGGGGGGCTTGGAGACTTCTGAAGTGTTTTTTAAGGGCAGCACATGCGCCTTACGCTGAGCTAAGGAATTCTCTTGCAGCACCCAGAATTCTGCTGCGCTTGACGGAAGCGTCCCGGTGTTCCCAGGGGTGTTTAAATCCTGGAATTGGTTAGCGGTGCGTTTGTGATGCTTGGCAGCAGTATCTGCTTCGTACGGGGCTGCTGCTGGGCGCCTTGTTTCTTTTGCTGCCTGTTTCGTTAGCGGAGAAGAAAACGTGTAAAATAAACATGGCTCCAACGAGAGGCGGGCTCACTGCTGACCTTGCGCRCCAGCCTTTGCCTGGGCACTTTCCGCCGGGCTCAGTGGGGTTCTGCTGCATCCCTACTGCTTTGGGTGCAGGGTTTCATTTTGCAGGAGTTTACACAGTGATTTGGAGCGTGAGTTCCAGAAGGACACGTTGGCAAGGTGACTTTTCATGTTGCAGAGACCTCCAGAAGTTCTAAGGAAAATGTCTTCTTTGTATGATTAAAACGGATGCATTAGATTTACAATCTGGGAAGTCCTCATCACAATTTTTTATTTTTTTAATGTAGTTTAGCAAGCACATAGTTCATGGCGGAACTGTGCTGCCAGCACAGTGTTTTGTGCTCTGGAGATGTTAAATGTTCCCAGTCCTGATAACGAGGAGAACCTCATTATTCTTGAAAAGCTTAGAGAATATCATCCAGACAGCTTTGCAAATATACAGAGGTCCCTCTACGGCGTCATTTACAGGCTTTGAAAACCCTAATTCTTTTAATAACAATTATTATTAATTTTAGGTCCGTGGAGGAGATTTAATGGACAAGATGCGCTCCTTAGGCATTTGCCCATTCTGCAGTGATGCGTGTTGGAATTGGTGCTTTCAAAAGTGAAAGAGTTGAGCCCTGGCCCAGAGGAAACAGAGCCATGTTCTTTTTTCGAGTTTCTGCTGTCAGCATCTGAATATAGATGTGGAAGAGCTTTGCAAATCTGGGTCTGCTCTCTGCCTGTTTTGAACTGTTCAGCCTGCTGCAGTTGAGTAGCGCCTGTGAAAGTTGAATTCATGGAACAACGAGTGGGAACTAAAGAAATAGTGCCTTTTTTGGGTGAGTTGTGATCTGTCCTCACATGTGGGTGACTGGTGTACCCACCACAGCAGTGCAGTGGTGTGCCTATAGCTGGAAATGAGGTTTGTGATGCAGAGACTGAGGAGGTTGGTCAATGGAAACAAAGTATCTCCTGGTTTCCTAACCTCTTGTGCCAGGGCAAAAGCAGATTTGGTTAGATGYCAGTGACACTGTTGGTGCTGTAAGTGAAGGCTGACACTGTGCTGGAGAGGTGTACCCGAAACCTTTCCCTGGTGTTTTTGGCAAGATGTTTGTTATGTTTTTGTCCATGTGCTCTGGAGAGGCAGGGCTACAAGTAAGATGAAGAGAGTTCATCTCATTCTCAGTCCTTAATGGTCTAGTAGCAAGATCTGTGCAGCTCCCCCATAATTACACAAAAGTTGATCTACATTCTCTTCTTATCATTTAAATAAATTCATCAGCCTAACTCAAGAAGGCATGATGTATGTGCAGTAGCAAAGGAAATATTTTCTGACAAAAAACAGCTTTGCAGTTTTGGCAATAAACCCAATTTAAAATGCTTTCCTCCAAATTCTTTTACAGAGGAGAAGTGTGACTTGAAATTAAGCCTCTGCTAAACCTTCTGGAACATTTTGTACTCATTGATTGTGCCCTGCACTGGTGCCACTGATGCAAGCATCAGTGCAGACAGGTGTTAACAGCGCCCCGTTTTGAAAACCTGCTGGGTTTATTTCAAGAAATGTTGCATCAAGGCACTTGGCACTTCTTTATTTTTAAAGCTCCTTCTGCCTTGGAAGTAGGAGCATGCAGGCCTTAATGACCTAGCCCTGCAGTTGCTGAGCTTTGTCTGCACTGACTTTTATCACAGTTTCATTCTGGCTGCAAACATGTGGTCACTAGAAAACAGCACCACTGTTTCCTAGTGGAGATACAGAGGGTATTTTAGTTTCTTGAACAGAGTTTCTTGCTTGCTGTCTGGCAAGTCCACGCGAAGGGTAAGTAGTAGTTTCCAGAAGGCGCACCTTATTTCCCAGCAGCAAGCACCGGAGCTTAGCTCACTATTGTTCGCAGCCGGCGTATTTTGTTGTTTGCCAGAACGCAGGCAGGGTTGGCAACCAGTGCTGAGAAAAATGCAGAGAAAGATTCGTTAGCTTCTCTTCCCTTGCTGACTAACTCCCCAGAGGACTTTCCTTGAACCCAGCCTCCAGTACTGGAGATAAGGTATCCAGGAAACTCACTTTCCTTTGGCATCTCTTCACATTTGGAGCAGCCGTGTGCACATGGGCTTGCCTGGGTATCCAGCTTGGTAGAGCAGCGCACACCTCTTTCCCAAGTGTTGGGCAATTCKTGCTCTGTCGTGGCATGTAACTGTGAAGCTTTTCTAGCTGTTTGTTGCAACAGAGCGCTGCTATCACAGCAGGAGTCCTTTCTTCCTCCCCCTGCCCCCTAGATTTCCTCTTTGAAATACTGTTTTGTTCCAATTCCACACCTTAAGTTTGAGTAAGCCTTCCTTGGAGGGGCAGGGGGCACTCGGATAACTGAAACACACTGCTCCAAAAAAAAAGTGCAGGTTGGTGTTTTCCCTCCCCCGCATACCTTTGCCCTTCAGCTCGTGTTGGACCTTTGCCCTGTTCTGCACTGTTTGTTTCGTGTAGCTCCCAGAGAGCTGACTCATTGGCCCCAGCTTCTGGGACTCGATGCTGCTACTGCCATGATCTGCAGTTCTAGATTGCCAGGTCTGAGGTATCATACGCTAGATAATTCTCYGCTATCTTCTCTGTAAATCCCACCTCTTTCCTTCCCCCTTCTCCCCCTCCCTTTAATTTTTTGCCACCTGTGGTACCCTTGGCATTTGCACTGGGTGTGTGGGATTGGGTAGAAGGACTCGACTCAGCYGTGAAGTCAAATCGAATGCAGAAAGCAGGGCAAGGAATCAGGGCATTGGAGCTGCAATGAACTACTCTTGTTTTCAAGTTTTGGTGCYTGAGTCTTTCACTATTCTCAAATAGTGTGAAATTATCCTCAGGAGAGCACCAAAAACTGACCTGGATAGAGTTAGGTTACTCTGTGCATGCTTGAAACTACTTTGTAAAGAATCTCAGGCACTGTCTTGGTGATAACACTTTTTTGGTTAAAAAAGGAGCAGGTCTCTTAGTAGGAATCCCTATACTCTAGACCAGTTTGGATATATTATTTTTTAACCCTTACAGTTGCTACCACYTCAAAAGTGAGGATTTAAGGAAAAAAAATCTTAACATGGGATCTAACGTGGTGGCAGTGCCATTCAGCTGGAACTTTTGCATGGGCAAGAAGTCATGTTTTGAGAGAGCGGAGGTCTGGGAACCTAGTGTAGATGCGTGGTCTCCGGCATGATCCTGTCTGTGTTTGTCACTTGTTTTCTCCACTTAAAGCTGTGCTTCTGTTCTGAGCTCATTCTGTAGATGCAGGGCATTTTTAGTCATCTATTAATGGAGTTAGAAGACTTTTCTCCCTGCATTGATATAASCAGCTGAACTGAAAATCTGGTAGCGAATGGTCCAGCAGTTTCAAGAACTAAAACTCTGTGTATTTAGACAACAATAATTGGTGATTAGAATAAATGGGAACTGAATTTGGCATTGGTAAAGCAGTTACTGGAGTTCTTTGTGGGGAGAGTCCTGAGTCAGTCTGGTTGCTTAGCAGAAAGGAGAAGAGGATTCACATATGAGGGTGCCGAGGCAAGGAAGCCAAAATTGGCATGAGACACTTGGAAGACGAGGTTTGCTAATGGCAATTCTAATACTGCATGAGGTGTATGGGTTTTGGGGAAGGACTATGGAAGCCGTGGATGTGGAGAGTCAGTGTGTTTCTAAACATGGGAGCATCCTCTAGTTGCAGGTTCCCAGAAAAAGCGCCGAGCTGATCTCCAGCTTGTGAACTAGCACATGCTTTGTGCCATGGATGGGGGGCTTGGGTGAACTGCCTTTTCTGAGCAAATTAATGTGTGACGTGCTGTGGCTCTGCTGGTTTGAAGATCATCTGTGGCTGAAGCTGTTGGTTGAACTGCAGAAGGCATCTGTAATGAGCCACCCGCTTTGGTTTGGCACTTACTGCACTTTATGTTATGGTCAAGAGCTCTTCAGGCAGCATCAAAGCTACGTGTGCTGGGGGATATTCTGCCGTGACGCGCAAGGAGAGGGGAGAGGAGAGGCTGTGAATTGACTGGTCTAATACCTGCATTATCTGTGGTTTATCTTCAGTGTCCTTCTGGAACAAAGCTGACTTAAAAGCAGCAGCTTGCCTCAACACTTTCCTGCCTCGTAGTGCTGAACAGCCACATGTGGCAGGCAGCTAGCTGCAGAGGGCATGGTACTTCAGGGTGGCTGTGATTTGTGTGTGTTGTGTTTTTTGTTTGTTTGGTTTTGTTTTGAGTCATCCTGTGCCTTTACACAGTCACAAGTCGGAAGGCATGAGAGAGAGTGCTGCCGCAGGAAGGTGTGCAGGTAGTGACCGTGCTGAGCCTCGCCAGCTCTAGCTGGGCTGAATGTTCTGGTGTGACTGGTCAAATGGAAGCYGTAATTTATTTTAGAAATGGCTAATTGAGGTTTATTAGTGCAGCATGGTTTTGGTAACACAGATACCCTTGATTATTTGATCTACAAGATGGCAATCTGGTCACAACACACACATGGGTTAGTGAGTGCAACTTGCCCTAGTCTSTGTTCCTGGGGAAAACACTTCAATGTTCTGCTTGGCTCCCCTTGAAGTGGCTGACAAAAAAGGTCTGCTCTGTGCTGCTTGGGAGACAGCTGGCCTCGTACCTGGGTTTGTGCCCCTGGTACCTTTCTGCAYCTCTGGCTTGTTTCCCGAAGTAGCCTTGGCCTCCTAGTCCAAGAGAAGAGACCTTGTATGTAGAGAAACTTATTTGACCTCGCTGATCCAGGGGGGAGGTTGGAGAGAAGCATTTCTGCAGCTCCCCAGTGTTATTTCTTGCTCACTACCAAGCTCTTCAGAGAGCCCTGGGGGTATTAACAATACCCAGAAAGATTCTTGGGTCACTTGAAAAGAATGGGGGCTTGAATGGGGCTTGTGAACATCATGTGTCCTTGACACTCAGGCAGAGTTAAACTACAATTGGAAAACTGGGTAGGAGGGGTGACAATGTGCTGATGTCCTTCCCTCGCGCTCTGGGCGTTTGCACTGCGAGTGATCCGCATAAACCCAGCAAGRCAACGCGCACGTGGTCTGCACAAGCCTGGGAGGTGCCGGCTGATGCTCGTGCATATCCTCCTGTGCCGGTCCGGGGGACGCAACTGCCCAGGCTCGGGCGGTGACGGGCAGCCGGTCCCGAGCGTTGGCGCTGAGTGTGTTTCTGCGGGCGAGCGGCCGCGCGCGTCGCTCCCGCAGTGACGCTGCAGTCTGCAGGGCCGGGCTGCGCGCTGGGGGGGCTCCTCTCCTCCCCTCCTTTCCCAATAGCCTCTTGGCTTTTTTTTGTCTCGCATGTGGGACGCGTATGTGAAGAGAGCAGAGGCTTTTCAGGGCTAGATATATGGTTGTTTTTAAGAAGCCTGAAGGTGAGTTTTTAAGTTGCTAAATATGTGGGGAAACAAGTATCAAATTGTAAAAGCTGCAGAAATGAGGAAAGGATAGAGTTGTGCAGATGGGAAAATAAGAGGAAGACAACTGTGGGGAGACTGACTGAAGAAGTTTGGGTGGTAGTGTCATATGTGCTTGTTTGGTGGCTCTCGAAGCATAGGCAGCTTGTTTAACACTCAGCACTGTTCAGCACAAGGTTATTTGTAAGATGTTTTCGGCCTTCACGGTGAATTCATTATGATGTTGTTATAACTGTTTTTTCTAAGATTTTGGTTAGTGCTGCAGATGAGTGATTATTAATTTACTAAGTAATAGTGTAAGACTACCTGATTTGCACATTTAAAGAAGATAGTGATAGATCAAGATAGTAAGAACTTGTAATTAACGAATCAGATTCAAATATTTGATAAGCTAACATTCAACTCAAAGTACCAATTTTTTTTCTTTTTCTGGATTTTTTCAAGGTTGTGTCTTCTCTTTTGGTGTATTAAATGTTACAAAAAGAACACKGAGGTTTTTTTGTGTGTACAAGACACTTAGGATTCTCATTGAAAGAATTTTATATCCTTACTGTAGTCCTTCCCAGACAGTTATAAATTCAGCTTGAGAACCATGTCTGTTCATGCTAAAACCAAACAACATCTCCCTCTCCTTACAAACACGAACAAGCCTTCTGAAGATAAGTCTTGACCCTAACACTGAAGTCCCCCATTCCTGTAGACAGCGGTGCTCTTGTCCTTGTGTCGCACAGGAGACATGCAGGGACATGACAGAATCGCCTTGCCCTGCCTGCAGCCCTTTAGACAAATTCACGTTAGCAGGTTAGCTGCAAGGCCATGCAAGGGAGCAAGTGATGAAAAAAAACAAGAGAAGTAGTAAGTGTAAAAACTTGCACTGATAYGCACTGATTTTGAGAGCTTGCTTGATTGTGACAGCAAGTAATAAGATAAGGAGAAATGCATCCCACTGATAGTGGGGGGGTGTGGTGGTTTAATCTGTCTGAAAAATAAGTAATAGGACATTTATACATGAGATACCACCCGAGATGGAAAAAAAACCCAAAGCATATCTTGGAGATGTCTTAATGACATGCTCAAGATGGTGCTTTCATGATTGTAATCACATTAATTTCAGTTCCCAACTCCCAGCTAAACTTTGGGAGCTTGGGGGAATGCCTAGTRTGATTTAAAGCATCCTCTGACTGCTCAGAAATTCACTGTCCACTGCAGAGAGCTGGGCGGAAGGGAGACTAGTTTATTCTTGCTTCCTGTCAAYTTCCAATAGTATTCTCTGGCAAACTGTTTTAGCTTCACTTCTTTTAATCAGAGAATGAGAAGCATGCCATTTTTACTCTGARCAAGGAGGAATTTCATGTARAAGTGAGCCATGTTTTTAAAATACAGAATTAAACCTGTAAGTACAACTTTGAAGAAGGTTTGGAAGAGACGTGGCAGATGTCGGGCAGGCGACCCTCTTATTTCCTTTAGAGTTGAAGCCCGAGTTGATCTAATTAACAGTGCAAAAGTGGAACCAAGGAAGGAAGATGTTTGGGGAGTGATTGGAAAAGTGGCTAGGTTTGATTAAGACCAGCCAGATTGACAGGGCCAGAGGGGCAGCATCTCAAACAGATTATGAGTTTGGGGATTTGTGATTGAGCGAAGAGATATGATTATGTTCTCTCCACTTTGCTGCCTTGCTCTACCCCCAGCAATAAGGTGGAAACAGCCTYGTAATTTGCAGTTCCTGGGGATGTCGCTGGGATTTATGACATCCTGGTGTGTTGAAGGGACRTGCCTTAATATTGGGGGAGCTAGTGGGACATCACTTCCATTCAGAGATCGGATTTCTAGCTACACTGATGTCCCCTGCGAGGGAAGAGGCAGGGTGGTTGGGGGGGATTTCTCCTCCATTATGGAGAGAATGTGTCTGTTTTGCCTAKGTAATTGACTAGGCTTTCTTTCTGGGGTAGAATTTCACACTTGGACTGCACAGGAAAGGGTGTTGCAGAGCAGTATGTGACAATTGTGTCATAGGGAAATCCCATCCAGTATCGCCTTCCACACAATAGTATCCTATTAGCTTCTGTGCTCCACCTAAATGGCTCCTTTATGTTAATGAGACTATCTCTGATATATCTCAATATTGTTTATCATACCTGATATTTTATTACCTGTAAAATGTCCTGTAATTTAAAGAACAGTCTGAGGTGGGTGGTTCTGGTTCTCCATTCCCCATCCACTGGGTTCCATGTTCGGATGGGCTGGWGACTTCCAGTGTTATCACTTCAGATTTGTTGGTGGTTAAATGACATGAGGCTGAGAGCTGGATCACCAGCTGCTTCATGGAAACTGTAGTTGGGCTTTTATTTTGCCCCTTCTTTTAATATTCTATAATTTCTCTAAAGATTTTTGTCTGATACATAAATCAAAGTGTTTCATCTTGTGGTTTGAACAACAATATTTTATTTCTCACTCTGTTTTGGGGTGGGACTCAAAGGGGTTAATGTGAGAGAACGTCCAGTGTTTGTTCTCTCTAATACAAGCATTGATAAGTGGCTGGGAGAAAAAACAGTCGTGACCTTAGCTATTTTTTGTGTGTCTGCACACATGTGAGTGTGGGGTGTGCAGAGCTGATTGTTTGGAGGGCTGTTGCTTTTTCTGGTCAGTCTGACCATATGTGTTTCTTAGAAGGCCCCAACMCCTCCTGCTCTTGGAGGAGGGATTTGAACCTCCCTGGCCAAGTCCGAGCAGACTTTGGAAAGGTGCTTCTTGCTGAGCGTGGTGCGTGTCCCACTGGTGCCTGTGTGTTCAGTGAGCCGCAAAATGGCGACCGTATTGATTCAGCTCCTCTCCTCTTCATCTCACTATTGTCAGGATTAGGCCTAACATTGGCATTAAGATGTTAATTAAGTTTAGTATGTAGTGTGAATTGAAAGCTGAGGAACTATCCCATGTATATAGACGGTCTCATTTTGGAGAGATGATTTTTCTGGGAGTGTTGTTCTTGCAACTCTTTGAGGCCAGAGGTCTTCATTGCTTTCCAAGTATCTGGTGCACCTGAGCTGAACTTCACCAAGAACATGGTCATTTCTGCATTAAAAATCCATTTGAAATATTCATTTCCTTGTGGTTTGTGGGAAGATGATGTTGAGGCTTATGCTGTTAGTGTCTCTTCAGCCTCCTAGCAAAGGTGTCTGTGTTATCTTCAAATAATGCTCAAGTGTTTGAGGCAGAGACAGGCCTCTTCTTTGAATGGAAAGGTCAGATAAAGAGGGAAAAACTAACATGGGCCTGGCTATCTGGACACCGGAGAAAGGGATTTGGGAGCTGCTTTGTGCCTCTGTAGTTACTTGAGTTTAGCCTTTTCATGAACAGACCTTGTTGATGTCTCYGGGGTAGTGACCAACTTAGGGTTGTATCTTTCTTCTGTCTCAAGCTTCCGCTTCCGTTTGAGGTGATGAAGATGCTTCTTACTCTAAACCTGGTTTTTAAGAAGCGTGTTTACCCAGACCTGGCAGTTGGAGAGGGCTGAGTTGCTGAGAGGCAGACCCTCCCTGAGCCTGCTCTGCAGGTAAGGAAGAAGGGGAGCAGGAAGGGAGCAGGATCTTGAGGGACATAATGGGCCATGCTAATATTTGGGTTTGGGATTTCTTGCTTTGCYACTTTTTCTTAGCAGACCTCACCCCCTTCTCCATTGAGCGYTGCTTTGAAGAGGCCTGTAGCTGTCTCAAGGACTTGTGCAGACACTTTCTAGACCTCTCGGGGGGAAGCCAGGTGCTATAGAAGTGAGCTGAATGCCTGRGGATGGAAAAGAGATTCTGGCAATACTAGTCTTCTCACAGCAGATGTTGGACTGTGTGGCTTGGTCTTTTTTTCCCTGCTTGTATTGTTTGTGTTGGGAAGATTGTCCTCGTAGCCAGAGGAGCAAAAGGGAAACCTTGCTGCTGGTTGGAAGGTTATATTAGGAGGAGCAGAGTGATCCCAATCATCATTCCTGCCATTCATTAGGATTTCTCTTCCACATCCCTCTTCTGGGAATCCGTTGTAGTCCAGCAGCTTTTGAACCTACATGTTGTGGTCATGTCTCTGCTGCTGAGATCCTGCACGACCTTGGAGAGACATTCTTGCTTTTGTCCAAGTCTTCCGCAAGGTGATGGTTTAGTTGTAACTTTACTTCTGTAGTCATTTGGGGTCTGCAGTTCTTTACAGATGGAGAATAATKGCATGTTGAGGGACCTGCAGAGCCTATGGGGCTGGGCTGGCTCTTCCACAGCTCGGCTTGCGGCCGYGCTGCCCCTCGTGGCAGTTAGGGCTGTGGGTTGCTGTAATAACGAGCTGGAGTTTCTCTTGCATCAAGGCTGAGGAGCTCAGCGGGCAGGAGGCCTGGGGAGCRGTACCTGCGCCCTATAGCACTCGGGCAGATGGAAGCACTTCCAGGGAGGGAGTTTGTGCCTCCCTGGGCATCATTGGAGGATGGGGCTGATGGAGGTGCCTGGTCTGCCAGGCACTTCCACAGCAAGCTGCAGGGAGGAGATTCGGGCTTGCAGATCGAGGTAGCCTTTCTGGGCCTGGCCCAGATACCTGAATAGTAGTAATGGCCAAATGGTCCCTGGGGAGGGGGAATATATGTAGATGTGTCAGCTTTTCTCTTTAAGTGCCCCAGTTTAATATAAAGTCTCCTCCTGTGTTTAAAAATGTGAGCAGAGAAATACTGGGATTCCGTATCTTCCCTCCACAGCACACACGTATGCACCCCTAGAGGAGGAAGGGCTGCCCTTAATTTTGTCATGTCCTCTCAGTTTTAGTAGTGCAGCTCTGGCTGTGGGTGTCCAGAGCAAACTGCTGTCTAAAATGTCTGTGCCCTCCTGCGCAAGTCCTGTGCGATGCTCTGCTTGGTGCCCTCCCAAACATCCTGCTAGCTGCAGCGGAGGCCTTGACCTCTTCCTGCTCTTTCTTTTCCTGTGCTGCCCCCCTCCCTCCCTACCGATAGGGAGATTGATGAGGCGGTTTCTGCTGAGATGTTGTGGGCTGTACAGATCCCAACCAGAGCCGAGTCGGATGCTGGAGTGCTTGGGAAGTACCTGGCTTGGCAGAGACTGGTGCTGTGATGAAGAGATTGCCAGTGCCTGTAGTGATTATAATCCTTCTGATTAGATGTCAGCTCTAAGACTTCCTGCTTTTAGAGCTGTGCTGAGAAATGAGGTTTGCACATGTAGGAAAAGAGACCACACAGACCAAATTTCTTAGGGCATCTTCTCTCACGCTGCTGCGTTGGGTACTTTGTACTCCTTGCTATGGTTGCCTGGGAATTACTTGGCATTGGCCYAGTGTTGTGGGGTGGGATTTAGCTGGAGGCCCAGAGCAGATGGGATGAGGCTGCTGTGGTCCAAGCAGTGCCTGGCCAGCAGCTACTTAGGGGCAGACTGGTTGTGGGGCATCACCCTGGCCCGCGTGCACGTCTGCAGCATCCAGYCTATGTTAGGGTGTCAGGCATGACGATACCGTGGAGGGAATGCGGATGGGAAAACCATGTGTGTGCTGGGAGAGATCAGTGGGCCCAATTTACTGGGCTCAGCCCTTTTGGCATTGGATAGAGCAAAATTTCAGCATGGTCTTTCTGCTTGGGTCCTTCGTGTTTTGCTTTTTAACCTTGAAAGTTCTGGGAAAGGAACTGGATGGGGCTGGCAAGGACAGTGTCCAGAGTATGTTAAATGGGCTCTGTCGGGGACAGCTGTCGTGATTTATCTTTGGCTTGCCAGCTGTGCGCGTTTCTGCTTCCTTCCAGCCCACCATGGCTTCCTTGGGAAAAGAAAGTGTTACCTGATTTAGCCTTCTCCTGGGCACATCAGGTGCTGCCCTTAATTGACAGACTAATTTCTACTCTAGTCACTTGTGCTTGCAGGGAAGAAGAGGGAAATGGGCATCCCAAGGGGACTTCGTGCCTGGCAGCTTCTGGCTTGCCCTGCCTCATACCTGTCCTCAGAACACCTCTCTTTGAGAAGAGCAATCCCTGCTCACTCGCTGCTCTCTGCTTATCCTTGGCTGTGGGGAAAGCTGCATCCAGGTCTAGAATTCTGGGTCTCCACGCTAGAAATATGTGGTTTAAAGCTGCACTAATCATAGGTGTGCGGAACTGTGGAAGCTCAGCCTCTCGGTGGCAAGAGGAGGACTGAGCACAGGAGAATGGGGAGGTGCCATTTCCTCCCCTGGAGTCGTGGTGCTGGAACAAGGAGAGTGAACACGAGCAGTGTCTGCCCCGGCATCRCGTGCAGTCCTTGCTTTCTAGTGACATGAGCCACCTCAGTGTTTCCAATGCCATTCTAGCAAACGGAGTGGAAAATGTGTTTTGATGGCCAAACTCGAGAAGCAGGTGAGCGCAGCTCCTCATCTTCAGGCAGCTGGATGGGGCAGTGAGGAGGCAGCTGCAAGCTGGGCAGGGGCCTGGAGGGAACCCAAGCAAGAGCTGCGGTGGTGGCACGTCTGGTAGGGCAACATCCCCTTGGGGTCACCTGGTTGCCACCTGCTCCAGCAGCAGTTGTGCCTTTGAGAAGGGGGAGTAACYGGTGCCTCTCGGCAGTCGGTCGGCAGCCCGTGCAGGTGGCCAGCTGGGTCTGGGCACATGTGATGAAGGGTCAGCTGAACAGCCCGGCAGGAATTGCRTCTGGCATAGGGCAGGGAATGGTTGCCAAGGCCTGTAGCTCTTGGCTGGCTGGCACAGAGGAATTCCTTCTCTCAGCCATTTGTGTGTGGCTTTGTTTTTTGTTGTTGTTGCTTTGTTTTGTGGAGGTTTTGTTTTGTTTTTGATCTTCAGTGCAGGTAGCTGATCCAAGCAGGTGGGATATGCACTAACCAGCACTTCCACCTCCTTCCTCTGTGAAGGAGTTGGCTGGGAGTTTTCCAAGTAGAGAAATATAGAAACCGCCTCTTGTTCTGGGACCTGTTAGATCAAGTGTAGGGCGTTTCTGCGCACTGCTGTAGGAGCCTGACCTCATCTGTAACCGTGACAAGAATTTAAGATGTTTGATGTGCTTAGGTGATGATGTATTGGGGGAAGGTTGCAGTAGGAACATGCAGTCTACAAAGGATCCATGGCACGAGGAGGTTTGCTTTTCTGGTCGGGTTGGTTTTGCTCTGAGATCATGCCTGTAATGTACCCACAGATCATGAGCCTGTATAACGGTGGAGGGAGCTTCGGTTTGTTTAGTTGCTGCTTCTGCTTATAGGTGGGTGAAAGGATTCCAGTCTGGACACACCTTGGATGTGGTGACTGTCAGAGGTAGGGAAATAGAACAGTTTAGAGGGGAGGAGTGTGTTTTGCTGTGTTCGTGTTGGTTGAGCCCAGGACAGTGTGTTGCCCTGTTGAAGGGATAGTCCTTGCTGCAACTCTTGCGACTTTCCAGCCGAATGTGTGCTTTGGGCAGCTGATAAGCTGGAGCCAGGGGCCTGCCCTCTGTCCTAGGAGAACCTTGGCTCACTGTCAGCCTCCCTTCCCCCTATTCTTCCAAGTTCCTTAAAGAAAATGTAGTGTTCTCTCTCAAAAATGCTGTTTTCATAGCTTTTCATAGAGCCTTTGTGAACAGGGTTTCTTGAGACACACTCTCCTGCATGCCCCTCAAAGGAGCATCTTCTGTGTGATCCTTTTGAGCTACTTCAGAAATCYGTTTCCCGGTTTCATTCCTGCCCTTCAAAATAATCATAATTTTGCAGCAAAAGGGCTTGTACCTCGAGAAGGAAGGAGCTTGCAGGGTGAGAAGGTTAAGTGATCTGTTATCTCAAGAGCTAAGCAGCTGCAGACTCCAGTAGCTCTGTGCGAAGGGCTGTGCTGGTTGCTTAGAGCTGCCTTGGGAGGGAAGAGAAGAGAAGACATTCCCTCCYGGGTGATGGGTGATGCGCCAAGCATCACTCACGTGCGAGTGCCATGTTTGGGTGCCGAGTGCCTCCATCTGCCTCTCTGTTGTATGTGTGCTGTGTCGGAGCCAGACACAGCTGCTGACTTGCTATGTGGCTGTGAAAACCAGGGACCATCAGAAAAAAATCTTGTCTTGATTTTACTTTGGCTGCTGTCTGGATTCCCTTAGCCTGGCCAATGTGTTAGGTGCTCTCTGTAGGTCTGGGGTCAGCAGCACTGCTTGGGGTTCTAGCTCTTTGCAAGGTGGGCAGTGCTTCACGCCATGTTCTTATTTGTTGCTGCTGCCTAGTAGAAGCTAATAGAGAAGTTTGTTTATGGGAACAAAACATTCAGGTAAATGCTCTCTCCTTAAGAATCTTTCTCAAGACAAGTGGTGGAACTGAGATGGGTTCCAAGTTAGTTTGATATTTAACCTGGGCATACTAAGAAAATATTTCCTCTGTTTAGTTAAAGCAAACAAATGAAGAGAGGAGGCAGCTTTTTTGTATGATCTGCACTCCAGCTGCAACTAATACTAATGTTTTCTTTTTTCTTCTGTTTTGCAGATATATTTCCAGCTGATGGCCATTCTGGTATGTATTAACTAAAAATGGGGCCCATCCTTTTCCCCTCTCCCCTGCACTTCTTTCTGTAAAGTCAGTTCTAAACACATTTAGACTCGGAGGAATATGCAACAGACTTTAAAGAAAAATAATTCTGATATTTGGTCATACCTGTAAGGCAGTGACATGTTTCATTCTTTCATGTAGTGACAAYTGTAGTCTGCAGAAAACTTCCTTTTTCCAAAATACTGTAGCCTGGCAAATTTAGGGGTCCATGTTGAAAGAAATCTACCAAGTTTGGGGACTGGTAGGTCGTGATCACATGTGACTCAGCACATTGAAGTCTGAAGATCTAAGTGTAACTCAGAACTGCAGCTGTTAGTCTGAGTTGTATGTAGTTTGATTTGTCTGTGAATCTGAAAATGTATATTTAAATTTGCAACAAGTTAAAAAGATGCAGATTTTCTCCTCAGYTTGTTTTGGCTCCATGTTGCTGCTGTGTTTCTCTTTTATTGACAACTCTGGTACACCTGTACTGTCACTGGTGCTGGACCAATGTGTTTCCTGACCCCAGCAGTTAATGCAGTCTTCATAAGACTAACCCTGCAGAAAAGGATATGGCTCTTGGGCTCTGGGCCTCGGGAGGGAGGGAGAGGCTCTTCCAGATAGGAYGCCCAAATTGAAAAGGTGACGTAGCCTTTCAAAGCCCTTGTCAGTGGTCTTAATTCTTGCCTCACCAAAACTTCTTGGGGACTGTTTCTTGTTGATATTGGTGAACTAGTCTTTATGCTAGGACTGAAGTGGAGCTGTATGTTTTTCCCTAGTGATGCCCTGAATAGGCAGTAAGAAGTTCCAACAGCTGTGATGTCTTTTGCATGTTCTRTGGTAAAGGCCTGGGGGGTGAGGATCAGTTCCTGCCCGGCATGACCTGGAATGCATGACTCAATCATCTACCTGAATCTCCATCATTGCAATAAGATTCTGTTTCYGTAATTCATACCAATATTGTGCAGATGAACACCATTATAGATTGCAAAACACTGAGTCATAATATTTTGGAAATATAAAAATCAACYCTACTGTCTTAAAATTAAAGCTGATTTTGGTAAAATTACCCACTATTTGAGACSTCCAGTGTAATGCTTGGGACAGTACACTTTTTCTTTGTGAACTGAATAGATGRCAGTGAACGATGCATGTGTATTTGTTCCCAGAGCTCTGGCTGTCTTGCAGGGCTCTTAGAGCATTGCAGAAGATGCATCTCCTAGGTTGCTAAGAAAAAATCCCAGTCTGTTTAAGGCTTTCACTTTTTTTTAATCACTTTTCAGAACTTGCTGAAAAGTGAAATGTTAAGACTGGCTTGTATCTTCCCATGCATCAAGTACAGCAGGACCGAAATAAAGATGGAACAATGACTGCATAGAAAAATTTCTGATACTTAGGGTTCCCACCCCCCACCCCTCCATAAGAGTTTTTTCTGCATTCTGTTGAAGATCTGCCTTCATCAGATGTCAAGTTTTCTCTGTGTTGCAAATGTCTTTTGGTTGGCACAACTCCATGCTCTGCACTMCAGCCAGCTGTGGACCTTCACAGATGGCCCCAGGGTGGGGCCCACATGTGTATCTGCAGCAGATGATAGTGTGTGTTTTTCAGTAAATGCAAGTTACATTTTCTGCAGTCCTACTGACAGGTTACCCACAGAGCTGGGGTGTTTTGCAATTCTATCTCTATTTTTAAACAGATAGAGAAAGTTTAAAGACAGAATTCCTCTTATTAATAGCCATCTTTAACACTGTGCAGCCTTGTCCCGGGACTTCACCAGAAAAGCCTTAAAGGTGGTGCTGTGCTTTCTCTTCCTGTGTGCTGAGCTTATCTGAAAGCCCTGATATCTCCCAGCACACAGGAGGGTAAATGCAGGGTAGAAGCGCAGGCCAGGGGTGACGGCCTTGCCTGGAGCTGGTGTCAGAGTGATTGTGTGTTTCTGAGGGTCATTTTTGGTGCCTTCATCTCTCTYTGCCAAGGTGGTCCTGGGGCATAAATTTGCTAAAGTTCATTGCTGCGAATCTCCAGGACTCTTAACAGTCTATCAGTGACCATTTACTAAGGTTAATTGTTAGGACAGACAGGTCTGTATAGCCAGGTTCCCTTCCTACCAAGAATTCCTTTACTGTTCTACCCAAAGAGGTTGCCGAGTTATGGCTACAGGCTGAGGGCTCGCGCGGGTGAGGAACTGAGCCAAAACACGAGCCATTTTGTAGGCACAGCAGTTGCAGCATGCCCCAAAGCGTGTGTCTGCTTGTTGGAGCGTGGGTGCTGGAGGCACTCTGCTCGCCCTGTCACGAGCGAGCATGGGGAGGAAGGAGCCCTGTTTGCATCCTGCTTACCCAGCAGCGTTTGGAAATGAAACTGCCCTCTCTAGGGGGTACCCGCTTTCTTTTTGTCTTGAACAGCAGCTAATTGGTCTTGTCCTGCGTTCAGAGATAAGGAGTCAGGATTAGGATTCAGGTGAAGCCATTTGAAAGCTAGTGACCAGGAGTTGGGGTAAAACTCTCATAGATCCCAACATCCTTTAAAGGCGCAATGCTGGACATGCGGGCAGTAGGAGCAGTGACTTTCTCCCTCACGTATTCTCATTTCTGCTATTGCATGAGGGTTGTGAGGGCACCTTCAACCTGTACCTCTGTGGATGGGTTGGCCATAATAAAACATAATTTCTTTGCAAGGCTGATGGTGCTGTATGCCTTGCAAGACTTGTTCCACAGGAGGTGGAGAAGTTTACAGCCGGCTATCTAAGGAAGTACTTAGAAAGTACTCTTTAAATTTCCTTTTTAACTACTAATTTCATAAGGTGCTCCTGGTTCTAGTTTTGCAGAAGGTGTCTTCCTGATATCTCATACGGCAGTCACYCATTTTCTCCTTGACGGTGCAGACTGCCAGCTCTTTAGCTCACCACTCCTAAGGTGGTGCTTGTGGTCAGCTTAGCTGCTCTTCCCATACACCTGCAATTCTGCTGTGTCCTTGGCGAGATGCAGAGACCAGATCTGAATGTGGAACTGAGTTATGGGTGCACCGGTGCGCAATATAGCAGCCAGTGATGCTCTCGTCTTATTCTTTCTTCTTTCTCACTTCTCCCCATTTCTTGATTTTCTTCTTTTTGTGTGTCTGTGGTGGTTATTTGTCTGTCTGTTTTTGTCTGCTACTGCTCCTCGAGCTGATGGTTTTGGAGAGCTCCCAGCAGTGGCTCTGGTGCATCTTACCTGAGTTATTACTACCAGTTTGTGTTCAGTACTGGAATCCTTTCATATAGAGATATGGGAGATGCTCTCACTGCAAGGAAGCAATCTTTAACACTCTATAAAGAAAAGGAGAGTGGGAATCTTCACGTTAGGAGGAGAAGCACTGTATTGCACTTTCTGCT
Source organism: Eudromia elegans (assembly GCA_003342815.1). Lineage (NCBI taxonomy): Eukaryota > Metazoa > Chordata > Aves > Tinamiformes > Tinamidae > Eudromia > Eudromia elegans. The sequence goes on along the minus strand of PTEX01000016.1, from coordinate 1,925,169 downwards.
GTAACTGGCGGTTCTCTGATCCTTAGGGAAGGCTCATGCCAAGAAGGATCTTTTTTACTGTTTTGTGGTGTGTATTGGGAAAGAGAGGGGCAGCCACCTGTGACACTGGAATTACCTGACAGGGAGAGTAGGTTCCACGCAGAGAGCCAGGGGATTGTGTGCCCTGGTAGGGAGTTAGTGGTAGTGATTGTATCAAAGTGCTTCAGGAAAACCTTGGAGTTTCACTGCCACTAGCTTAAGATAGGGGGCTTAAGTAAGCATGTTCCATCTTCTGCGTGAAGACAACACCCTGAGATCTGCTTGCGTGAGGTATGGTAATTCTTAAGTAGCAAAACAAGCTTTTTCTGCCGGCTCTAAAAGACTGTGAGAATATTTGGCTGTCTTGTTGATATTACCATGCTAATGCTCTGAATTCACCACCAGGAATAAGCCTTGATACCTGTTGTCAGTTTAATCCATGTGGTTATTGGACTGTGGAATTTCTTCAGCTCGCTTCTGGAGAAACGCTGCTTAGTAGGTGACCTGGCTCTGGCCTTGCTGAACTTCTGGAGCGTTTGCTGGAGTAGATCCTAGCACCGAATCTCCTCTGTTTTCCTCAACCGTGAGAGTTGAGACCAGATTCTGGCTTATCCTGGTTTTGTCTTCCTTACTTTCCCCAAATGAGCTGCCATTCAGTCCCCTTGGTTAAGTGAGCCCAGGGAAGCGTTAGTGGCTGAGATGGCACGGGGCAGTGTGAGGTCTGGGGGGCACTTTGCGGGCAACCGTTGCATGGGGGGCTTGGCTGCTCCCGCAGGGATCCCTCTCAAGTAGTAGACAAAGCCAGGCAGAGAAAGCTTAGCAGGGAGGGGTTTAGAGAGATGCTGGGTTGCCTTGCAGTCTCCTTTCCAGAAATCTGGTCTCTGGACCTCCTCTTTAAAATATCAGGTTTTCCAGGGGAAAATTTTGTGTAGTCTTTGCATCTTTGCTGCTTGTGGGACCCCCTCGCCTCTTCCGCTGATGCCTGCAATGTGGGCACCTGACGTGCTATGGAAAGGGTGAATGTGCAGCACTGGAGGTTCTTGCAGCAGATGCTCTCAATTCCTGTCTGTTGGCTGTTAAATATTTACAGTGAGGTGAACCAGATGCTTCTGAGGAAGGGTTTTGTCAGCTTCCAAACCCCCATTGCAGCTGCAGACGAGGCTGACAGCCATTAAAGGGCTCGTGTCAGTGCGGAGCCCTTGGCGCGGTGGCGACACAGTGACCTCTTCTCGCTYGTGCTGTGGGCACTGCTGCCTCTGCTGTCTCATCAGCTGCAGTGAGACGCAGGCAGAGAACACCCCCTCTACTGATGACAGGAGATTAATGATGTCTGGTCCCCRGACTTTTTCTTTGATGCTCTTCCACTAGGCTGAGAGCAGGGAGCAAATGATTCTTTGGCAGGGCTGGGTTTTTATTGCATTTATTTATTTATATTTTCTGGGTCTTCTCTCCCCAGCGACAAGTACATTCATGACCTTTGCACAGTTGCCTTTGCTCTCTCTCTCCAGTGCCTTGTTCATTCAGCTATGTTGCAGTGAGGGGAATGGGTTGGGCCAAGTGAAGTAGCTCCTGTCACAGAGCACCRCGTCTGAGCAGCAGCAGCCTCCTGCAGTGCTCTGGATCCTCTGGATTCAGAGCAGAGTCTGGAGCCTCTTTGCTGCCAGCGCGGGGTGTGCGGAGATGCAATCCGAGTGTGACTGCCAAATGCCACCATGCTGCTGGTCCCAGCGGTCAGGCTTCCAGCTTGCCTCCCCTTTCAAGAGAAGGTCCAAGACCTTGGGCTGGGCTCTGCTTGTTGCTCTTGGTGCTTATCAGCTTTCCCTGCTGACAAGGTGACCTGCACAACGCCGGAACCGCGGGGGAGAGTCTCCTCAGCCTGCGCTGCGTTCTGACTTGGCCCTTCTCCAGTCACCGCGTGTGTGCGGGGGCACCTGGCTTGTGCCACCTGTATGTTGGGTGTCTGGGTCTTAGTGCAGCCCCTTGCCCATGGGGTAGGATCCCCAGCGAGGGCGGATCAGCTGCTGTGGCTGGGAGGGGGCGGTCTCGCTAGGTCATCATTTTTCAAACTAAATATAGTTGCCTGTGCTTTCATAAGGCTGGGATTTTTGTGTCACGTGACTGTCTTATCCCTCCTGGCCAGCAGTCAGTCCGAGTAAGGGATCGTGTGTCTGAATGGGTAATAATTAACTGTTAACTAGCTTTTCATTAGAGCCTGGCAGAACAGGCAGAGCGGTGCTGCAGAGGTAAGCAGGAGTGGAGGAAACTGCTCTGGGTCCCTCCTCGAGGGTGGAGGCCAGTCCTCCTAGGACAACCCCCTGCCTTTAATTTGCAAATCAGTAGCCCCCAAAGGTGAGTGGGTTGTGTTTTTTCTGTGTGTTGTGAGGAGTTGCATATCCTTCCGTGTGCTATGCATTTGTCCTTGTCGTCCTGTAGTTCCGGCTAGTGTCGTTCCCGCCACCAATTTTTAGGTCATGAACTATCAGCTGGTCTCCAAGCTGTCAGCTTGGAGGATTGCCTGACCCTCAGCCTCCTCCATGACTCGGCTTGGCTGCATGGCCTAATTCTCCACAGGTTCCTGCCTTGCTACTGAGAGCAGAGTTCAYGGGGGGAGTGAGCTGGTGCTTTCAAGTCCAGACTGGAGTGTTTTCCTGCACAGTCCTGCTTTCCCTGTATCCTTGCTTTGCCGTGTGGCCCGCAGTGGCAGCTGAGTCAACTCTCGCCTTTTCTCAGGGCCTGGCGCACGAGCCCTAGCCTGGCCTGTGACGGACGTCCACAGGTTGTGGGGCTAACATGGCCTTCTCCTGCTAGTGCTGTGGCTTCTGCAGCCTCCCATTAACCATTTAGCCTGCTGGAAGGCATGCTGGTGTCCTCGGAAGCATCTGAATGTGCTGGCATTTTTTGCCAGTAATGATAGGAATTGCTGTCCAAAGGATCTACTGGCCAGGGCCCTCTGTGCCCTGGAAAAACTGGCTCACACACTGGTTCTGGAGATATCTCCCCCSGGAGCTGGAGCAGTGTGACAGGATGGGTTCATGTTCCCCTGGAAGCAACAAGGAGGCTTGCTGGCTGCAGGGGCTGAAGCAACACACAGCTGCCTCTGGCACAGTGTTTTTAGAGGCTGTGATCAGCTGGATGACCTTGGCTGCGTCCCCAGTGGGATGCCTTGGGAAGTCTGGGAACCACTGGCTTTCCCAGGAAAGATCTTTCAGTTTGAGAGAGCACCAGTGAGTTTTTCTTATGGGGGAAGTTCCTGTGTTCTCTCATTCCCCGTGACTCTGGTGTCCGGAGGATTGGTACAGGGCATGAACATCTGAGACTCGGGTTTCTTAGAAAGCCTTCTTTAACCCAATCCTTCCAGATTGTCTTTACCTGCAAGTTATAGGAATACTGCAGGGAAAGGTTTATGGATCTTTAGGAAATCTGGACCAGAAAGTAAGGTTGGGTTTGTTATTACAAAGCATATGTTCATCCTGGCTGTGTAGTTCTGCATAACAGAGCCGTGCTGGTTTGTGTTTGAAAAGTATTCCTGTTTGTAGGCTTCCTGTAATGAGGGCTTCTTTACATCTGCTGCCCCTGCTTATTCTGAAGGTCTCTGCAAATTTTCCTGCCTTTAGGATGCTCTTGGCAGAGGCAGGCTCTGCAAATGCATCAAGCTGCTTTTGCTCTTTCCTTCCTTACAAACTGTCTGGGGAATCCTCCTTGTACACTGCATAGAAGTGTCCACTGAGGGATTTTGAGGGCTTGCAGAGCTGGGAGTGAAACTCCGGTGCCCACAAGGACAGCCTGTGACCCTGATGCGCTGGCCCACCTGACACTGTTGCCTTGTCATTCCCTGAACTTGCCAGTACCCTCAGTCCTCTCCTTTCCTCTTGTTTTCCCGGGGCACACGGGCTCCTGAGCTCTCGGCTTGCTTTAGGGCACCCAGGTAGAAGTATTTCCATGCTCTCTGCGGAGCTGTTGAGTGCCCTTTTTGAAGTTATTTTTAGCTAGTGATCTTTGCAGCAGTTGCAGAGCTTACATTGCAGAGAAGTGTAGGCAGCTCCTTGCTTCCTTCGCTGTTACGGCAGGGCTGGTAARGTGGAGCTGTCTGCTGAAGAGTTGCAGAAAATGGCTTGGGAAGCTTTGAGCCGTGGTGCCTGCAGCTTGTCTCGCTCCTGCTGAACAGGCTCCCCATGTGCTTTGCAAGCCCAGATCCTGCTCAGCTCTGCRGCTTAGGGACTGGGCCCCTTGCTTGATCCTGGCCTTACCCATTCCTCATCAGCTTCCCTTGCAGAGGCAAGAAGCTGCTGAAGTTGCAGACATGCTGAAAATATCCCTCTTCCCGCTGTGGATGGGTCCACATGCTGTGGAACTAGCCTAGGAGTCAAGAGATCATGGGGTGCTGACTGTGAGGGTCTGTCTGCAGTCCCAGGAGCGATGGCAGCTGCTGCAGGAGAGATATACCTGCTTTGTGCCCTATTTCCATGTGGTGGCATCCGATTTAAAATTGTTGAGAGAGCCGAGCCCTGACCTGGTGTTTCCCTCAATTCCTGCACCTTCCTGACTATTCCCACCCTTCTACCTGTAGCAGTGATTTGGTGAGAGGTAGAGCAGGAAAATGTTGGATTGGCAGATGGGTGAGATGCAGTGTCTGTACTCAGTTTGCCCTGAAGCTTGTAGGTTATATGCATCTTACAACATCTCCAGCAAAATGGGAGCATGCAAAACCAATCAGTGACAGAAATCTTTATAAATGTTTATGAAGCTTTTCCTCTTGTGCATCTAGTTGTGGGGGGGGCTTTGGAGCCAAGTGTTTCTCTCATCTGTGAGACATGGCCAAGACCAGGTCATTGGGAGGCTGGTGGAGAGTGGAGCCTGGTTTCTGAGTGCATCTCCAGATCCAGGTCTCCTGTGCAGAGTGTCCCCATCTGCCTGTTCTTCCCAACCCTCTCATGCTGAGTGAAGATTCCCTACCACTTACCATCTCCCTGATCAAGAAGTGATGATGAAGCAGCGATCCCTGGAGATGGATGGGAAGGTGTTTGCCTGTCCCTCAAGACTGCCCCCTGTTACTTCAGGGGACTCTTCACTGTGACAGACTTACAATATGACAAGAAACCCTCAGCAGCTTCCTTGGTGCCCAGGCTGCTAATAGAAGGGCTGAGGCTATTGGCAGCTCGTAGGTCCCATGTGACCTCCAGGACTCTGGTTTTGACCTGGCGCTCAGAGTTCTGTCTTCCCTCACCTGGGTTTGGTCAGGCTCTGCCTCTGGGTCTTGGTCTTTCTGCATGGACTAGGATGGGTGCCATGGGAGAACCTGAGATCTTGTCCCGCTTCTGAGCAAATCAGGCCACCCTGGGATTTGAGGTGTGGAGGAAGGAGAGGGACTCGTGGAGGAAGGTCTTGGGTTCATACGCTGGGTTTCCCRCAATGGCAAGCTGAGAACATGCATTAGTTAACCCATGGGTAGCTATTCTAGATTGGCTTCCTGGGTCTCCTTTGGGGCTGGGGTGTGCAATTGCAGCAGATGCTCTGTGGCCTTTGCTCTGCCTTGTCACCTGCTGGCTCCCTCTCTCCTGTGGGAACTGCTATGCTGAGTCAGTGCTGTTCCRCCTGGTGTGTTTCTGTGTGTGGTACCCCAGGAGGGATTCTCTTGCCCTCCTCTGGAAAGAGTCTCAAGGTGTTAAGTGTTTCTAGGGAAAACAACCAATACCTGGGCAGATTTTTCTTGGCCTGGAGAAAGAGTGTGTGCGTAAATGCTGCAGGAGCAAGTAGCAGTCATCTTAGTGTAAGTTGTGTAATGGTTTCTGTTCTTGCTCTTCTCGGAAGTTGTCAAACCTCCAGGTTCCCTGTGTTTCTCAGGAGGTCAGTGCTGCAAGTGCCTTCACCTTGCCAGGTTAATTCTGGCCAGGGCACAGTTCTACTCTCCTATCCAAGTCGCACAGACCCCCAGCCTCACCAGACCTTGCCTCATCATTGTCAAAGCTGACCTTGTTCTCCACCAAGTTGGAGACCTACAAGAAGCTTTGCCAAAGCGGGTACCCTGTCATACCAGGTATGGTCTGTGGTACGCGACTAGCACTCACCAGCACTGTCCCACAGAAGGAGAGAGGTAATTGAGAGACTCTTGTCTCTGCAGAAGCGTGGTTAAGCAGATCCTGTTAAACTACTAGGTGTGCGGGCTGGCTTTCCCGCTCTGTGCCCTTGGGCTYCTTTAGAGAGCTCTGGGGAAACCAGGGATTCCAGTTCTTCTGCCCCGCAGCGAGRTTGAGATCGGCAGTGCAGAGCGTGTGCCCCTGCCTCAGCCTCTCCAGTGCAAAGTCCAGGCTCTTGGCTTCAGAAACCACCTTTGTCAGCAGTTTTGCCCAGATGCATGCTGTGAACTTAGAGTAGCTTAGGGGCAGGCATGTTCCTTGCTTGACTCCCATCCTGGGGGAAGGAAGGGTGTGCAGTGTCAGAGATGGAGCACATGCTGAGGTCTGGCATTGCAAGAGCCCTGGAAGACGGCATTCCTGTTGGGTGCTCTGTGCCTGCCCTCAGAGAGACTGTCCCAGATGGTGCTCTGGTAGTGCAAGCTCTTGTCTCTGTTGCACCTGAGTAGTCTGCCAGGAGCAGGTGCTACAGTTTGCTTGCTGGAGGTGCAGATGTTCCTGCTCCAGGAATATCTGCTAGGTATTTCCCCAGCCTTATTCCTTCTCTTCATCTACCATCATTAAAAATTACAAGTTGCAAAAGAAATGAGAGAAACAGATTGACCAAGGCTGTTTCTGATCTGCCCAAGCTGGATAGGAAAGACGTCTCCTGGGGTGAATGCATTGCTCTCTGGTCCTGCAGCTCATGGCCATCTGAGCAGGTCAGTGCTTGTTTAGTTGGGCAGAACTGCTGTTGCCCCGGCTGTCTGCTCCCTGACAGTGACTCGTCTGCTTCCATTTAAGAGGTGTTCACTCGTCTAAATGTGACCGTGAACTTCCACCTCTGAAGAGAGTAGCTTCCTTGCAGCAGTAATGGTCTGGAAGGAAAACGCAAGGTGTTCCCATAGCTCTGTCCTTCTGCCAGGTGCTTCAGGGAGCAAGTTCCGAAAGGCAGGGGATGTTTGAGCTGTGGCTTAGTGATAGAGGGGTTCGAGAGCAGTACAGCATCACACCTGTGCCTCATCCCTCTGGGTTGTTAAAAAATAACCTCATCTTGGCTTTTGGAGTTTGCAAGGAAATGATCCAGTTCCCGGTATGTTTCCATAGATAGTTGTTGGCAAAGCTGAGGGGACAGGGGAGGGAATCGGTTCTGGTGGAATCACTGGCTGAGGCCATATGAGTGAGCTGAGGATAGGTGGAGAGGAGGCAGAAGGGTGCAGAGAGCTGCTGGATCAAAACCTGAGACCCGCCTTCTATTCCTGGCTCCACTAACATCTACTCTGAGGCCTCAGACAAACTAATTCTTCCTCCTTGGGCTCTATCCACTCGCTGGTCTTACGCAGCACAAATGTGGGCTTGCTCCGTGCCTGCTTTGCACGCCCCCTTGCAGCCCCCTTGCACAACCTTTGTCTAGGTTTCCAGATAGTGCAAACATGTATTACCTAGTGCAACTAAGTAAGTGCAAAAGGAGGGATTTTTTTTTTTTTTTAAAGTGTCAGGACCCAAACCTCCTTGGTTGGATTCTTGATAATATTTGCATCAAGAAGTAGAAGTCAGCAGCYGCAGCAAGCCCTGGGAAGTAGAGGGAATCCAGTACCCAAGATTTTTCTGGCTGCTCTTGTCAGATGCTCAGCAGAGCTGTTGATTGTCCTTGCTTCCCTCTCTGTGTGTCCCTCCCCRGAGAGCTGCAGGGACTTCTTCCCTGTCTTCTACTCAGTCCCAGGCACCAAAAAGGAGGTGTCTTTCTTCTGGCTGACTTAGCATGCTTTCCTTATCTTTTTCCATGCAATTTTTTCATTTTGAAGACACCTGGGGTGTTGTGACTTCTGAGACACGTCAGCACTTTTTAAATGTTTGTCCAGCAGCCAGAGGAGGCTCTAGTATCCCTTACTGGCATTGCCAGTCCTGGGTTTTCCCCTGTTTTTTCCCTCGGACTCCATTGGTGCTGACAGGAGCAGCCTGCAGCAGCTCTAGCCTGGCTGTGCTCCCCGAGTCTGCGTCCTGTCGGGCTGCAGCGCCCGCTGCAGCACTTTGCTCAGCGTGTTGTGTCTCCCGTGGTGCTCTGYAAGCACCAATTAGTCCTCCCAGCACCTCTGCTCGATAAGGGATCCCTGTTCCTATCTTGCAGATAAGAAAACTAGCAGAACTTGTTTGAAACAACCTCCTCCCTCCGCCGCAAAGATGATAGAATCCTGGCACTGCTYGCCCTCCTCTTGTGCCTCTGCATTGGTGCCCTCTTTATTCAGAGGGCATAAGGGGGCTGTCTTTGACCTGTCCCCAGAGATGCCCCCAACCACKTTGTGATGTGGAAGGGTGGCAGTGGGGCCACTGGAGCGGAGAGGGCAGGACGCCCTTCCCGCGAGCCCCGGGCGGGTGGCCAGGTGGGTGTTTGCAGCAGGCACCCTGCTCTCCCGCAGCTGGGGGAGCGAGGCCGCGTTGCTCCCTCATGCTGCGCCGGGGGGACACTTATTTTTTCAGCTGTACCAAGCGTGCTGGGCACTGCTGGCGGGTGCTCCCACTGCTGCACTGCTGCCTTTCCAAGCTATATTTAGTTGGTGACATCTGTGGGCGTTGAGTGGAGGAGTTCAGGGGCTGCTTTGAAAGCATTCATTCTCCCCGYGCGAGTAGGGAAGTTGAAAAGCCTTGTGGCAAGATTCCTACATGGAGCCAGGATTCTCAATGAGGCGCACGTGGGATAGCTGAGGGACATGTGGGGTTGCCAGGGTTTGATTAGGGTGGCAGTACAAGCAGGCTGGGAAGGTACCGGGGAAAATTAGGAGGATTTAGGGACCCAGCAAAGAGCTTGGGACTGTCCCTGGGATGAAATCTCCCCATGAAAGGAAATRGGGGGTGGGGAATGTGCATGGCTTCGTTCTGCCATGACCAACGCTGCCTTATTGACACTTCAAAGTTTCCAGYTCTGAGCAAGGCTGGGCCAGCAGGATGAATCATAGGTTTCAAGGCTCGAAAAGGGACCGGTTTTGATCATCTAGGCAAAGTCAAGCTGCCTTATGCAGGAGATCAAAGCCAGCTTTGAGTGGAGCTCAGTAGGCAACCCAGGGTGTTYCCTGGGTGTCCCCATATAGCTCCTGCCACTGCTCGGGGCCCTGCTCCTCACCTCCTTCCCCTTGTCACCCCCACCCAAGCCTCATGCTTCTGTTTTAGACTGAGCTGGCGGCTGGTGCTGCAGGGGCTGCTGGCGTCATGCGGCCGCGCTTGCCTCCAGCTGCCCTGGGCTGCACCCCGGCACCACCGGCGTCGTGTTCGTCATGGTTGTGGCCTTTGGCGTGGGCTCTTTCGAGGCCGTGGCTGCTCCTCCCTGTGCAGGATCCCTGGTAGCCAGCAGCATTGAAATGAATAATGCGGTAGCATTTTTTTAATGATGTTATGTGATCCCAAGAGGATTTGTTTGCAGTTCCCTCTGTGACCTAACCTCCTTTGAAAAGTTCCTGTAACAGCTAAACCTTCTTGTTCTTAAATGATCTGATGCAATTTCAACACTACCCACTTCCCAGCTGGGTGTTRCTGTGGCTGAGTACCCCTACCTTTCTGTCCTGCCACTCAGCTCAACATTACACATGGCCAGCATGTGACTGCTCTGGGGACCTGGCAGCCAAACCTAGACGGGAGAAAACAGGTAGAATTTTGGGGATTTCTCYTTGCTGTAAGACCTCATGCTGTATGAATGGGGGCAGACAAGTCATGATGTGGCCAAGGGCTCTGACTGCTCCAGGTGATGTGAGAAGTCTGCGGTCAGCCTGGGATCTGAGGCCCTCTAAGATGCCCGTCAGGTTGYAGTGCAGCACAAGACTCCTGTGAAGGGCTACGGGGGCTGCTYGGAAGCAACCCTCAGCCTTCTGGGTTCAGCGCAGCAGCAACTCTGCCTTTGCTGAGCCCCTGATCCCTGCTCTTTTGGCAAGGGTTGGTTCTGGCAGCCCTTTTYCCAGGTAGCTCTGAGAGCATGAGCCCTGGGGCTGATACCTCAGAATACCCCAGAGATGCCCAAGCACTGCTGGCAGCGGAGGCATCGGCGTGTCCCAGGTCTGGCTGCCTCTCTCTGTCCGTTCCTTCTCGTGAACTTGGCGCCCTGTACTGCGCCGCACGGGAGATCAAAGCGAGGCACGAGACGAGCAGCATCGGCGCGCGTCCCTCCTGCGGAGCCCTGGGCCCCGTGCAGAGGGCTGGGCCCGTTCACACTGCGATACGCTCTGCTATTCAAGGGCATGTTTACTTTGCTGCACGTTCAGCAGATCGAGTTCTGCAGGGAGCTTTGCAGAGCAGGCCGAGCTCTTTGCCAGCCTTACTCCTTGGCAGCAAGGCCGAGGGGAGAGGGCAGGGAGCCRTTGTGCGGAGGCATGGGGTTATGTGCCTGCCTTCCCGAAGGATATCAACCACCAGGATTCGTCGGGAGCACTGCGAGTGTGGTGGATGTGGAGTGTGGTGCAGAGAGCCTGTTGGTTATAGGGGTGTGATGGAGCAGGCAGTAGGCCCGAGTGTAGAGCTTCACAGCTGCAGCAGGCAGCTCTGGGAATGGCACTGTGTTTTCTGCACACCTCCACTCCGTCGTCAYGGGCCCTTCTGCAACCTAGGTCAGAAGCTGTCTCTGTTTTCTCTTTCTTTTTTCCTCTTCCCTCCTTTGCCTAAGGAGGGGAAGTGCCACTTATGGCTCTCTTTCCATCCACCTCCCCCCAGCGCTAACACTTCCACAACCCTCAGCTCTGTCTTAACGTTTCCGTTTTCCTTTTCTTGCAGAACATACTACTCCTGCTAAAGTGGTGAGGGCTGCCAACCCCAGACAGCGGAAGGGAAGCAAGGTAAGTCTGCACTGCCTTCGCCGTGCTGGCCTCCAGCTTCTGGTGCAGCTGTCAGCACAGAGTGAGCATCCTGAGGGGCTGCCGGGCTGACATGAGCCGCTCTGCAAGGAGGGGCTCGTGCAGGCCTGGCTGTTAGCAAGAGTGTGGAGGAGAAGTCCTGATTCTCCACCTCTTCTTCAGCTTTCTAGTGGAGTGGCTGCTCTCAAGGACACTGCCCCACTTGGTTGTGGTGCCCACTTTGCAGTGTGTGCAGGCCAGTGGTGTGGTGGAGGAACGGATCTGCAGGTTCCTTTCTATCCTGTCTACTCCATTTGTGTTCTCTACTGGAATACCAACAACTGCAGTAGTTAGTTTCAGACCAGCCACTGCTTCTGCAGAAGAGCCATGGGTTGGTCTCTGAGAAACAGTAGTTCCTGTGATCAGCTATTAATGCTGGCTCCCAGCAACTAGCAAAGGCACATCTGAAGCCTCACATTGCTGCTTTATCCATCTCAAGAGCATGGCCCTGGGGTCAGAAGACGCTCCTGTCTATGGGACAGGTATGGCTCTGCACTGGAGATGGTTTTTCCAAAAAGCTGCCTTGCAGAGGAGTGTGTTCTCGTGAAGGACTCGGTTACTCCAAATTAACTTAGAATTGAGAACCTYGCAAGGACAAAGGGGAATTTCCCTGCCTAGATCATCTTGAACTCAATGCCCAGCCGTTATTAATTGCATATCCAGACAGTGGTTTGGATCCTTACTTTCYGCTGCTGTTCGATTGACCATTGGACACCTGCTTGCTTTTCTCCTTCAAATCCCTCCAAACAATTCTACTACTTGGTCCCTATTCTCTGTGGTCACCAACACTTGACTGCAGTTAAAGACTTAAGTGAAAGTAAGCCTGACTGTAACTTGCCMCTAGGTGGAGGCAACTTCTTGAATGGGACACAGTTGTTTCTGGTTGGTTAAGGATAAARGTTCTGCTGTGCTTTGCCTGTCCAAGGAACAGTAACTATGCCATGTGCTGGTGGCCACTTGTTACAATCCCTGGTAGATATATACTGGTCTGCAGATATTTGGGATTAAATTTGGGACCTTTTTTGGGCTGGGAATGTATATAGTCAGCATAAAAGCTTGTGTGTTGTACCCAGATGTCCTGGGGACACCCAGCTATGGGGCATGAGTGGGTGGTGGCAATAATGCTATGGCTGTGAGGGCTTCTGACTACCAGCCCTGGTGAAGCCCACAAATGGTGCACTAACGAGACCTTTCTCTTTGGACACAAGGTTGGTGACTTCGGTGATGCCACAAATTGGCCAACACCCGGAGAAATAGCCCACAAGAGTGTCCAGGTGAGAGTATAAGATGAAGAGCTATTTCTGGTTGAACCTCAGTATTTACACCTTCCTGCTCCCCTGCTGGTGTGCTTGGGGAAGCAGTGGTGTTGGTAGGCACCTCTGTGTACTCTATCATGAGGTGGGAGATCCTGGACCTTTGGAAAGGGACTCTTGCCCTGCTGAATGGGACAGGGCCCTTGTGGGTCTCCCTGTCCCATTGCTGCCCTGGTAGCTCYGGCTGAATCGGACCATTTGGGGTCCTGAGTGTCAGTGCAGAGGCAGCCAGGAATAGTATCCTGGGTGCAGGACATTTCCTTTTAGGGCTGCCTCGCCTATCGGGCTCCCTCGCTCAGTGATGCTATTCTGGGAGCATGGAGCCCGCTCTAAACCCTGGGGCTGGTGAGGCAGGTATGGCAGCTCCTGGCCTGGCCCCCTCAGGGCTGACCGTTGCAAGAAGGGCTCTGGGTAAATGCTGGGACTTGCAGTAATGAAATTGAAAGCACGTTTGAAAAAGGGACTTGCATGCCCTTGGGGTGGAGCTGTTCATTCCTTATAGAGMTGTGGCACTGTTGAAGCATTTCTGTGTTTGCACATGGATTTACCACAGCTCTCTGCTGTCTCTTAGGGCATAAGGGGCCCTAGCACTCTTGTCATGTTGGCAGTGCAGTGCCCTGCAGCCTCCTTGGCAACCTTTCTCATACCTTCTGTGCCCAGAGTTGTGCCCAATGAGAGTGCCTCTACTAGAGATAGCTCAGATGTTTCTGTAGGACACCTTGCCCTGATCACATACACAGGACAGCTCTGGGAGGCATGGAGTAGGGATGTTCCCAAACCCTTCTGTTCCTATTCCCACCAGAATTGCTGGGCTCTGCCTCCAGCTCCTCARTTTCTCACAAGCCTCATGTTTCCTCTTGTGCTTCCATGTCCTCAGCAGCCACATAAAGCACCGTCCATCCGTAAACTGCCTGTCAAGAAAGACATGAAAGAACAGGAGAAAGGGGATGGCAGTGATGGCAAGGAGAGTCTGAAAACTAAATCGGACGAGTCTGGAGAGGAGAAGAACGGTGACGACGACAACCAGAAGTCAGCCCAAAAGAAGAAAGGTAAGGCAGGCTGTGGCTCAGCAGCAGTTGGATATCTGTCTCTCCCTCTGTGACCCAAGGTCAGCTGCAAGCRCTGCCTCCTGTCCCCACAGGCCTTGCTGCAGGACATGCTGCCAGCCATGGGCAGTCGTGGAAGAGTGTGCAGGCTGCAGCAGAGTGCACTCTGCAATAAGCAGAGGCAGGAGTGCAGATAGAACAGGGCCCAAGCAGGGTCTCTGTGGAGACCCTGAGGAATTGTGGCAAGAGGGATCTGTCTTCTCCTTTGTGCTACCTGACCGTAGGTCAGGTCAGCCATGGTTGACACATGGGCTTGGTCTGTCCTGAGCCATGTGGGCAGAAAGGAGAAGAGAGACAAGTGCCGTGAAGCAGCAGTGAGACTTACATGCGGTTTCTTTGTGCCTGAGAGCCCCAGTCAGATTCTTTTTGCGTCCTCATAGTGCCTCTCATGGCTTCAGAGGGAGAGAGGCCCTGAGGGACATCCAAGGAAAAAGTCAGTGCTAAAGACCCTGATGCTTCCTCCACTTTATGTGAGGTGTGTGTTGTGAGAAGGGGCTGAGGGGCAAGGAAGCAGATAACTCTGAGCTTGCATCACACCCAGATCCTCTCCTTTTGCAGGCAACAAACACAAGTGGGTCCCTCTGCAGATAGATATGAAGTCAGAGGTTCCCCGGGACAAAACTGCCTCTCGGAACAACCGTCAAAACGAGCAGCACAGGCACCCTTCCAACAACCGCAGTGACCTGAAAGGTGGGTGCTGTGCATTACCCTGCTCTGCCTCTGCTCGCCACGAGGCAGCACTGCTGGAACTGTGGCTCGCTGGCCCTGAGGAGACAGAGCCCTGTTGCACTGAGGCTGGCTGCACCTGCCAGGCAGGGCTGGTGGTGGTGCCAATGCTCTGCTCATCTGAAGAGCTCTGAGGGCACCGGCACTTGCCCTAGGGATATGTGTTCAACTCCTAACCTCCCTCTTCCTCCTTCCCATCTCCCCCAGGCTGGCACCCGGATAACAAGCACGAGCGCAGCTGGCAAGACCACGATGAGACCTCGAGTGTGAAGAGCGAGGGAGGAGCTGTGCGAGGAGCCTTCCGGGGCAGAGGCCGTGGCCGAGGCCGGGGCCGTGGCCGCGGCAGAGGAGGTGCTCGCTGTATGTGTGGCCTTGTGAGGGCAGAGAGCGAGCGAGCAGGGCGTGTGCTGAAGTGTGCAAGGCTGGAGAGAGCGTGTGTGTGACCTGGGGCCCCAAAAAGCTGCCTGGGAAGGGGGCAGAGAGCAGTAGGGGGGATACACAAGTGATTTGGGCAGATCATCCCAGCTGAGAARCCTAAACTGTTGTTCCATGGCCCAGAACTCTTGGTTTGTATTCCCTTTGAGGACTTACATGCTGCTCTAGAGGTGGCATCTAGCTGAGCTGACTTTAGCAAATTACTTTTATTAGTATTTGAATAAAGGTAGATGTTGTTTGCCTTCTCAGGCTGTGCTCTTCTGCCTGCTTTCTGTCACTCGAGCACTCCTGTGTGCAGGAGCTTGAACATGCTCATGTTCTGCTTGGGCTTAMTGTAACATTGAGAGCCAGGCAGGAGCCTTTCCCTGGGTGAGGAAGAACATCCACACTGACACTTCTCAGGGTTGTGGCTCTGTTGAATCTGATAACTGCTTTGGTGCAGAGCCTTGGTGAGTTATCTAGGCTACCCGGTTGCTCCTGGATAAGAGGGATAATGGCATCTCCTTGCCCAGGTGCTGGTCYTTTCTCTGAGGAAGGCTAAGGAATGGAGCGGGGATGTCCCACTCTGCAGTTGTGGTGCAGTGGGGAGCTGTTTGTGCTGTAGTCTRGTATCAAGCAGATTCCAGAGGCTCTGTGCTGACAGAAACGTCCCCTTGTTGGTGTCTCGTAGCGCACTTCGACTATCAGTATGGCTACCGGAAGTACGAGGGCTCCGAGGGCTCCCGCACACAGAAATACGCTAGCAACATCACTTACTACTTCGACAACATCAGCAGCACTGAGCTGTACAGCGTGGACCAGGAGCTGCTCAAGGACTACATCAAGCGGCAAATGTAAGCACTGTCTCTTTTCCTTGTCTGCACGTTGTTTGGAGGTGTTTGTTGGTGGCATGTTTAATGCCACCCTCCCTGGGGACTGTGTAGCTAATCCCTTGGGTAAGGCTAGAGCTGAGGCGTGTTTACTCTGTGCCATGCTGCTTGCAGCACTCGCTTGCTGCATCGTCATGCCCAGGTTCTCCAGCGTTCTGTATTCAGCCTTGCAGCTGCAGAACAGCTCAGTGCAGGAAAGGGTAGGGATTATTTCCTCAGGGTACCCTGAGGAAGGTGGCAGGAGCCACCTCTCACTGGCGTTTTGTCCATGCAGAGAGTATTACTTCAGCGTGGACAACCTGGAGCGAGACTTCTTCCTGCGTCGCAAGATGGACTCGGATGGCTTCCTTCCCATCACCTTGATTGCCAGCTTCCACCGAGTGCAGGCACTGACTACGGACATCAGCCTCATCATCAAGGTGAGGGCAAGGGAAGCTGAGGGCAAGGGAAGCTGAAGTTTCCTCCTTGTTGTTCTTCTCGCCATGCTGTACTGTTCTCTAAATGGGTCATGAGTGAGATGCAAGTGATGCTTACTTTATCCTTTGCCCTGTTCCCTTCTCGGACCATTTGGAAAGGAAGGGCTAGGGCTGAGGCTTAGCCACTCAGCATGCCGAGGCATGGCCATAAACTCACTCAGTATCATTTGTTTCCAGGCCCTGAAGGACAGCAAAGTAGTAGAAATTGTGGACCAGAAAATCAGGAGAAAAGAGCAACCAGAAAAATGGGCTCTGCCTGGCCCTCCTATGGCAGACTACACACAGACAGATTTCTCCCAGTTCATCAACTGCCCTGAGTTTGTGCCCAGGCAGAGTTTCCAGAAGGAGACAGGTGAGTGTTCTGGGAAATGTGGAACGTGATGTTGATATTGCCAAAACACTGAGACTGCTAAGAGGCAAGAATGCCCTCAAGTCAGGGCTCTGCCACTTGGCTTCTGTGGGAGGCAGCATGGGTCTGACCAGTGTGTGGAATAAGCTTCAAACCCTCTGAGCACGGCCAGTGTGTATGGGAAAACATGAAAAAGTCAAATATATGATTTTGCCCTTAGAGATCTGGGAGGAGGTGGGGTGGTACTCAGTTGGAGGCTGAAGGGGTTTGGGGAGGGTCAGTCCTGTTGGAAGTGTCCCAACCWTTCCTGGAAACAACCTGCCACCCTGGGGCAAAACAGAGGACACTCATGAACCCAGTCTTACCCAAATGGGTGAGGAGTTGTGGAGCACAAATGGGGCAACAAGTAAGGAACTGTCAAGCAAATGCTGGGGAAGGCTCAGCAATCTTTTAAGGATTGTCCCCTGTCCTTATYCCTCCATCCTCCCTGGCAAGAGCCCAAGGCTGATCTTGAAAGACCATGTAGAGGAGGTGCCTGGTACTGTTGTAGAAGTTAGTGTTGGCAAGGGAGATCTGTGCCCACTGGCTATAAAGCTGTCTTGAGAAGGTTTCCTTAAAAGCAGTAGAYTAACCACCTTCTTTGGGTCTCTTTACCCACCTAAGAAGTGGGCACCTGTAGAGCTCTGTGGTCAAAACCAGCATTGCTGCCATAAACAAATTTTTAAAGTTTTATTCTACTAGCATTCTGAGGGAGCCTTTTGATAGCAGGAATGTTTCTGCCTAGGGTGTTGGTTGCTGGCATGTCTCATGAATTCTGTTGTGCTGTCAAACTTGCTTGCAGGAATAGGTGTTTTCCTCTTTGTTTGAGTATTTTACGCACATGGTCCCCAGGCCCCGTTCCTCCCTCCAAGCCTGGGCTGTAGGTGAAGCTAAGCACCAGCTCTCAGACTTGTAAAGCACTTTTTGTCTCTAACTGAATCTTCTCTAGAATCTGCTCCTGGCTCCCCCCGTCCTGCTAGCCCAGTCCCCACCAAAACYGAGGAGGTCAGTAACCTGAAGACGATGCCCAAGGGGCTCTCCGCCAGCTTGCCCGACTTGGATTCAGAGACATGGATTGAAGTGAAGAAGAGGCCTCGGCCCTCCCCAGCYAAGCCCAAGGTATGGAGTGATGTAGGAGCTGTTGGGATGGGGTTTGGCCAGTTGTCTTGAATCATAACTAAACATCAGATTTCAAAATAGACAAAGTCTGTCTGTCGTTGGAGTGATACTCTAGTCTCTTCTGCCCTCRTCTGGACTCTGTTAATAACCACCCTGCAGTGCCTGAGATGCAAAGAGTGTTCTCCTRAAATGGGCAATCTCTGGATGGGTAAAGAAAAAAGATGGAATAGGAGGGTCTCCAAGAGCCAGGCGTGTTCTATTACCTGGTCTTTACCCCACATCACCTTTGGCTTGTAGAAACAAGAGGAGTGCAAGACACCACAGCAGCAGAAGCAAAAGGACCAAGATGAACCTGAGGAGCTGGACTTCCTCTTTGATGAGGAGATGGAGCAGATGGATGGCCGCAAGAACACGTTCACCGACTGGTCGGATGAGGATTCAGATTACGAGATTGATGATCGGGATGTGAACAAGATCCTCATTGTGACCCAGACGCCTCCGTACCTGCGCCGGCATCCTGGCGGGGACCGGACTGGCAACCACACATCCAGRGCTAAGATGAGCTCCGAGCTGGCCAAGGTGATCAACGATGGGCTCTACTACTACGAGCAGGACCTGTGGACTGAGCAGTTTGAGCCGGAGTACTCTCAGATCAAGGTGAGAGCTGAGCAGTTGATCCAAGGGAGGGAGTTTATGTGCGGTGGGGCATGTTCCCTTATAGGGAGCCTGTGAGACAGGTTGACCACTCTGGGACTTTAGGATGGAAAGGGCAATTCCCAGGACTCTAGCCTGTGTACAGGCTAGAACTAAGCTGGGATTTATCCTCTTAAAGCATATGACTGTAGGCAGTGATTGGGATTTTTGGTACTCTGACTCTGCTGGGGTCTTGRCTGCTCCTGTCTGCAGTGGTGGGCAGGCAGCATGGGATCTGTGGAGGGAGTGGGTGTCTCTGCATGGTCTGTAGTGCCCAGTTTAATGGTCCCTTGGAGACTGCGGTTACTGGGAGCAGGTTTTCTGGTAGCTTGGCCATACCTGGCCTCTGCCCTTCCTCKTTATGGTTTGCAGAAGGCCCATCTTGCCTCTAAAACATGAGAGTCCCAGCTTGGAGACTCATAGTCAGGGTCTTTTCTAGGCTCGTTGAGGGATGTGGGAAGGAGGTGCTAGAAATGCAAAAAGGCAGCAAGGATGGTGGAGTGCTGGTCAGGCAGAGGTTATCAAGCTTACCTTGAGCCTGCTGCCATAAGTAAGCAGAAGAGCCTGGAAGAAATAAGGTGGGTGAAGCTGCTCTGTAGGGTCCCTGAAAGCTTAAGCYTGATGGGTTCAGGTCAGTGGGTCACTGCAGGACCCTCTTTTGACTGTTGTATTTCCCCTTGTAACATATGAGCATATAAGTCGTCCTGCTGGTATCGAGGCCCCGTCGCTGTATTTGGTGCCTGGTTTTGTGGCTATTGCACAAGCAGCGATCGAGATGAGCTGTTGAGCTGAGAGAAGTGAATAATTGGTTGCTTCATCATCTTCCTCCTCAAATGCAGCAAGAAGTGGAGAACTTCAAGAAGGTGAATATGATAAGCAGAGAGCAGTTCGATACCTTGACCCCAGAGCCCCCTGTGGATCCAAACCAAGAGGTTCCTCCTGGCCCTCCCAGGTTCCAGCAAGGTAAGTGAGAGCAGGAATGTGTAGGACTTGGTTTATCCGCATGCTTCTTAGTAGGGCTGGGTTTGGGTGGAGGGGTTGAAGCAAGCTTGCCAGGGCAGCCTCTCTGGAGGTCTGGCAGTGGCAGGAACTGGAGCTGCAGACCTAGGATTTGTTAATGGGCGTAGGAGGTTTGGTCACAGCTGGGGAGAGGAAAGTAGGGACCTACAGCCATGTGGTGTCACCTCTCCTAGAGCTGCACAGCTCTTAGCTGAGTGTTTTTGGGCACCAAGAGAAGAGGCCCAAAAGCAAGGGTGTCTCAGGCAATGGGGGGAATCTTGCTAGTCTTTCACCTAACAGTGAGGATGCAACTTCCTTTTTGGACTCGCTCATTAGAAGATCCCTACCTGGGAGACAATTCCTTGCCAGGCCTGTCTGCCTGGTGCTCAGGTGGAGTGCTGGCTTGTCCTGCTTGAGTTGCAGGGGGTTGTTATTGCTGTTAGCCACTGGGAAGTAAATAACTTGTAGGATCCCTTGAAACTCAGGCTTGGACCTGCTGCAAGGCCTTGGGCTGTCTGGACAGGCCTGTCACAGGCCAGATTCGAAGTTGGTCATCACAGGAAGACAGAGACGTATCCATGAGTTCTTGCTCAAGGAGTTCCTTGGCSCTAGTGATACCCTCAAGCTCAAACTACAGTTTGACCCAGGATGGGGTTTTTCTCTCTGCAGTACCTACAGACGCTTTGGCTAACAAGCTGTTTGGAGTCCCTGAACCTTCAACAATTGCCCGATCTTTGCCTACAACTGTACCAGAATCGCCCAACTACCGCAACGCCAGGACTCCCCGGACCCCTCGCACACCTCAGCTGAAAGACCCAACACAGACACCCCGCTTTTATCCAGTGGTGAAAGAAGGCAGAACGATAGATGCCAAGGTGAGACGTAGGCTGGGGTGTAGAAGGGAGGCTGGGTTTACCTAGATGGGGCCCGAAGAGGAAAAGGATGGATCCCTGATGCTTTGTGTCTTGCAGACTCCACGGAAGAGGAAGACAAGACACAGTTCAAATCCACCGATGGAATGTCATGTGGGCTGGGTGATGGATTCTCGGGAACACAGGCCTCGTACTGCCTCTATAAGGTACAGGACCTAGAAAGGCAGAGTGACAGGGGAAGCAGGAACAGGGAAGGGAATGGGCATGGAAAGGGATTGGCGATGTTGTCTGGTTTGGCAAGACCAGGGCACGCATGTCACCTCGTGCTGCTGTCAGCTGGGTGATGCCAAGGAAGGGGGTTGACAGGAGTCTCTTGTGCTCAGTTCCAGCCCTTCAGAAGGGACCCCGGCTGTTGGAAGCTATGGCTGCACCCCACAGTCCCTGCCCAAGTTCCAGCATCCTTCCCACGAGCTGCTCAAGGAGAACGGCTTCACACAACACGTCTACCACAAGTACCGTCGGCGCTGCCTTAATGGTAGGCACGTGGGGAGGGACACCGGCGCTGCTAGCTTGGGGCAGGGTGCCCTTCTTCCCCTGGATGGGAACTGTGTGGTAGCAGAGCACTCGCTGTGAGACGAGCAGGGTGYTGCTGTAGGACAACCTCATTGGTAGTTAGTGTTCCCCTCTAGTCCATGAAGAGAGTGAGCTGTGGCTTAGGGAGCTCAGGTCTTCCACCAGTGCCACAAACCCTCCTRTATGTGAGCTCCTATACGAAACTGGCTGTCTGGGACAAGATCTGTCTTGTAATGAGCCCCTCTTCCCCCAACAGAGCGGAAACGACTGGGCATTGGGCAGTCCCAGGAGATGAACACGCTCTTCCGGTTCTGGTCCTTCTTCCTCCGAGATCACTTCAACAAGAAAATGTATGAGGAGTTCAAGCAGCTGGCTGTGGAGGATGGGAAGGAAGGATACAGGTAGGAGAGGAAGGGCAGGGTTGAGCATTCCTGGGAGGGGAATGAGGGAAGAGGGTCTGGGGTCTGCAGGGCTTGCAGCAACGCAAAGGCAGCATCTTGGCCTAGTTGGAGGCGGGACCAGGGCTGCCTGCAGTCACCACTTCTTTTGGTGAAGTGCAGCAGGCTGCTGTACTCCAAGAACTGCTCTGTCCTGGTGTCACACGCACTGCAGTGAGCACCACATGTCGTTCTGTTCTCAGGTACGGTCTGGAGTGCCTTTTCAGATACTACAGCTATGGGCTGGAGAAGAAATTCCGGCCAGACATATTTAAAGACTTTCAAGAAGAGACCATCAAGGATTATGAAGCTGGTAGGTGCCTCCTTTGGCCCCCTCCTTGAGTTGGCAATAGTGTAGCTCAGCTGTGTGGCTGCCTCTGGGCCTCTGCTCATGAGCCTGAGAAAGTGAAAAAGCTTTTCATGTGACTGTGTCCAACTGGGACTCGCTATGATGGCCCACTCTTACACTGGGTTCCACAGTTCTGCTTTTTTTTTTTTTCTTTTCGTCTGTCACCTATTTGTCACTGTCAGTCTAGGCACAGAGTCTAGGGACATCTCCTAACAAGAAGGCTGCGTCTTACTGACCTGATGCAGCTTGCCATCTTCCATGTTGTCTGTGTTGCCTTCCTTGTGCCTTCTGGTGGGCCAGAAGAGTCCCTAAGGTTGCAGATTTGCAGATCTAGCCCTGGGGAAGCCTTTAGGGAACAGTTCTGACTTCTGGTTCAATTTTCTTCCCCCCATTCCAGGACAGCTTTATGGGCTGGAAAAGTTCTGGGCCTTCTTAAAATATTCCAAAGCCAAAAACCTGGACATCAACAGCAAATTGCAAGAATACCTCAGCAAGTTCAAGCGCCTCGAGGACTTCCGAGTGGACGTGAGTAGGAGCAGTTCTTGYACTGCTCTCATCTCCCTCAGACTCTCCTCTTCCCCTTGGATTTGGGGCGCTGAGTGGTGGAGGCCAGGAAGGAGTGGTGAGGTTGTGCTTCAACATTGCAGCTGGGCC
This sequence comes from Eudromia elegans, assembly GCA_003342815.1. Classification (NCBI taxonomy): domain Eukaryota; kingdom Metazoa; phylum Chordata; class Aves; order Tinamiformes; family Tinamidae; genus Eudromia; species Eudromia elegans. The sequence goes on along the minus strand of PTEX01000016.1, from coordinate 1,903,161 downwards.
AGGGATGAGCCGCTTGAACRCCTCCAAGTAGCTGTTCCTCTTCAGCTGCTCCATCCATGAGAGAGTGCTGTTCACTCCCTTTTGCCTGTGGCTTGCTTGCAATGCTGTGTTCAATCTTGCAGGGAGCTCAGACCTTTCCCTGCACTGGGGCTGGGCTGCGCRTGAGGTGAGATGGGGCCAGATCACCCAGGTACTGCTGCCACCAAGGCAGGTGCTGCTTGGGACAGGGGCTGTTGCTAGACAAAGCTCATGCRGCATCTGCTCCTGCACAGGCCAGAGGCTGGGGGGCAGTGAGTGTGTGCATCATCCTCCGACCAGCTGAGGAGGCAGAAAAGAGAACCTTAAAGTTGAGAAGACCATGCTGATACTGGGATGTTTCTGTTGCAGCCACCCATGGGAGAGGAAGGTGGACACAAGAGATACCCAACGACRTCAGGAGGAGATGGCAGGAAGCGCTACCCATCCCAGTCTTCCAGCAAAACGGTCAGCCAGTGCCCATCCAGCCAAGCCCACGCCTCGCCCAGCCAGCCCGCGCACGAGGATGCCAAAACCCTGAGCCAACTGGTCCCTGCGCCGGCAGCCGCAGAGTCGCAGACGGCGGGGAAGTAGAGAAGCTGCAGCTCTGCTTCCCGCTGAGAGACGGGCTGGGGTGGTGGGGAACTGGCTTGGAGAAAGGGAGGTGTGAGRAGGAAGGACAGGAAGGGAGTTGGAAAATGGGTGCCTATGAACAGGCTGCTAGGGAGAAACTACAACGCACATGATATTCTTTTTCTCTTGTGGCTGGAAAGCAAAGACGATCTGCATCTAAAACACCATTTTGCTATTACAACCCTGACCAGAGCCAGACCTGCCCCCGCTGGACCCATCCTTTGCTTTTCCTCTCCACTGCTCCCCTTCTGTGCACACATTCATGTCTTAGTGTCTCTTTAAAAAAAGTGTTCTGGCTGGGTTGGAAAGGGGAGATTTTTTTATTATTATTATATATATATCAAGTTTTAAATTATTGCTAGAAGTTTGTCTGGATTTACCAAAACAAGTCTGCTCTGTGTGGCCCCGAAACTCCCCTCTGTGTTCACCCTTTGGATCACTGGGCAACCCGCTGAGGAAGCTCGGAGGAGTGAGGTTCCCCGACGGGGGATCGAAGCCGCAGCGTCTGGAGACCCTGCGGAGCCTCCGATCTCCGCGGCCTGGCTGATTTCTCCCATTCCACGTACGACAGYGTGTCTTCGTCACTGACTGCTGCAGAAGGAACATCGTCCCTGTCCCTGTTGCTCCTCCCCAGCGTCTGCACCTCCAGCCTTCCCTTGGGTCTGGCTCTCCCTCTGCCCACCTCTCCCTTCCATCACGGACAATTTGGAAGTCAACCAAAGGACCTCTGCCGAGGATAGGCTTSTTGTGCCTCCTTCCTGCACGTGGGGCTGGGGAGAGGCAGGTGGGCGCCTGGACTTGAGCCCTTGTGGACAGTGTGCCTGCTCCCCAGGAACGCCCCCGGCATCCAAAGGCAGGACTTTGGCGAAGGAGATTCTCTCTTCCTTTTTTTTTTTTTTTTTTT
>PTEX01000016.1:1818630-1901524 GCA_003342815.1 Eudromia elegans | reverse complement strand
CCTAAAAATAACAAAAAAAAGAACTCTTTAAAAAGACACACCTCCCTTTGCTTTCTTCCTTGGAAATATTAATTGAAGAAAAAACACAAAAAAAAAGGAGAAAAAAAAATAGTTGCCTTACGGTGGAGCTGGAACTGGGAGGCTCGCTCGGCTCCCCGGACCTTGCAGTGCGCCAGGCTCGTAGCCCAACTGCTCTGAGAGCCCTTTGGGTACTGCTGCCGAGCCGACCGTCCCCACGGCCTTTCCCGGACCCTGTGGCCCCCTCGGCTGCCTGCCCCGACCCTTGCAGGGGAGGGTGCTGAGGGCAGGTAGACCCGAGACTCGTGCAGTGCTCGGAGCTGCCGCGCTGCGTTGGCACCGTTGCAGCGTCCTCCCCGCGGCCCTGCTCAGGCTTGCCCGTGCGCTGCTCCTCCTCTGCCGTCCCTGACCGGGCCTGGGGCAGCCCCGGGCCGAGGCGGGAGCTCGGTCCGCTCTGCGCTGCCAGCGTCATCCGGAGGTGAGCAGGGTCTGTGCCGGCAGCCAGAGGGCAAGGAGAGGGCGAGCGCGTCCTTGGGCTGAGGCTGCAGCCTGGCGGGAGAGGGATGCGGCGCAGGGCTGCAGGGCGCTCTGGCCAGGGGTACGAGCGGGAGACCAGCCTGTCAGAAGGGACTCTTGGGTGGTTTCCTTCTGTGCGTCTGAGCAGGTGACTGCCTGAGTCCTCTGGGCAGCAGCCCTGAGCGTCTCCAAGGGCTGAGACTGCCCTGCTGCGGCTGGGAGAAGGGACGGCTGCAGAGCTGCCCTGGCAGTTACTCRGCTCCTCTGCGGCCCCTGGGGAGCTCGGACAGGCAAATCCTCTCCTGGAGCGTGAGCTGCGTTGCCTTGAAACGTGGCCACGTGCTGAGGTCATGTCAGAGGGGCAAGGTCTGCSCTGGGAGCCCAGATGTAGCACTGGAAGATGGTGCTCCTGCTTTCAAGGTAGAAGCTGCTGTCACTAGGAGCTGCTTGCCTTGCTGCTGCTGCGCTGCCTCCTGGCTCAGGACGTGTGCCGTGGAGCTGGGCTGGGTGGCTCCTGCCCCCTCGTGAGCCGCGCTGCTGCTGGGGGCACCGCCGYGAGCCACGCGAAGGTGCGGCTGGTGGTTGCGTTACCCTCCTTGCAAAATCAGGGCTTGGCAAGAGCTGCATCCCCACAGAGTACCTGGCTGATACAACGCTGTATCCTAGCTGGAATAGCGAGTCATCRCTGCAGGGCTGTCCCCATGTCGCTGCAGAGCTTGTGGGCAAGGGCAGAAAGGAGGACACGGGGCTTGGGCGAGTTGGCCAGGGCGCGGGGAGAGGGAGGTCAGGGGGACGCCAGGTGCCTGCTGGGTCCTGCACCATCTTCCCAAACGGACATGGGACGAACATGCCGCTTCAGTGGGTGCGGAGAGAGGGAAGGAGCTGGGCTGGTCTGTGGAGAGCAGCATTGGGAGGTGCTGCTGGTAACTGGAAGCATGGCCAGGGTTTGAGCAAGGCCAGGGAGCTGCTGCTTTGCCATTTCCTCATGTTGTGATCCCGGTCCGGTCTGTCCACCATCACCACATCGATCCTGCAGCTTGGTACCGTGCGGGGGCTGGATTTCAGCACATGGACACGTCCTTGGCTTGCTCCACKGCAGCAGCAGTGCCCTGGGGTCCCCAGCGGTACCCGGCCTCGGTTGTAGAGCAACACTTGTACAGTGGTGCGGCCTCGACTGTTACCTCTGAATTTCCTTTCTCTTGTGGGCTGGAGTTGGATGTCTAAAGTTACAAATGGAGCAGGTTTTGACCCCAGTTTGGGTGGGAGGARCCCTGGGGATTGAACAAGGGCTGTGGAAACTTGGTCCTGGTTGTTCTCGAGTGCAGGTGGGTTTTGCGTGATGCCCCGGGAGGTCTTTGTGCAGAGGTCTCTSTGTTCCTCCCGTTGGTGCATGTTCTCTTTTGAAGCTGATCGTCTGTTTTATTTTGGCAACAAACAAAATAGGAAACTGGGAAAAAAGTGCTGCTAGGGCCTTGTTGCTTGTGGAGCAAGCTGTGGAATTGCTCGGGTAGTAGGAGAGGTTAAGAAACATCCCAGAGAGTCTTTGGAAGTATGAGTYGATCTCAAATCAGTATTTTAGTTTTCCAGGCCGAGGTCCTAGTCTCGGCCCTGAACCGTTTCCCTCTGTGCCGAGTCAGTGGGGGTGGCATCAGTGTGGCTGCGGGCCCCACATGGGACCACGTTGGTGGCACCGGAGTGGCTCCTTGGGGGGCAGTGCGAGCTGTGGCTGCTCCACTCCATGTGTGGGGTGACAGCAGGTCCCGTGCTCACTGTGCCTTGGTCGGGTTACCGTGTTAGACAGCAGCGCGTCCAGGGAGCGAAGGAAAAGGGGGACATGAGCAGCTTCGAGGCAGCTGGTGCTTGCCCTGTGTGTGTTCCTGTGCAGAGAAGCAATGCAGGTCAATAAATTCCTGTTCCTTGCTTCCTGCCTGTCTCTGYGCCCTCGCTTTCTGCTGCTGGGTGCACCTCACACCGAGGGCACTGCCCGCAGCARCCCGCTCCTGAGGGGGCTTAGCTGCCCGGACAGAGAGGATTTTGCTTTGGAGGAAGCTTGGAGGCCACGTGCCTCCTGCTGGGAAGGAGCTCGGCCCTGCTTTCGGCTCCATCGTGCTGGTGTTCCACGCTGTTAGCTCCTCGTGGTCTGCGCGGCGCGTCCCTTTGAGGCCATCGCGGTTGTGAGCTGGGGCAGCAACTCGTGAGCAGGAAGGCGCTTTGGAGGAGGCTTTGCTGCTTTGCCATGTCTATTTAAAAGGAAACAGAATGGGAAAAAACACACAGCCCTTGCTGGCCCCTTTGCCTGTCCGTCGCCCTTCCCGCTCTTCCCTTCCTGCTGCCTCCACTCCTCCCTGCTCTCCTGTACTGTAACCGAGCGGCGTGGCGGCCGCGGTGCCCGGCCACGCTCCTTGCACACTCAGCAGGGCCGTGCGGAGCAGGGGCCTTTTAGCTGTTAATGCCTTTCCAGTTATTTTATCAAAAGAAAAAAAAAAAAAAAAAAAAAGAAAAAAAAAAAAGAGGAAAAAACCCCCCTGTAAATGTAGCAAGCTGTGTTTGGAATGCTTCTCTGCTGTGTCTCTTCTCTGAGACAGGTTATGTCACTTCGTCCCTGTTTCGAAATGGATGCTAGGCTCTTGAGAGGGTTGCTACACTTGGTGTTAAATGCCTCACTGACCTTTTTTTAAAAAACTTCCAATATATACAATAGATGAATGACTTCTTAAAAGGAAAATACTCATCTCAGTGGCATGAGACAGGTGGATGGAGGGCAGTGTTTCCCCGAGGAGTTTACAGTCGCATTTTCTGCAGACACTTGAACATAGGACCGTGTATCTGTGACAAGCGCGTGGCAGGAGCTCCCGGGACAGCTGAGGTGGCCTCTGCCCGCAGGGCTGCYGTGTTGGAGCGCTTTGGATTAACTCGAGGTTCCCCTCGCTGTCCCTTCCCGCCTCCGCGTGTCCCCAGGGGAAGGGGCGCCGGGATGAGACCTTGGCCTCTCGGCAGCGTGCCCAGAACAAGGTGGGTGAGGGTTGGATGTGCCGGCCCTTCCCAAGMGTGTGTGTCCCCACCCCAGCCTTCTGTTTCCCCAATCTAGAACGTGTGTGCAACCTTCTTCAGCTGCGTTTATTGTAGAGACAGACTTAAAATGACTCATCACAGACCATTTATCACTTCAGAGGAGAATCTTGTTAATACGGCCCGCTGTACATGATCCATCTTATGTCGATAGTACATAATCTTTGACCCATGTGCTAGAATCATCATCACATATAAAAGGAAAAGAGAAAAAATGTAAAATACTTGAATGAGAGCTTGTATTATAACATTAATATTATTCAGAGTATCTGCTTTCTAGGCTGATGTGATTCATTATTCTAGTAATGCTTTAGTCCTTTGTAATTTGTGGTAATTATGCTTTTTCCTTTTTAATACAAAAAAAAATGTACAAAAATAAAAACTTCAAAAGACACCGYGGGTTGGGTGTTCTCTCCCAGTCGTCCCCTGGCTCTCCCGAGAGGAGAGGCCTGCGGGTTGCGTGAGTGGGCCGAGCTCCTGCGCGTAGGTTGCAGGACCTGGACGAGGGCTGGCTCCTGCGGGCACAACTGATACCAGGTAAGTGCAGTGATGAGGTGGGATTTATTTCTCTGATTATTTTATTATTTGTTTGGTTGGTTTTTGTACTAGGTCTCCACGTGTTAAGAAGATCTTGGGGAAAATAATCCCGATTGCATTAGGTACTTGTGGATGCACGTGCTCCCATAGGAGTCGTGACTTATTCCTTCATTCTCTCATCTCACTTGTTTTAACAGTAGAAACACCAGTTCTCCCACTTGTGCTTTGCAGTAGCCCATGTGGAAGAACAGTAAAAGTAATTAAATATATATATATATTTATATAGCTTTGAAAATACCTTTTATAGAAGTTTTTGTGCGAGGAATTCACATGCAGCAAGTGCAGGAATGTCAAGTTTGAGTTCAGCTTTTAGTTTTGTTACTTAAGAGCAGTAATAACCTGCTCTCAAATTAAACCACTCTTTGGTATAAATCATGTCTCTAGCCGTCCTGGTGACGGCTGTGCGAGGCCTGCGAGCTGGTGGGACTCACTCCGTTCTCTTAGGAGAATCAGGGATGCTCTCAGAGAGCGGTGTGAGGCTGAGGAGGACTCGGTGCCTCTTATAGGCTTCTGTTTGTCTGAATAGGGTGTCTGTTCCATGAAGATAATCCAGCAGTCCCAGGACTCCGTAGCACTGGTTGAACCTGCCAGCCAAACAGAGGACAGACATTACTGGAAGTTACTGAGGTGACTTCACCCTTCCTATTCCATCCATCTCCTGGGATGAGCCACCCAAGTCACTTCTGCTATTGAAGCAGTCTCCATCAAAGGCCTATCTGCTCCACTTGCTGAAGCTTGGGCGAAACTGCTCCTGGAACCTTCCTGCTGGTCACATTGTTACCCAGAAATGATCCTGCTGGAAAACAGCTCCTCCTCCGCGGTTGCTCAGAGCTGCGGGAACAGCTGAGCGCTAAGCTGGAAAGCCTGGACTCTGAGGCCGGGCAGAAAACAACGCGGCCGCCTGCCTGGAGAGCTGGTGCCTGTGGGGATCTGTGTCTTGACAGGAGCTGAGCTGCAGAGGAAATGACTGGAAACAAGAGCTGGCTCTGTTTTGGGAGCTGCTTTAGTGGAGCTGCTGTTTCCTGCTCCAACAAGAAAGAAACTGTGTTAAAGGGGGTATTTATATGGATTTAATGAGCATCTGGAATGATTCTCCCCTGCTTTTGCATCTCTGAACAACCTACCGAACCTGCTTTCTCTGGGAGGAAAGGGGGCTGAGGAATTTTGTCAGGAGGTTTTGCCTGTCAGGCTACCTGATCAGAATGCTGTTAATACCAGCGTATGGGGGAAAAGATAGGCAGGCTCCTCTGCAAACACATCAGCTGTGCAACTGGCCCTTGCTCTCCGTTTATTCTAGATGCTGTGCAGTATCTTCTAAATTTCTGAGGGAAAAAAATAGCAAAGATCCATCTTTGACCTTGAGCTTGTCCTGGGGAAGGCGAGGTGGAAGCTGCTGCTTTAGCTGCTTTGTGCTTTTCCCTTGGAATCTTAAGGAAACCTGAAACAGCCTCAGCTACTGTGTTGTGCTTTGTTGAAAGCTTCCAAGTCAGCTCATGGAGAAATGCAGATCTCAGGGAGGTGGCTAGCAGCTGGAGATCAGTTGGAATCCTCTGAAATCCAGACTCGTGCTGTAACTGTTWAAGAACTCTGCATTTGTCCTGATGAGTAGGGACGTTTCTTGCCTTGTACATGAGTTGTGCAAAACCACCTGCAGCAGCTCTCTGTCAGCAGTGACAGTGCCTGGGTGGGCGAGGAAGGGGAGGGTGAGAAGTGCCCACCCGTACCTGAGGTGGTGGAAGTCGTGGAATTCCGGAGATGGCAGCAGAGGCAGGTGGTAACCGCAGTGCGAAATGCTYGTTGTTAGAAGCGCCAGGGAGAACCACACTGTGACTGAGGTGATATGAGACCCCATGATCATGGGGCCCGTCATGACAGGTAATGTGTTGGAGAGCTAGAAATGAGAAGCAAATTACACCTCGTTAGTGGGTCCACAAAACCAAGACTCTTTTCCTAGGAGCTGAGTTACTTCACTTGGATGGCACATTGCATTAGTTCTGTGCAAATACTGCAAACGTGAGCCCTGTCTGCAAATRCCTCACTAAAATATCAACCACAAAGAGTTTGCTCTGAGGCAACTGGGCTATACTTGCTGCAGCACATCCCAGCTGTCCAAGGTCCATGCAGGAACTGGGGAGGGACCACTGGAGAATCCACTTACTATGTGCTCCACGGGGTGAGCATAAATGGAGACGACACCAATGGGGGCTGTCCATTCGTGGTGCTTCTTGTGAATGTGCTTGTATAGGAGGGGTAGATGAGCAAGCCTAAGCAGAGAAAACAGAAGTGCTGGTTTTGAGCCTCATACACAGAGCGACATAACACTGAATTTCTGCTGCAGACTTGCTCACACTTCTTTTAATGCAGAGAYTTTTGAGCAGTTGGAAATAACAATGTCAGGCTTATGGTTTCGCTGTCTTTGTCATAAGACCTTCACCTAAATGATTAGGTCCATCTTCTACTCTTAAACACAAAAGTTCAGATGGTTCAAACCTGKGAGTACTTTTGGGGAAAAGACTCACTTTATTTTCACCATTTTAGATTTCTCCTACAGACATCTATAACAGACAGGATTTTARATTATGTAGACCATTAGTAAGAAATGGCCTTTTTAGGTTCTCTGTGTGCAGTAGTCCGAAAGGGAAATCCACATATTTCTGGGAATGTTGTGCTTACTGCTGTCACAAAAGTAGGGTATAGTTCTTAAAAGTTATTAAAAGACTGAGGACAGAATCCTGTTCCTGTGTTCAGCTCACCTGTGTGAATAATAGAAGAGAATTTCCTCTATGAAGGTGAAAACGCTGAGCTCCACAAGGAACCAGCGGAAGGTGGGTAGTTCCACGCTGAAGGTGTTTCCCCACCATTTCATGATGTAGAACATGGGTATAAGCATAGGGAAGGAGACAAAGAACTGATTGCACAGCACTGTGTATATCGCTTGCTGCAACTTCTTTGCTTCCACCTGCAAAAGAGAAGTCAGGACTGCAGGCTACACCAGAAGCAGTGTGATTYTGAAATGGCAGGATAAAAGCCTTCAAGGGTACATAGTGGCTTTTTTTGGTATTAGTTTGGGCATCAACTTCTTAATAAGCTGTGAAATAATTCAGATCTAGTCAGTAGCATAATCACAAAATCTGCCTTCCTCTCCACAGCTAATGTACAAGACTCAACTTGTTTCTTGAGTCCCATCTCCGTCCAAGAGAATGGCTTAACACCTTCTCCTCTCCAAGCCTGAGACTGCAGGAAGTGTTTAGCCAGCAGAAGAGGCACAGTGAGAAATACTTACAGGATCATTCTTGCCCAGCTGAATGCGATACCGAGTAATGAAAGTTGGTTTTCCTGTTACATCTGCCACCATAAGGATTCCATTGAAACTCCAGAAAACAAGACTAGGAACCAGTGCAGCACCTGTGACGGGAAGAAAAGGTAGGGATATGTTAACAAATAGAAGATATGGGTAAACTAGACACAAATCACAATGTCAAGAAGGCCTTGGCAGGGATCCAGCTGTGCAAGGTCTGTGTTTCCTGACCTGAGATGCTTTAAAATAGGATGTAGGTACTTTCTGACACCAAAATAAGACCTAGGAGATAGCAAGGAAGCTACAGCATGCAAGTGTCCCCTGGGCTGAAACTTGCTAAAACAGAGAGTAAGAAAGGGCTCTCCTGGGAGATTATGGTGTTCTTTGTCAGGGATGAGTTTKAAATACAAATTGAACATGGCTGAGTAGATCCTTGCATCTTGCAACATCCCTGCCTGGCCAGTTTACCAAGTATTGGTGATGGGCAAAGTTATAGAGTTCCTACAGCAAGAGTAAAATTCACTGATTTGATTTAATTTTCAGTAATTAGTTCTACTGAGTCAGTCAGTTCTCACTGGAGCAAAGAGTGTGAAGTAAAGACATTCCTGTGCTCTAAGCAACAGCTAAAAAATGAAAACTTTAATCTGCATAAGGTATCTAATAAGGAGCTAGTCCAAAGGAAGCACAGATGCACTGTGTCAGTTGTGGATGGCTTTGAGGCCCTACCTGCCTTTTTTTTTTTTTTTTCCCCACTAGGGGAAGGTATGTCCATATCCTTCTTTTAGAGGCAATAGCTGGATGGCATACAGTGCAGGGCTGTTAACCTGAGAACTCACCAAATAAGAAGATTGCCCACTCCCTTCCCTCAAAAAAGTTGTAGAGCTTTAGCCATTTTGCTTGCCAGAAATGGCCTGAAGTCTCCCATATCTCCTGTATATACCTGTGGGAATAAGTGTTCTTAGTCACCCATCCTTTAATCAACCACTTCTCCCATCTCTGACCAGAAATATTTCCCACCAGGCCATTTGTCTGAATAATCTTACCAAGAAACAGAGTTCATTAAAGCAGTGAATGTGAGCAGCCCCACAACCAGRACATAGGCAGTGATCTTCACAGCATCCCAGATCATCTCCTCCTGTGAGCAAGCAACAACAGTAAGCACATGCTGCTGGCTTTTCAATTTGAAAAACAGGAAGTAAAGCTGGCCATCATAGGATGACCTTTGCTTCACAGTCTAAAGAACACAAAGTTGTTGCAGGACCCTGGGTGTTGGTAGTGGAGTGCGTGTGCACATCCATCTCCCATGCTTATACTGACCAGAAGTGTTACCAACACAGAATTTCTCTGGAATAACAAGAGAGAAAAGAGCGCCCTGACTCTTTCCCTCCCAGTTTTTGTTGGTCATATTTCTCATTATGTACAGGATTATCTAGGGCTAGAAGACCTGGAGGTGAGGAACTCACTGGCTCTGCCAGTATATTCTCCCTCTCACTGTGTAATACATTGTCCTCTTGCAGCAGCAAGAAACTCTTGTGCCTGGATGACCTGATTTAACAGCTCCAGTTAATTCCAAACTGCTTCTCTCAGCATTGTTTTTAACTTCGTAGACTGATTCTGAAGTCACTCATGTACGTTTAAGTTTACCTTTTGTTCCCAGCAATAACAAAGGTCTAACGTAAGAAATTACTTCTTCCCTATATAATTTACTTTGCTATTTCAGCCCATCACAGATAGGACACAATTCTAGTACTAAGAGTACAATTTGGCTAATAGGTACCATATGCCATCTGTACAGAGCAGCATGAAGAGCTAAAATACTKAACTCTGCACTCCAGGATTCAGTCATGGAAATGTTATCTACTAAATACTCCTGCACTGAAGCACAAAGGTACCTGTGATGTTTGCAGTGACCCTTTTATCACAGTACAGATTTTAACTATGCAGAGCAATGACCAGAGTCAGAAAAACGATTCATGGCACCTCTTGAGTCTAGTAAAWCAAATATTCAAAAAGCTATATTCAATATATTTCAAGTATATTCAATATTTTCTAAGTATTCCAGAACTTCTGGAATCAAGCTGTTCAGCAACGACATGGCAAATAGGTAATTAACTAGCTGTTTTTTACAGCAGCCCAAATTGGAATTGGTTCCAGAGTCCAGAAATCTAAGGTTGGGTTTTCTTGATCGATTACCCATAATATTCAACTGGAGGATAAAAGAAAAAAATGCAATTCTAAAATTACATAGTATAATAACCAGCTTCCATCTTGTTTGCAATTTCATCCTTCCTGTTTAACTGTGTTTTTGTGCTGCAAAAACAGACTAAAAATAGCATGATTCATAGTTGCTATCCTGTTTGTCTCCTGTCAAAGACGACAAACAAGAGTGACAACTCAGTAATAAATGTTGAGTGCAAGAGTGTTTACAATAAAACAATACAGGGAAGCCCTCTCTATACAGCTTTAAATGTTAAGAGCTCTTTACAATTCTGTAAAACARCTACAAGATATTTACTATCACTGCCCAGAACCTTTATGCAAGTCACCTGAGAACTTGTCTTTAGAGGACTTGCACAAGTTGGAATTTTTTTTAAGTCCCTAATAGCAATGCTACCTGCAACTAAAGAGACTAGGGCATACCAATTAGGAAACAGGGTTTAGCGTGACCACATCAAGGACTGGGCCTAGTTAGATGGCCCAGCTTCTGGCTACACTGGAGTGCTGTGGTCKCTTGCCATGCCAACAACAGGCAACAGGCTCTTCACCACTTAGTGCTGTAGCTGCAGTCCACTGGAAGGGAAAAAATGGCTGGGCAAATCTTACTGTAGTGATGAGTTCCTACTCATGCTAAAGTGATCAGAGCACAGAAATATTTGCCACTTTTATTAGAAGCTGACTCAATGTGTTTGGTCTTCCAAAGCACCTGCATAACACTTCCTTTAAAGGCTGACCTTTATGTCTTTACCTGCTTCTGATGCTCAGCCACAGTGGAATATTCAGAGTCTCTTTTCATCTGAAATAAAAGTGATTTAAGTGAACTCTGTACAGCTGGAGGGGAAAAATAGCCTCCTAACAACAGTAAATCCTCACAATTCCAGTTTGCTTGCAAAACTGTAAAATCTTTGCTCTGCCTTATTCTGCTCCCACCTTTCTTTGCCTCCGAAGAGTTAAGAGTATTGTCTAAGAAGGCAAACAGGGCGTAAAGGTATGGGAATGGAGGAACACCTAAAATCAAAGTTTCTGACTGCTGCACTGGTAGGTTGTAATACAGCTTCTTCCCTTAAACATTWGTGCCAAGAAATGATGATATGGGACACGTATTCCTCCATAATGAAGAGATGGTTTTAAACTAACACCAAAGGGGAAATCCTGCTGTAACTAGGTGAATCTGTGCCAAGAAGGACTAACAGTAGAGCAACACACACCCTTCATTCACATGCTCAAAGAACTGTATATCAGAGTTTGAGAATATGATAAGGGAGATAATCTGCTTTGCTTCAAGACCAGCTATAGTTCATAACGAATGAAATTCTTTAGAAATGATACTGTATTACCTTTATGATTCTAGCAAGCCTCCTGRGAATACTGCTTTTGCAGTATTTCAGAAAGGAGGAATATACTGCCAAAAAAAATAGTTCATATATTAGACAGGAGCAGACACTTGTGACTTAAAGGGCTCTGGGTACATTCTTACAAATGCAATACTGTTCATTTGCCAGTGTTGCCAGCTCTATTTCCCTGCAATATATTGGTATGTGAGTCAAAGGGTATAACAAAAATTCTCCTACTTGGGCTTCAGCTTCCTTATAGGGATGAGGCAAATTCACCAAACTAGTAATTTCAATTGAAGCAATTTATGCTAAGCTATTCTGGCAAGGAAAAAAAAAAAAAAAAGAATTAAGCAAGAAATGTTTTAACATTAGAAATCATGAACTCTAATGCCCAAATCCTCATCTGAGGTAACAATGTTAAATAGGGTAGTGCCCTGTGGTGCTTTTGCTTGAAATAGGAATGTGCTAAGGAAGCTATCTTGTTCCCAGACTTCTTTTCTATCTGTATGTTTAGAGTGCCTCATTGTTAGGACTATGTGAGCTATTACACGTAGTTTACAAGATCATCTGTATGTTTTTGTTTCCAATGTATCAAGTTTGTCAGCCACTACCTTCTGGAAAAAAAATACTTAATCGGATTCTAACATATCCGATGAAGAATACCTATGAGTAACAAGAAGAAATAACCTGCTAGTCCAAACAGTGTAAATAGTTTGCCACAGGATAAACTGATCTTATCTTCTTTAGCAAAGGACATACTGATCATGATGATGTATTTTATATTATGTAATAGCAGTATATTCACATCTTGTCACACAGGTCCTGTTGGTGCAGGTGTGCCTACTGTCTCTAAGAAAACAGTTCTAATAGTTGAAATATGTTGAAATCKAATAATCTATTTCATTTTTTTAGGCTTTTCTCCATTCCATTCTCTATTCTAATTTTCCTTGTACAAGTCATATCATTTAAAGATGCTTGTTGGAATGTAATATTCCTAAAAGACTCTATGATGAGCCAAATCCTGCTAAATCTTAAGCATGAAAAAGCCTAGAAAGGAGGGTGCATGAAGAGTGAGTGTGACTCTGTTTCAAGTTCTTATGAAGAGAAAGAACCGTTGCTTGGTTCCGTCTTACATTCTATGAATTTGGAGAATCGATAAAACAATGCCACTTACTGTCTTCTTCTTTTGAAATTATCAAATTATGACAGAAGCTTTACTTAAGCAAAGTCTTCTAGTTTGAAATAGCACTGACAGATCTGCTTTCCCTCCCTCCCAAATCTCAGTGTGCTACGTTGTCACACATACAGAGTAAAATCTTATGTTACTTACATTAAAACAAGACAAATGATAGATCATGCTTTTTCTCCCAGCATCTGATTATCTACTCTTTTTTGTTGGATTATGTTGTCTTATCTGACTCGGAATAAACCAAATATGCTAGTAGAAACCAAAAACCTGAACTCATGCTAGCACTCAGCTACAGCCATTTCAAAATATCACATAGAACTGAGGCTATTTAAAATTCTTTTCAGATTGTTTCAAACTAGTTGGCTTAAAATTTGATTCAAACAAAATTCTCAATCATAATGTAAAAAATAATTATTTTGCCAATCATGCTCTTGATGTAAAAAGAAAAGCATATACTACTATGTAAAGAATTGCAATATAAATACAATTCTAATTCTCAAGCACTTCTTTTCTCCAACAGCTGCTCATTTAGAGATCTGCTTTCACAGAACTTATCAGAAAAAGTTAGTTTATCTATGTTASGTTTTAAAATGCCTGCCTCACTCTTGCTTGCGATGCCTTTTCCCTTTTCCCTCGTACTTGARTCCTCTCAAGACTTTAGAACTCGCTTCACTGGAATCAACCCTTACAGTGCACAGTCAATAGAAAACAGCCTTGTCCAAGGATAAAAAAGGCTACAGCTATTTGTGAAAATGCGGAACTCATATAAACGTAAGCTTAAGGATGACCTACCTGGTCACCCCAGAAGTTGYGTATTAGCCATGTTCTATGGACAGACACAAGATTCTACTTTGTGTCTAGTGGTCTTCTACCCTGCCAAGCACTACATGGATCCAAAAGCAGCCAGAGTTCCTAGAAAAGCTCACAATCATACTTTAAATAGACACAAGACATTGCCTTTAAATKATTTCCTTGAAGTTTCTCTCACATTTTCAAGCTACTACGTCCCTAATTCTGGCTGCCCATTCTTTGCTCACCTCCCGCAGGTTGTAGCCTAGGAGAGCTCCTTGCTGTTTATTCAGAGCCCAGAGCTCAACTTCTCACCTTTCACTACCTCTGCGGAAACTTTATGAGGGCTCAGGCAAAGGAGACAGGGGTGTTTCCAAGCAAGAGCTGCTGWCCCCTCCCAGACAAGTCATGTGAAGCCAAGCCTGTGTTGTTGTTAATACTGGCAGTGTTCCCTCTGCATATGCACATGCTGTCTCTTGGTTAAGCTCTCAGCAGGTGAAAGTTTTTCATCGACAGGTAATAGTTATATCTGGAAAAAAAAAAAAAAGGCCATCTCTACATTAAAAATGAGTACTTTTTATAATGAACTAACTTGAGTTTTTAGCACAAAATAGCTAGTGTCAGTGCAATTGAGTAAGCCAAAGGTGCATTTGTTAAAAGCAGGAAGGATTATTGAGGCATCYGTCAAAATAGCAAAACAAAAACAGTCCAGTTTTAAGTGTTGCACAGACTCTCTAAATTGCACTAGCTCTTCTGTCACAGTGTCTCAGGCCAGTTACAAACATGGGCCCTATCTATAGCTGAAGATGCAAATAGGTAAGAATGTGCTCAGTTGTATTTAAATATGATGTTTACAGAACATAAAGTCTGTAATTATGGTATTGCAGGTTGCAAGATGTAATTTGCAGCAGCATTTGTCTTTATTATGCAGATGTGGTCCCAATATATGTTATTCACCTAATATACTGTACCCTATTATGAACTAAGCGCTGAGAAGTGAGGGTGTTACTCACCATAATTTCCCAGATTTGTATTTCCATGCAGGAAAAAACAAGGARTATCTCTCCTCACCACCTTGTCTGGTGCAATATATACTGCTAGTCTGTAAGCAACACCTCAACTTAGCAGTGGTTAKAAATGCAGAGAGATCTGCAAGCTCCAATAATGACAGTGCCTTGCTGTCTCTGCAGGGTTTCTTTTACCTAGTACTATACCTATGCTGTTATAAATTAACTTTTTCTGGAAGGAGAATATCCCCCAAAATCCCTTCCCAACATCACACTGTTTGGCCTCTTAGTGCTGTAAACATGTGCTGTTTTCATTGATACTTTATCCCAACTAATTCTGTTTCCTAGTGGGGAAAGAGTTTCTAATTCTTAGAGGTTGCTCCTAATTGTTATTTATCATGCAACAGACAAAACAGGAAGGAATGTGATTCCTTCAAACTATGGGCACATACTCAGAAGAGRAAGTAGAAAATGGCATTTCAAGAGGGGTGTCATGTGAACATTGTCCTGAGCTATATTTGGAACTTGCCTCCCAGGCTCTTGGAATGGGTGGACTGTTCACCCAATACCCAGAAGTAGGTGAAAAGGGGGTGAATTTTGTAGATGTGTTCAAAACAAACATAGGTCATGGCTAAAAGATCTACATTAACAGGAACAGACAACTAGTATATCCAGTCATATAAGACACAAATGTCATTTACCTGCAAGTCTGGATCTAGTCCAGGTTGGTGGTTATCTAAAAGCTGCTTGTTTGTTGGTTAGCATGTACCCTGCCCTGGCGTCTTCATCACAAACCCCTCCAGTGTCACTGCCACCTTTGCTCAGGCTCAGCTTTACGGAATGCAGACTGATTTCCTCTCAGTGGAAACTATTTTTCATCCGACACTTCATAAAGTAACTTCACACTGTTTCGCTGTTTGTAAAAAGCATTAGAAGGAGAAGCTTCTTTTTGCCTGGATTCAACATATCTTCAAGGCCTGCAATTATGTCAAAAAGAAGCATATACTGTACTCTGAACTCTTTAGGTGAAAAAAGAAGAAATGATCCCTACATATACAAACTGCTGCAATCTATCCTGATATATTTACCTGATAACAACATGTGTTTCCTTGCCCAAGATCTCAAACTCAGCAGAAGAAAGGTGCCTTATTTCTGCCAGTCTAGCATGTTGCATAACACACAAATTACATGACCTAAAGACTACAGGTCTAAGGTGAGAACCCAAATTGTAACTATCAACTGAGAAGATAAACTCTGAATTAAAATGCAGTTTGATAAATAGTGCTCAGTCTCAGTAGATGCTTACGCCATCAAGGTTACCTGATAGAGAGCAGCAGTACTGAAATAAAACTTTGTTCCCTTTCTGCTGAGCTATGATGATTCAAGCTGGGAYACTGAAATACATCTGACAGGAGACCGTGATGTGCTCGTGTGAGAGCAGTGAGCAGGTAGCTGCGGTTCCAGGGGCAGGAGGACGCCCAGGCTGCCACAGGATGGACCTGGAAGGAGCCACCTCAGCTCCCCTCTAACCAGAAGAGCTCCCAAGCCACCTGCCCTCCTGCCGGCGGCCTCCTTGGCCGAGTGACGCGGCCGCGTTACCTGGCGCAAGCTGCCGCTAACGGAACTTAAATAAATGGCCTTCTCGGGACAGGAGAGCGCGGCGCGTGGGAGGCAGAGCCGCCGCGGACCGGGTGAGCGCCGCTCCAGCACCCGGCCCGCGGCGGGCTCGGGGCGCCACCGCCTCCCGTCCCCTCGGCGGCTCCTTGAGGTAACGGCTCTCCACGGAGCGATCACCTGGCGCCTCCCCCCCACCACCGCGCACTTTGGGCTCGCCCGCAGCACCCGCCGTGGGGAGCTCGGGCGAGACCATTAACTGTCYCGGGGGGAGTGTGGCGAGCGGAAGGGACGTGGGAGAGTAACGGTTGTGCGCAGGCGCAAGCCGGAGGAGCCCCACGTGGCACTCCCGCCCCTGCCCCCGCCCCTCGCGGGAGCGCGCGTGACACGCGCCTCCGCCGTGACGCAACGCGCCGCGCACCCTACCCGCTCCCCCTTAGCTCTCGCGAGAGTGGGGGTTCGGCCCGGAAGTCCCGCCCGTCACGGCGGCCGCATCGCGCCTGCGCGGAGCTTCCGGGCAGGTAGCGCGGCGGGGGGGCGATGGGCCGCGCCGGAGCAGACGAGCAGCGCGGGTGGCGCGGCTAGAGCGGCGCGCGGGAGCCGCCGCCTCAGGTGCGGGCGGCCGGGCCGGGCGGACCAGACTGGACTGGACCGGACCGGGCCAGGCCCTGCGCAGGGCCCCTGCTGCCGGCCACGCTCGGGCCGCCGGACTGGCCCCTTCACGGCGGCTCCCGGGGGCGGGAGGCGACGCGGGCGGGGGCGGCCCCGCGGCCTGGGCCCTGCGTGCGGGCGCGGCGGGAGAGCCCGTCCGACCGCCTCACAGCTCCGCCCGAGCCGCTGTGCGTAGCAAGGGGCGCCCAGGCGCGAGTTATCCCGGGAGCGRCACGAATGGAGCGGGGCTGGCGTCGCCAGGGAGACGCTCCCTGGCCGCGCTTCTGGAGAAGCCTCGATAGGCGCCGCTCCTGGAGCGGCCTGGGCCTCAATCCGCCCCGTCCCAGCTCCCAGAGCTGCCTGTACCAGRGTCCCCGCTCGTGGAGCGGCCTGTGCCTCAGAGCCCCCCGGTTGTGCTTACACTCAAAGTTTAACAGTTTGTGCTAGAAGAAGGAACAGGGCTCTTGACTCCTGTAACTGCCCCGATGTGCTGTAACGCACACAGGTGCTCTAGTTCTTGTTTTCTCCCTTCCAGCATGTCTAAAGGAAGTGGTAAACACAGTGAAACACCTGCAGAACTTCAGCTCTGCTATTTAAGGCTAAGAATAGATACGCGATTTATGCTACTAGTGCTGTAGTTCTGGTATATAGATCACCCTTCCTATAAAGTGCTGTTTGCTTCTCTCCCATGCAGTSCCCTGCTGAGATCACGCAGCTTGCAGGTCTGTGTTGTCATCTGAATTCAACATCAACTGCTTTTCCTTGGGGCTCTGCAAGATGCCAGCAGCCCTTGCAGAGAACAGCCAGGTTATCTGTGAAGTATGGGCAAACAATCTGGAAGAAGAGATGAGGAAAATTCGAGAGATCGTGCTAAGTTACAGCTACATTGCAATGGTAAGTGTGTTGTACTTGATTTAATTATTACAGTGGGGGGATATTTATTTATATATATATTTATATATTTTTTATATATATATTTATTTAAGGAGCTTTCCCATGAACAAACTAAGCATTGAAAAGTGAAGTTGTGAAAACTTAGACAGCAATACAGTAGCAAGTAGTTTATGGATTTTTTAGTAAATATAGTATTCAGTCCAGATTGAATGAGAGGTAAGAGAGTGAGAAACCACCYCCATCACCTGAAATCATATGGTATTTAACTGTTTCTTCTGCATACGCTAATAAAGTCTCAGATCAGTTGTACAACTGCGTTTAAATCTGCCAGATTTCACAAGTGTGTTTGTCCTTTGAATGACTGTCTGCTTTTGGCTGTGGGGGACATTGTGGTGCTGAAGGACAAAAGGAAAGACTTGCAGGTGACAGCTTGTTAGCTCTACGAGTGCCTCCTTTTCTGCTGTGGTCAGATGCTGATTCTTGTGGAGTGGATTTTATGGCTTTTTAGGAGTTTTCTAGAGGAAAAATAAGAATCTTAATGAGAGCTCTAGTTTAAAAAGGAGGGCAGAGATGGAAGGGTTTCTTTCCTGCTTTTACAAATATCTCTCTACTTGGCAGGAGCCAGTTAATAACATAACTGTTTCTAGTTATTATACTATGCCAAGTTTGCTTGGGACTCTAAACTTCAAGATACACAAAGTTCTCAATAAAATTGTGGCATAAGAATACCTGTAATATTCCCAAAATGAAACACTTAGAAATCCGTAAGTGTGATTCAGTTTTGGTGTCCTTAGTTGGTTAGAAACAAGCTTTTTTGTTTCTTTGCTCTGTTTGATATTTATGAGAGTGTGCTTAGGTAGATCTACAATGGTGACCAGACTGTTATCATATATGGGTAACTGTAGTAAGATTGGACACAAAAAGAAGAAATGGGAAGAAGTGTTGTCAGATGCAGAATATGGGATTCCTTATGAAAGGTTTTGATATATTGTTTTTCATTAAGACAATTAGTACAAGTAGTGTGAATAGATTTGAGTGTAAAACTAGTCTAGAAATCTGAGTACAGATGGCACAATCACTGCCTAGAATAAGATGTCTACAGTTTCTCTGTTGTTAAGGTCTGCTTTGGTTGGCAGTAACTTTTGTTAATTTAGGTGTTGGTGGTTCAAAAACGGTGACCACTATCACTATCTGGACTACCACATTAAGACTGAGTGCTAAATTTAGCTTCTATTTAGGACATAGAAGAACAGTAAATAAATATAAAATGAGCATTTTGGTAGAATTAGGGAAAGTGAGAGAGTAAGTTACTTGGGAGAGGATAGTTTAGATTATACAGTAATGTATATTGGATGATTTTGAAACTTCATAATTTCCTGAAAAGATGCAATATTGAATGAGGATGCCAGGAGTAGATGAATGAATACAACAATCAACCAACTATTTATTTACTTATAAGTCTCTGTCCTGTAGCAGCCTGACTTTTTTTTTCATTTTTGCATTTTTTTATGTAAGCAATTTCAGAGGAAAATGTACCAAAATCGGTGTTGAAACTGGAAAGTGTGGAACTGAATATATGACAACTATTAAAGGATGTGATGCAAAAATATTTTTTTTCCACCTTCTTTACTAGGATACAGAATTTCCTGGAGTTGTTGTAAGGCCAATCGGTGAATTCCGCAGTTCCATAGACTATCAGTACCAGCTTCTTCGATGTAATGTTGACCTCCTGAAAATTATCCAGCTTGGCCTTACTTTCACAAATGAGAAGGGAGAGTATCCTTCTGGAATCAACACCTGGCAATTTAACTTCAAATTCAACCTTACGTAAGTTCTCTGAGCTAGGGAATGATCATGGGTTGTTTTTGTTGTTGTTTTGATTTATCTCTGTATGCTAAAAAGAAATGGGTGTGCTGTCCTCAGCAGTGAAGGTAACGCCTCTTACAGAGCCATGCCAAAGTACAAGCTGTGGTCTGTAGAAAATAAAAAGTTTGCAAAATTGTAAGTTTACTCAAAGGAACCAGTCTTGTTTCATGGAATTGGTAGTTGTAATGTTTAGTTCCTCAACTTTGTCAGCCCCGTAGAAATACTGAAATGAGAATGAAATGTTTTTGACACGGACTGCTACATTTGACCCCAAATGAATATCTTTGTCATGATCTTTTTATCTTCTCATTATGCCAAACGAAGCCACCTAGTACAGAACTCGGGTTCCCCAGCTCTCCATCAAGCATATGATCATCACTCATTCCAGACTTACTTTCTTAGTCATACTTGAAAGGCGAAGTAGTATGCAATGCTTTTCCGCTCCCAAAGATGGAATTGGAGATGAAGATAAGGCTATAATGTGAAAAAGAAAAATGTAGACAGCAATACTGCTTGTTGTTACAGAATTGCACCTCTTCCTGTTCAGGGCAACTGTCCTTTTCTCTGTGCTGTCATGTGGGACACCTGCTAGCAATGTGGTAYCAAACCTCCTTCAGCTCAATGGAGGTGGATTCTGTGGAATTTGCRCTAACAATAGGATTATTAACTGGTTACAATTGCAGAATAGATTGCTAAGATAACAATGGGTGAAGTTGCAGTAGTATTTAGAAAATTCACGTCAATCAGTTTTCTTGAGACAAATGTGAATATGGAGATGGCCTTAGTGGTCTCTCTGAAATACAGCGTCTGGGGCAGATGCTTTTCTAACTGGCCTTGCCCTGTGAGTACGTCACATACAGAGCCRCCTTTTCCCCATATCCAGGGAGGATATGTACTCTCAGGATTCCATAGACCTGCTTGCCAGCTCCGGGCTGCAGTTCCAGAAGCACGAGGAGGAAGGGATCGACACTCTACATTTTGCTGAGTTGCTCATGACTTCGGGCGTCGTCCTTAGTGACAGTGTRAAGTGGCTGTCATTTCACAGGTACGTCTGAGAGTGGGTTGTGCCGGCTGCAAAATGAGAAGGCTCCTGTTGATTGAAATACTGCTACTTTTGTCTATGGAGACTGACACAGGGTTGTACACTTCTGTGTATTGTGAAGTGTTTGGTGTTTTTTTGTTGCTGTTTCTTACTTGCAACATCATTTTTCTTTTCAGTTTTTGTCTTATGTTTACGTATAGGGGAAGAAATCCATGTAGTGGAGGTGGGTGTTGTGTAGCATTTCAAGCAGGTTGATTATAGAGCCTCTTATATCTGTGATATCATTGAAGTGAAAGGAATGGAGGGAGTAGGAGGAGATGGCGACAGATAAACAGGATTTCCTGCTTCCTGTGTTCCTCATAACTAGAGAAATTTGCARTGTTCAGAAGATTAGTGGAGGCTCCCAGCGTAGCAGGCAGAAGTCCTACATTGAAATAGATGGTCAGGATGAATCCTGACTCTGATCTAGGAGCGTTTTATGAGCAGCTTAAAAGATGAAAGTTTTATATGCTAGGGCTTTCAAAGTTGTTATTGTGAAAAATGTGTTAAGGCTCCTGGATGTAGCTGTTGTCTGTTTATCTGTTTTCTGCATGTTTTTGTTTTCAGTGGTTATGACTTTGGCTACATGGTGAAGCTGCTGACAGATTCCAGGTTACCGGAAGAGGAACATGAGTTTTTCCATATCTTGAACCTTTTTTTCCCATCTATCTATGATGTCAAGTACTTGATGAAGAGCTGCAAAAACCTCAAGGTATCGCATCTCCACAGGCCCATGGTAATGAATGGATGTCACCACTGTAATGAGCATAAACCAAATGACAGAACTGCTGCATGTATCAAGTCTGTTAAAGCTGGAATAGGTATAAAAGCTGATAGTCAAATGCAGGCCCCTTTAAGTCTATGTATAACAGATAGACATCCATATGCATGTTGTGTAGGGGACATTCCCATAATCTTCCAGTTATCAGCAACTTTGGAGGGCAGTTGAAATTCTGCATGCTTGTTTTCCCTGTTGCAAGGTGGAGCACTTCTTTTGAAATGATCTATTGCACAGCTTGATTAACTGGTAGCACACTCACGTTGAGAGTAGTTTATCTGCTGAATCACAGACTTACATGAGCAAAGGGAGAGAAAGGTTCAGCATCTGTAGCCTATGAATATCTCTGTAGTCGTTGTGGGTGTCTACAATAAGAAGTCATGGTACCACAGTTTCACCAATGTACGTGTATGTTCTTGAGGGGTATTTATTTACAGCATGGCATCAGAGCTGCTGTGCCAGTACTACTGAAATCTTCATCARTTCATCTTAAGAGCCAATATTTGCACTTAGCTTTCTGCAGAAGTATGGCTTGTAACAGAATTGGAAAGAGAGAGGTTTTTAGGAAATCACTTCTGCTCTGTTCTGACTGCAGGGCGGCCTTCAAGAAGTGGCAGATCAGCTTGATTTGCAGCGAATTGGGCGACAACACCAGGCAGGATCAGACTCTCTGCTCACAGGCATGGCATTCTTCAGGATGAAAGAGGTAGTGCCGTGTTCCGCTTCTTTCAGCAGCAAGACAAGAGGGCCGTCGTTCCTGTAGTTCCTCTTTTGATTCTCCATGCTGTCCACAAATTTCAACATATGCAGTGCTTTTTTCTGTTCATTTTTTTTGAGCCTTATGGCAGCTCAGCTTCAAAATGTCAGTCACAGTGAGTGTTGATATGGTGTGGGTACGTGTTTAAATTGCTGCTTAGAGGTGACTGACCTTAAATGACCTGTTTAATTAATGTGAGGTGCTTTCTGGTTAGAGCCACTATTAAACGATATCCATTTATTTTCTTTTGTGTTTCCTCTGCAGCTGTTTTTTGAGGATACGATCGATGATGCAAAATATTGTGGGCGGCTGTATGGCCTAGGCACAGGAGTGGCTCAGAAACAAAACGAAGACGTGGACTCGGCCCAAGAGAAGATGAGCATTTTGGCTATTATCAACAACATGCAGCCATGAAAAATGGTAGCCCTCTGCAGAGCATGGTTACCGTCCGGGCAGCTGCTGTCCTCAACCATTTTCCCTAACAGTATCTCAAATGGAAGGCATCTGCAGGATGCAGAAGGCAGAAGGCCTGTACTTCTGCTGAAAAGAAAAGCTGCATCTTCATTTGAAACCAAGAAGGGAGTTGACTGAATTCCAAATGCCAGCATTGGTGGCTTGCCATCTTTTTTTAATACCAAGGGCAAGAGACAGAAAATATTGTGTATACCTCTGTTTTTTTCTCTTTATACTGTACAGAATCTGCAAGGAAGACTTAAGAGTAGAGTAAAGCTAAGGGTCTGGAAATCCAGTGAAATTGGACACAGACAGGSACACAAATTTGCAAATTGTGCTTCAGGAAGCTTGTTTTAAAACTTCTGCATGTTGTGAGGGTGACAGCTTCACCTCATGTTTTGCTCATTTTTATCTTTGTGTAGTCTGTGGAAATGGCTCCCTTTGATCACTGCGGAGGTTTGGGAAAGGATGACATTAAAAATAATCCTTGCAGCTAAAAATATTCAGAGATTTGCTTTAACAACAGTGAGAATGGATATAATGGAGCTGATGTGATCAGTTGCAGAGCTTCTAATTTTGTATGGTACAGGTTTGACCCTTACAGAGCCTCAGCTTAGGTCTTACGGGTATTAAAAAATGTTCTGGAGTAGATTTAAGAGAGCCTAAAAGTTCACCTTTGCTACAGGACCTTTTGACAGGGGACTGGACCAGTATTCTGACTTTGGTCGTCTTCAGCTTAGCATACGAATTTTGTTCTTCCCCTTGCAACACAAGTAACTCAGCAGACAGATGAGTATTTCTCCCTCTTTCCCTACCCTTTTCCAGCCCCTAAATTTTGCTACGTATTTAGTATCTAACAAAAGTCCTTTTCTCTTCATCATAAACATCTGAAGAATAGCCGGAGGATAAAAGAGGACCTGGGGATTCTGACTCCTAAAAAAGCAAGCTAGTCTATTAGCATGTTATTTTCAAGGTCTATTATGACATTTCTTAGGGGAAAAGAGAAGCAAAAGCATCCTTTTGGAGATGGCAAACTTAATTTTGACTTTGTCTTGCATTTTAAACAACTTTAAGCAATTMATTATTAGGAGTTAAGGTTTAAAGCTGATATTTAAAATGCTTGTAAATACGACTTGTTTTTAATTTTTGTAAAATAAATTTTTTTTAAAATGGGCCTTGTTTCAGATTTTCCATATAGCACTGAAACCCCAAAGTTCAGGGCTTAGAATCTGAATGAGAGGTGTGCCTGAATCTTAAAAGGAGGAGAATATTTCAGCTTCATTTTCTTCTATTTATGATAGGCTACTATACTTCTGTTTTATGGTAGGGCAGGCCTTGGCAAKATCTGTTCTTAAGCCTATTGTACAGCAGCTGCCTCAAGTGTTTAAATCTTTATGGGTGACATCCTGTATTCCCTTCCTGCTCTTGTTTCAGCACAGCTAGCTCTATCAAGGCAGTATTCTTCAATGCAACTTTGTCCTGCAAAGCCATTTTGCACATCGGTCCTGTGTCAAGTTTTTCTGCTTCATCTGAACAGTGATGTTCTTCCCTGAAGTGGTGTGAGAGCTGCTTGGTTAAGCAGTAGCTCCCYCTCCAGGTTTTCAGGTACCATGGACAGAATTTAGCAAACTGCAAGATAGTGGCACAGGCTCAACAGTCTCTTTAACAGCTTGCCAGAAGGATCATCTTTGGGTGTAAACACTGACTTTACCGATTGCTATTCAAGTTGCTGTTAAGCTTTACTCGGTCTGTGACAGCATCTGTGCTGGGAATTGGTATCAAGCCTGGGTTTTGGTTAAGTGATTTGGAACAGCTCTTGATCTAAATCCATCTCTCCTAYGCCTTCCTTTTCAACAGTTTTCTGGATGTGCAAGTTTTCTAAAGTCAGCCTTTTGAGTGTCTGTGTGCTCATATCCTAATGCGAACATCTCTCCTGTATTTAAAAAGTTGATGGTAGAATTTACGAAGATGCTCTGTTCAGTGAGGCTTTTGCAGCCTTGACGCTGCTCTTCCAGGAAGAGTTAAATTTTTCTACTCTGTCAGGCAGAGCCTGCAATTAGCTGCAAGACTGCTCCTACTACTGCATTTTCAAGAATACAGAAGCTGGTATCAGTTTTGACACTTTCAGAAGAATAACAGTTCTACAGAACTACCTGTCACCTAGAACAAGTTAAAACTTAACATCACCTTAACAAAAAACATTTTATTTGGCTGTGCATATCCTCAGGAACAAAGACTCTCAGTTTTCTTTGCTAAAATCTCTTACGCTCGTCAAGCACACCTAGCGAGGGTAACAAATCCTGCCTTTCCTCTCATGTTGTGAGCTTGGCTTCAGCACACAAAACTAAGCACACTCTTTTTAATCGTTTGAGTGACATTTATATTGTACTTTACCAAAAAAAAAAAAAGGGGGGGACTTAAAACAAGTGATAGATACTAATTCCCACCCATCCATCAAATTAAAGGCYAATGCCTAGCCATAGAAGGTGTTTATTTAAAGAACAAAAAGAAATTCACAATGCTTGCAAGAGCAATACTGGCTTAAACGTCAGACTGCTTAAGAGACCATTTTTCCAGACAGCAGCTACAATTTTCCCTCTGTTGAAAGACTGATGTAGCTGTCTTAAAATCCTCTTGCATGTGTTTACCAATAGTGTCCCTTGGATTAGCTTCCCACAAAAAAAAGGGAAAAAAAACCCTGTGCAACAATCCTTTATACAGTTCAAGGCCACAATCTACTGCTTTTCTATTTTTCCATCACAACTTAAGTAGTAGCAGTGGATGACTGCAAGAATCTGTATATAAACCTGATTTTTTTTTCCTTTTTTTTTTTTTTTTTTTTTTTTTTTTTTATCCAGAACAAGTCTTCAATTACTGTGTCCACTGAAATGAGCTTTCCCTTGAAGAAAACAGCATTGGTGTTAAGTAGCTGCAGACAGCGTGAGGGAGGCAGCTGGGTCCCAAAATGTCAGACCAAGAACTTCCTGCCAGCCTTTTCATAACCGTTAGCGCAACCGTGTTTCCTAAGAAGGTCCAAGGCCTGTTCGTGTAGTTCAGCAGGACATTCGGATCCAATGTGAAGGAGTACAAGACAGCACTCCAGCACATCGGGGAAAGGGAAGGCCTGCGAGAAGAAAAGTAAGGTGATACTTGTTACTTGCATCAGCATGTTCTTCTGTAGCATACTCAAGCAGCCAGCTCTATAACAGTGTTTTGCTTTCGGAGAGTAAAACCACAGGTCAGATGTATTTGCTCTCTCTTTCTAGTGAATTAGTTCAAGTTCATCTTTGACCAAGTAGGTTCCTTTTTGCTCTAGCAGCATGCCTACTTCTAGTTGTATTATGAACTTGGTAAAGGAGGAGATGGTCAGAAGACACGGTGTTCAGGTACTTGACTCTCTTCAGAAGCTTTTACAGTTCCTGATCCATATAGCCCATAAATTCCTAAATTCTCTATTAAATCTGTTTTTGGGTACATAATTACGATAAAGAGCATGGGATTACTTGTTCTTTATATTTGCTGAAGTATTTTACCATTTTTTTCTATGTAGGGTCTATACTTTCCACTGCATTGTCATGTGTGAAGCAAATACTGCCCCAGTTGGACACCCACACCCTATGTAGCTTGTTTCTCAAAATAACCCTTGGAGGCACTTTTATAAATAGAGTTTCACTGGGGCACAAGAAGTTACCACTTCTTGCTTTCTGTATAAAAAGGATTATATGATGCTGCTGCCCTTCTTATCCTTTCCAGCTCAAAGGAAAAAAGATGGTCTTTTTTTCCCTCAGAACTCAAAAACACTTGTTCTAAAAGCTTACCTTTAAACTGTCTGGGAATTCTGCAAGCTTCTGGTTTGCTTTCACAAGCTGTTTCGTTAGCTCAGGGAGTGTAATTGGTTCCTTTGCTTCAGTTTGACTGTTGAAAAAAGAGCAGGTGTTATGAGTAACAGTTCTGCTTAAGTGACTGTACAGGTTCCCTTCTTTACTATGAACAGAATGTCAAACAAATGTCATATGCTCTATCTCTTTCTTGCCCATGACCCAAATAATTCTTCAGCAAAAAAAACACTCTTATATTGTACTTGTCCTTTTCATTATCTTCCTCTTTTCAAATTGCTTTGTTCGTTCGCAGTATCAACACACCCTGTGGATAAGAAAGTTATTTAGCTATGGTTAGTTTAAACATACAGTAGTTCAACTGTAGTTCAAACACAAGAGTTCTGAGCAGTATGTCTTGGGGTGATGAACTGGAGAGCAGAATGACTCTGAGCAAAACAACAAATTTGCTCCACAAATACAAAATRTAGAAGCAACACTTCAATGCGTTTCTTTATGTTCCAAACTTACCACTTCATCTGGCTGCTGTCAGCGCAGGGCTTGTCTGACTCAGTGTCTGAACTCTGTGGCACTTTGCTTTCCTGGGTGCTTCCTGTTGTGCCTCCCTGGAGATTGTTCCTCTGATGCTGGCGGATCATCTCTGCTAAGATCTGCTGAACCTCTGCTATATCTCTCTGGGTACTCTGCAAAGAAGCAATCGCTTCTGAAAGAAGCACTTTGCAGCCACTCAGTTTTGACTGTCTGTCTTCCAAATCTACTGAACTAGCTCTCGAGTCACTTTCTATTTCACACCTATGAAGTTCAGCTGTAGGGTGAAGATTTTCATCCATCTCAACCGCACATTGATCAGCATTTTCTTCAAGGGAAGAACTTGAAATGCAACTCACTTGGAGAGCKGTGTTCTCGCTTGGATCTAGCACATGATCTAATACAGCCTTCTGCAAGTCTTTAGCAAGAGAATCTTTGGGCGGATTCCACCACAGGTCATACAGTAGTCCATAAGCCACAAATGCCTCTAAACTTCTGCAAGCATCCATGCTCTGTGAATCCGTGCTCTCCAGTTTCTGTCTCAGGTTATCACAGCCTAGTAAGGCAGAAAGAATTAAAAACAAGGTTATAAGGATGTACAAGGACAAAGATCAGATCTGGTAAGTGAACTGGCTGTCTTGGGAGACCCAGACCAGAGATTTACTCAGACACTGGCAGAGGGGTGCACGTAGTGGGAAAGACAGGCATCTTTTAAACACAATGCTTTGTCCTAGCTAGGACAAGACCGCATGTTCTCATTGTTCACGTAAAGCTTCTTTGATCTTAAACTGCACCTCAGGATATTCGCTTGCGCTGCACACTCTGAAAAGCRATCAGGGTGAGCTTCCTTTCACAGTCAGCAATTTTGATCACTCAACAGTTCTTGCAGTAACCAAACACGACTGCTAATGACAGACTTGGCCTGGAAGCAGGATGCTGCTAAGAGCCATATCCACGTG
Source organism: Eudromia elegans (assembly GCA_003342815.1). Taxonomy (NCBI): domain Eukaryota; kingdom Metazoa; phylum Chordata; class Aves; order Tinamiformes; family Tinamidae; genus Eudromia; species Eudromia elegans. The sequence goes on along the minus strand of PTEX01000016.1, from coordinate 1,874,073 downwards.
GCTGTTTTACTCCTTCAGAAGTACCTAGTAAATGTGGACATAAAACCGCTCAGAAGAAAGAGCCCTCAGAGTTCCCATCAATATCAAGAGCTACGCACGAAGAGCCTTACCTTCAGGGAGGAGGATGCTGCAGATATCTTGCATCAGAGTGAAATTACCAGCATCATAACTGCGGGTCACCGCTCTGAGAATGCTTTTCACTGCCTCATCCCATGTAGCAGCCCGGTAGCTCAGGAACGCAAGGGTCAGGTCATGGGAGATGTGGAAAAGTAGCTACAAGGAAGCAGCAAGAGCCTAATTAATAGCTTCACTGTGAAGCATGAATGACTCACAGGTAACCACCATTGTGGAAAAGCACAGAAGCACATGACTTGAAGCAATTTTAACCGTGTAATTTATGCAATTTCCTTTGTTCAGGAGACAGGAGGACTTTAGCATTACATGTTACCGTAAGATCAGCAGCTGTGCCTGGAGGCCTAGGAGGTGGATGAGAAGCATGGGTACCCCAAAGGTTAGTGACTCACCACGGTCAGAGAGGAGAGCTGCAGCAGTACTGCTCTATGAATAGATCTTCCAAACTCCAGCATATTTTAAAAACAAGTGGCCTCTACTAACAATCCTATACGAAAAACTGAATCACTGAGCTCTGCAGTGACTCCCACTCAGCCAGCACGTCTCATTGATCATCAGAGAACAACTTCTGTCCTTCTTACTCTGTGCAGAAACAAGCTGACTCCTATACGCAGGTTTCCTAGCTGCTCATCATCCACCTCTCAGAAAATAACCTCATCCCGCAGCAGAAATGAGTCCCCTAGAAATGGCTGGCATAACACCACAAAGCAAAGTTATGTGTAACAGAGCTAAGCCCAGTTACCTGCTTGGGGTGTGTGTTGCTGGTTGAAGGCGGGTACTCGATGCTGCGCAGCTGCTCTCGTGCACACAGGGCTTGTTCACTGGTGCTCATGCCCAGTGCACTCTGCCAGACTTCCACCACCATGTCAAGAAATGAGGCCTCTCTGTTCAACTCCCAACTGTGGTAAGAGGGAGATGAAGAGCTCTTCTGGTCAAACGGTTTTCTTTCACTAAGGCATTTGCAAAGCAATTCGTTAAGGCAGAAAACAAGCCTTTGTCCCTTTAATAAGAGAAAAAAAGAAGAACATTAAGCTGTTGCTAGAAGAAAATATCCCTTATTGGTCACAGAAGGCTAAATTTAAAAAGATCAGGTCAGTAGCACTGGTTAGTGAGAGTTTGTTTCACAACTGCAGCTACCAAAGGACAATACTAATCAAGTCAGGGAATCTAAGGCCAGAGGCAACCTGAGAACAAGCCAATTGCCCTTCTGCTACCCAGTCCATGCAAAACAAGTCCCCAGGTTCAGTCTCAGCTGTAACAGACTTACGGTTAGTTTGCTCATTCATTTAATGTAAACACTGAATGCTTCCACTACTTTCGTCAGTATTATATACTTAAAAAGAAATCAGAGCAAGAAAACCACGCTACATCAATTACATTTTTAAAACAAAAGATACCTTTTCACACACTCAATTATTACTAAAAAGCATAGCACCCACATGCTTCCCCACTATAGGGCCTTGAACATGCTTGAATCAGTTATCACTGCATAAGCTTTCAGCAGAATACTTGAAGCAAAATCAGACCAAATAAACTACCTGTAGACTGTTAACATAGGAAAGAGGTGCCAAGTTAATCAAGCTAACCGAACAGCTATAATGCTAGAGAAAGGGAGGAGAAAAGAACCAGACTTACAAATAAAGTTTTCTGTTGCTGAAGAATTTCCTGAGCCCCCACCCAATTCCTGGATGACAACAGCTCTTGGGCACATCTGAAAGACAAAGTTGCTGACAACTCCTCCTCTCCAGATATCACAGCCAGCTCAGCAGCAGTTTTAAGGGATGCCACGTCRCCCTTTTTTGCCAGCACTTTGACTGCATCATAGGGCGAGGAAGCCCCTAAATAGCTAAAAGGAATAAAAGCAAATTGGCTTTAGGTTAGTATTAAGATACCATTTTTAAATGCTATTGCAGTAGTTCTAGTACAAACATATAAATGAAGATATATCTGCAGTTTGCACATGTTCTCAGAGTTCTCATCATTTTGCCTTACTAAATTTAGGGTACCTCAGACAGATGGTGYCTGATCTGGTGCAAAGCTCCAAAAGGAAAGCCTGCACTTGGCCTAATAGTTTGGACTGAAGCCTCTGGTGCCATGTAAACCATGCACAGCTGAGATGGGAAATGTATGTAAACATATTAAGAGGTCAAAGATTATACCAGCCTATCAACTACATCTCTCTGTATTTCAGCCAGATCCTTTTAGAAATGTGAAAGAAGAAAACCACCACCACCAAAAAAACAGAGAATGGCTTCTCTAGGCTGGAGAATCTCAGTCTTGTTAGCCTAATTTTCTGAGATTTCCAGCAATGTCTTCAGGAAGTGGCTCTGCCATAGTAGGTAAATTGTCCTTCTGCTCCGCACAGCTCTTTGAAGCTTCTCTTCCCACCAACATTAGAGAAGTCTAGTGCGACCAGGCTCTGGAAACACCTTAAGCAAATGATTACCACTTTTGGAAAGCCACCAAATTTCATCTGCTGTAAAAGCCAGGAATCTTCTTTGTTTCAGGTGTGGAATCAATGCTCTTCTTTCTGCAGTAATACTTACCATTTGGCAGCCATGGAATAATGACCATCTTTCTCTAGAAGAGCTGCCCAGCTGGTGTAGAGATCCTTCAGGATTGGATCTTCTGGACGCAACCTGGCCTTAGCAATTACGATAGCTTCCCTAAGGCACATGAGAAAGAGAAAACAGTTAGAAAAAGTAAACAGTTATATACAAAAATAAATACTTTCCTCTTTTATGGATGACATTTCTCTCATATTTTAAAAAAGAAACTGCCTCAAATACTTTGGGCTCAAGAACAAAGAAGATTTATCTTGTTAGATCCAASAGTCCATCTCCCATTGTAAAAGTACCCGTCATTTGAAGAAGCAAAAATGCTATTACTTCTGTCTGTATCACAAGGAATATTCTAAACRAAGTCTATTAATCTCATTTAGAGTAAACAAGAATTACATGTTTTCTCCCAATCTTTTTTCAGTTACTATGACCCTAAGCATTGATACATTGCAGTAAGTAATATATTTTTAAATCATACTTGTGTGCAGGGTTGATTAGTTGCCAGTAAATACTCTCCTGCAACTTCTGCAGTGCAGATACTCAGTACCTGACAACCAAAATGTGAAATCAAAGCTATTCACTTAGTGTGCTTACAACAACAAYAATCTAAACAAAATATACAGTGACCTGTAGAAGTGGTTCACTTTYAGGAGCTCGACAGCCTCATAAACTTTATGGATGGACAGGAGGTGGGAAGCAGCCTTCACATACTGCTCCTGAAAACACAGCTGCTTTGCAAAGGCTTCTACTGTCCATACCCAAGCCTGATAGCCAACTAGAAAAGAGAAGGCAACACCATTAGGGACAAAGTTTTACAACTAGAARGATTTCTGTGAGACTGGTTTCTTCAGCGTGTATCAGCTCCAGACTGAGTTTTTGTTTAACCATTTTAATGCACGTCACTGAGGCAGTAAAACACCCAAAAGCTTTGGCTTCAGCATATCAGCAGGACTTCACTGTCAGTAAAATAATAACTTAGTAGTGCATTTAAACCAACAGCAGCACTGAAGGACCACAATATATTACAGAGTGCCAATTTTGTGCTTGGAAGTAATAGACCTGCTCCTCTAAGTCCCAAAGGAAGTCAGTCTTTATATCCTGTACTCCAAGCTTGTGGGAACTTCCAGGTCTTAATAAACTATGTTTATGTTTGATTTTTATCATCAGCCAGTTAAAGAAACAACATATTTCCAACTCAGAGCAATCAGAATTAGTGAACATTGACAGATAATTCCATTTGCTTATTTGTCACAAATATGAACATACCCATGGGTGAAATTGCTACRAGTTGGTCTGTCAGCTCTCCCCTCTCAGCAGCTGCCTGGAGGATGCCCTTCAGATCTCCTTTCCACAACATGAGCTGCTGAAATAGCTCTGGATGCCCGTTCTCCAAGTGGTATTTTCCTGTTTGAGAGCAAACAAACTTTCTTTTTACTTATCAGCATGAATCCAACAGCACTATTAGCCACAGTAAAATACACTGGCAAAAAATGGGTTGGTTCAGATTTCAATATCGGAATTCCAAGTTTACATCTGAAAGCTCTACCAGCTGTTTGGGAAAAATGAGTCCTTCTTTCAAACCTGCATTCTTAATCCTGCACTTCGAACTCCAATAAAGAAAACCTGAGCATCTTTCCCAATTTAGCTTCATTATACTACTTACCTTCCACATCCATCATTTTGTGCAGAGAGGCCCTGTCTGCAAACAGCCCCAAGTGGACGTGATCCTCAAAGTCAGAGGACAAACTCTCATTATGACCTATTGCAAATAAAGAGACGGAATATTTGATTCTGGCGCAACACAAAGTATTAGAATCTGCCAAATCAATGTACTGCTCCAGTAAACTCAACCGTTGGAAATATTTATGCCTTTCACTTTTTCMCCTGTAAACAGATTTAACAATTTAACAAGTTCTTGCATTTGAACTTCACCTAAGTTTGATTAAAAGGCCCAYGATTTGTGCAGAATATTTATTCAAAACCAAACATAGCAAGTTCCTTTGTACATTCTGAGTTTAAGACTGATACCTTGCGATTTCAGACATGTAGCAAGCTTCAAGCAGTCCTGATGCAATTCATCTTTTGATCTGTGATCCATGGATGTGCTGAAGGGTAAAATTGAACGAGGCTTCCTTTTCTTCAGAGAGGAATCAGAACCTGAAAATTTAGTTGCATTTTAGTCACCACTGCACATTACAAGAGTCTCCTAAAACAGAATTCCTTGATATGTTCCAAAAAATCCTTGTTCCTCAGTAAGACAGAAAGCAAATACTCAAGTGGTACATGTATCTCTACTATGACAATTCTGATTTTTGAATACTGATCACTTTGCACATTTCTTTATGCAACATGCCATCTGAAACCGGCAACAAAAAGGCAATACCTAAGCCCACACTGAACAACTATTTAGCTAACCGGGCAAGCAAACACAAGACAAAGAGAACCAAAATGTTTTAAAGACTTTAAAAGCAAACACTATCTTTCTGTACCACTTAATTGGTGTCACATCAAGAAGGGAAGCTGCAGCCAGAAATTAGCACAGAATGAGCAGCTTTGCTTGGATGCAAGCTGTTAAGAAATAACCAAAACATACTAACCTGTTTTCTCCTTAGGCTGATCCTTTTTCACTAGGTTGACCTTCTGGATTGCTAAAGCCTTTGTCAAGCCAATTGAAAAATAATCAGAAGAGGTATCCTTGGACTCTGTGGAGTTAAATGATTAAAAAACACATGAGAAAAACTAAAGCAGAACACTTCAAATATTCACATTATGTATAGAAAAAAATAAGCTTTGCTTTGCCACAGATCAACAGGGTTTTTTTCTAGAGAAAGGAAGCAATAACAAAATGTTACGGAGCTGTCAGAAAGCTAAAGCAGATGTCAACGGACATTAATAAAGGTCTATAAACATTGTAAGTTTCATCACTGGGAGGCAACACAGAACAAAAACTACAGTTTCAGGACTAGCACCCTAGTAATTTTCTTCTTTATGCCAAAAAAATTATTATTATTTAAAAATACTGAGTCCCAAATAAATTTATAAGCTGTCTTGGGAACCGTATTTCCTTCACGCGGAATATTAAAATTCAAGATTTATGAAAAAGTTAGCATGAAAACATTAAGCTTGGTGATGTTCTGTGAGCCAAACAATATGCGAAATGCTGAAGTAAGACAATCTTATTATTACCTATCATGGAGACTTTATCAGGTAACTCCACCTCCTGAGCTTCTTTTTCTCCTTCATGGTCTGAAACTCCATTTTCTTCTGGTAAAATTTCCTTCACACTTTCATCTCCATTCATGGTGTCACTCAGATCTTGCTTGGATGTACTCTTTCCTATAGGCTTTTTCTTCTTCTTTGTTTTGACTTTGGGTTGCATACTTCTTTTCTTCTCTAATTCTATGCTCTTCTTGCCTGTAAAGATTTTGCAAAAGTTACTCTGATATAATCTGTAGAGATTTTTAGTATATTAATTGTCTGCCTCTTTGTATCAGTATTTGGTTTCCAAATAGGATACAGTTCAGTTTAAACCTAGACAGTTTATCCCTAAACAGGTAGCGGGCAGATTTGAATTGGGTATAAAAACTGTATTACATAGTTTCATCATGGTAACTCTTTACTGTCATCTCTTATCTCTATGAAAGGATCTTCTGAATATACTTACCCTGAGGAGGCCGTGTGTGCTCCTGCTTTGAGATGAGCCATTTGTGAACGGAAAAGTCATCACCTCCTGTGTAAACAGAATCTGGATCCACAGGTGACCACTGGACACAGAGTAGTCGGCCCCGGTGCCCTCGGTAGTTGCAAAGTGGCTCTTCTTTCATAACATCCCATACCTTATAAACATGAAACAAACAATTAAGCAAAAACCCCACAATTACTTTGAAAGTCTCCTCCTCCCCTTAATATACATTTTCTCTTCAATGATTTGCACATATAAGAGCTTCTCTTTTAGGGTGTCTGAACCAGAGTCCAAATATTTCAAATGGCAAAAAGCCCACTGAAAAATCTCAGAACTTCCTTTGTTTGCACTGACACCTTTTTCTAAGGTTCCTAAAGTGAAAACACAGATGATTGAACTTATGAATCAACTCATTAGTCATTAAAACTTGCCAAACGCCCAGCTTCTCTACACAAACTCCTCTAGATCTGGACTAACAGTCTTCTTAGCAGTATTCTCATTTGTCCAGTTGGAAACAGAAACAAGAATAAAGCAAAGAGAAAAATTTTGCTCTGTTTCAGATATCCAGGACCAGCAGATGGATATCAAATATAAATCTAATAATTCAGGAGTTTAGCTCTGTTGTTCAGTCTAGGGCTCTAGAAAATGGATACCTTGAAACTGAAAGAAACAGAGTGGCTCTAGAGTAATACCTGAGCAGTGCCATCGTAGCAAGCAGACACCAATCTTGCTTCATGGTGTGGACTCCAAGAAAGACTTGTGATTTTAGCTGTATGCCCCGCTAGAGTTCGAAAAGGCTCTGTTATTGTTAGAGGAGTTTCTGAATAGCTCTCTGAAAGTAAAAGATTAAGTACGATTAGAAGCATGGCTAGCAAGACAGAGCAGTGTAAAATAATATGTCAAGACTTAGAAGTATAATTTTGCAAACCATTACCTACAATGCTCTTCAGATTATGCACATAAATAGTAGCATTAACTGAGCCTGAAGCTATCAAGTAACTCAGCTCTGGCTGGTTTCCATGTTCATGATGCCAACGAATAGCATTTATCAGTTTATGATGCTGCTGGATAGTGCAGAGCAATTTCAAGTTTGGAGCCTGAAATATTTCAATTGAGCTGAAACATAAAAACAACAATGTAAGAAATCCATCACTGAGTGAAAATAGATTTTTTTTTTATTATTGTCTATGAGGTGAATGACAGAACATGAAATAGAGTAACTAAGTTTTTTGTTTCTGAATTTAACTCAAGCATTGGTTTAGCTTATCAGCAAAAACAACTTACAAACACCAGAAGACCACGGATGTGGAGGATCCTCCACTCCAAAAGAAACTAAGTAGCAGCAAAGAATGGCAAAGAATGATGTTTTATCACAAGTGAGATATCTTGGCAGCACTGCATTCAAAATACCCTTTTCCAGTATTCCTAGAAATTTTACTGACATTAAATTATGTTTTGCAGGTAAAAGAACAGAAATAAACTGGGGTAGCAAAAAAATACTTTTGTTTCCCTACACTGCAGTCAAGATACAATTTTAACCTAGAAGTTGAACATACCCATCTTCATTACCAAGGGCCAAGAGTTTACCATCTGGTTTCCAGCTGATCTCAGTATGTGAAGGCAGTTTGTGCTGTAGAAAGATGACACAACTGTTGTCAACAATATCCATAAACTTATGTCTTTACAGCAGCATTTTTTTAAGTTAACGTTTGCAACAACAAAAACAATTAAGTAATTTAGGGTGGAAATTTACATTTAAAATGCTTGCCTGCCTTGACATTATTCAGAGTATTACTTCTCAAATACTTTTAAATTGAGAAAACATGTATGAACTGATGACTGTAAACATCCATATACTGCTTTAAAAACAGACATTTTATTTCAATTACTCTTTTCTGATGAAGTAAGTTACAAAGCAGAAAAGTAACTGATAGCAGGAATAAATCTGCAGTGTTCATTTCAGGGAGGAAGGAAAAACAAATCTAAAGCCTTCCTTCAGAGCCAAACGTATATGGTATCTATGCAGTCTGAGTTGCTTAGATGTCTCTGGAGTTCACCTGTGAAGACTGAGGGGTTTAAGTCTTTATTTGTTCCACATGCATCAGGGAGACAAAAATGAAAACTTAATGAGTCAACCACAAGGCTGTAAAAGCTATGATATTGTTACCAGTGTCCCATAAAAACAAAACAAAATACTCACTTTGATTGAATTAGTGTCTCTGATGACTTTGTTGATGTCATTCGCTTCTCCACTAAGCTTCCAAGGATTGTGTTGGAAAACAATACCTTCACCAGCACAGCTATATAAAGTTACAGAGGGCTGTTCACCTTCTCCTATCCAACAAAGAAAAATGCTAAACATGAGGTGCTCTTCACTAGTTTTAACAGAAGTAATTACTCCCATTAAAAATCAAAACGTTGTTTTAAAAGGTGATAAACCCGCTTTGATTGCCTGTTATCTGGCAGCGAGAAGCTTGCAACACAGTCAACTGAAAGGATCTCTCATTTCTTATAATAGCTCTTTGCATAAAACGGTGACTGAGTAATTTTAAATTTTTACTCAGTCTTAAACTTTTAAAGTTTGATCCATAAAAACAAAGTTGTGTGCAAGGAGCTAATGGAGCTGTTCTCATTAGTTCAAATGATGAAAGGACTCACCAAGAGATACAGGAGGAGTTGGAGGGCCCCAGGCTAATGTGTATACAGTCTTCTTGTGGTACGTACTGGAGATCTGAGGTGGCTTATTTTTAGTGCTGGGTAAGAAGACAGGAAGAAGACACAGTTAAGACTTAAACAAAGAGTATTGAACTTCTCAGGGGAGATATCAAATACAGAAAAAGATTCAAGCAATATGCTGATGAAAACAGACCACAGATGCTTTAACATGCAACAAGCAATGATCCAGCTAGACCTTCTATGACACCTCTAGGACACTACTAAAAATATAATACAACTATCCTGATGAGTTCTACCTGCACATGCAGGAAAGATCACATCATGTAGGTACTTAATGTAACTTCATTTAACACGCTTCTGATCATTTCATCATCAAATCTACAATTTGCTCCTGCGGACACAGACAAATCTGAAAACTATTTTCTTACCTGCTGGAGAGAGTGTCAAATATGCCAACTTTTCCATCATCTGTTCCAAAAGCTAAGCAACCTTCTTTGGTCGGATGCCAGGATAACTGCAAGTTAAAGAGCAGAAAGAGCTTGGCTTTAGATACTTATCAGTTAGGAAAAATATTCTTCAAAAGAGGAATATTAGCAAAAAGGGGAGGAAAACAAAAGGGAATCAAAAGCACACTTACTGCTGTAACCTTGGACTTTATGCTTTGCCAGAATGTTTTAATATCGTAGCTATTGCTCATGGACAAAGTGTTCCACACCCGTATCATGCTGTCCCCAACACCGATAGCAAGACAGCCTGTGTCCACAGGGGAGAAGGCAAGACTATAGACAAATCCCCCAAGCGAGGGCATTGTCCAGCTACAGTCAAGAGTTGATAGGTCCCAACACTTCACCTGAAGAAACGTGGCAACAAGGAGTGGTTAAATGCATGAGTGATTGGTACGATGAGAAGAAAGCACAAGTAAGATAAAGAATCAAAAAGTCAAATTCAAGACTTGATACATAATTTTCATCCGCAACAAAATATGTCACAGACACAGGCCTAGATGGAAAACTGTAACAGAACAACCAAAATGAGCACACTTCAATATTACAACTCCTCTTCTGACTTCTACATAAGAGACTCTCTGCTGCCTTAAAAAAAGGAAAAATAAGAAAAAAACAAATAGATGCTACAGATCATGAAAATAAGTCTACAATTCAGTACTACTTATCATTTAAAAAAGGATATTTAGCTCTTACTAAAATGAAACACAGAGTCGAAGGAGGTGGTAAGCACCCGTTATTAATTGCTTCAATCAATCCAGATTCAATCCAGAAGGGCATATCCAATCATTTCACCATAGTAAGAGGTTGAGCTAATGAACTAACAAAAACATACACAACCAATGCTCAGAGCAAACTGTAACAATGCTGTAATAAAATTTTGCAATAATCCCACTTTTGGAGAAAGTCTGTGCCCGTAAAAGAGCTCATCTCAATCAACTGAACTGCAAAGGCACTACTATTTTCACTCTATTATTTAAATGGTTCTTACATCTCTGTCCATTGAAATGGAAAAAAGTAGCTCTTTGTCTTCAGTTTTCATGGAACACAGATTGAACACAATTCGTGAGTGATTCTGTCCCTCTGAAGATCCTAAAAGCGTCCACTTCCGTTTCCCGGTTTGGGTCAAATCCCAGAGGAGTAATTCTCCCCTACAAATTAAACGTATGCATTGTTAACTTTTTAAAAGAACTGTAGTATATATATAGCCTTTATTCCTTTATTTGCACACTGCAAATATAACAGCAATACAAATACGTACATCTATGATATGTGCCTATACATATATACCTCTTCCCGGACCTACAAGTGGTATCCACGTTTAACCACATTCAAAGCTGTGATGCCATTTTCTCCCATTAAATACTAAATGAACAAAAATATCAGTAATACTTTTAGCACTGATTATTTCCATTTATCATATAAATTGTGAGGTAAATTATTTTATAGTAATTTGAACTCCCACTTTTAACTCCTGCCTGCCTTCTCTCCAGTTATGCTGACACAGATAGGGGGTGAGTATGTTCAAGGTTTCTTTTGTAGTTTTTTGCTTAATTATCAACAGATACATGCAGGCTTTATTGACTGTGCCAGACGACTGTGTACCATCCTTACCCAAAACAGCTGGATATAATTTCTTTGGAACGACCACAAGGCCAGTGAACAGTCAGCCAAATGCGCTCTTTAACAGTGGGATCAACGGCTCCGCCTCTTCTCTTGGTGGGTGGCAACTTCAAAGTCATTACACCTATGGAACCAAAAGGGATCATCCAGATCTACTTCCATAGGTAAATAGTTTTTATAATGTCTAATGTGAATTTTTATGTGCTTATTTCTTGTCCTGCTCCTTGGACACCAAGAACATCCTAACTGTCCAATTCTGACTTCTTTGTGCCAAAAATAAAAAATAATTGCTAAGCATCAAGCGTGGATTTGGGTGCATTATGGACAGTATTATAGCAAAGCAGCACTTTGATGATAGTTCTGATTTCTGTTTTCCAATTAGAGTACAGAAATTCAAACACTGTCAGTAATTTCAGCATTAAACTATTAGGTTAGTAAATTAAACATGTAGTTAAAGAAGAACTCTTCCACCATATTGTTATTCTTTACTTCACTTACTAATGATATTAATCTTACTTACTCCTGCCTCTGTTACAGCTCCATATTCGTATGGTCTGATCTTTGCTTCCTGAAGCGAGGTAACAACCTTTCTTCACAGCTGTATCTTGTGTCGGATCCCCATTTGGAACTTCACTTTCTTCTAAAGGAAATATTGAATAGTGTCAAAATCATGTTATACTTTCAAATTCAAAGGATTGTAAAAATTAACTAAAACTGAATTGCCCTGTATCAGAAAACATTGTAGTTTAACTCATCAGATGCCTCTGATTAGCTACTATATTTCTGTGAAGAAAGAATTGAGTTGTCTATAAGGAAGATTTATATACAAACTAAAAATGACTTTATGAACTCTGAATCACTTCTACATACCTTGGGGTTCATCTTGCCAAGCAGGTAACCTTTCTTCACCAGGCACAGGGCACCAGGCCAGACAATGTATTTCATCGTCATGGCCTCTCAGCCGATGAAGAATTTCTCTTTTCCTGCTGATATCAATTACAACCACCATGCCATCCTTGTACCTGAAAACAAAGATTGGAGTTAATAAAGAAACTCTTGGTCCTCATTCGTTTTCAAAGCTTGTCAATGAGACTGTTATTATCCACGTATGTCAGGTAGGGAAGACAAAGCACAGCAGCAATGGGACTGGACAACTCATCATCAGCTGTAACTGCAGTTCAGCACTGGGATGCACAGAGCTGCCTTTCCAAGTGTGACTGCACAGTGCATGTCACTACTATCATGGCTTTCACAGACCTCACAAACAACAGTGACTTTTACACACGGAAAACTTGCAGGTCTTGCAGTTCTATCAAATCAGAAAATTATTTCTGGAGTGCTGTGTACCAGGAAACAAACAAACAAAAAAAAGCAACAAAAAACAGCTGCCAAGATCTCTTGGAAAGCAATCATATAATTGTCTAACGAGCAAAAAAAATCCATTGCATGGACCTTTCAAAAGAAAAAAGGAAAGCAACAAAGTAATTAATATTTACCCAATGGCCACCATGTTTTCATCATGAGGAGAACAAGTGAGGCAAAAAATCGTCCGAGGCTCTGGGAAGAACTGTTGGCTGTCATTTCTGTTATGCCAGTAACAGACAATAATACCCTTCTCATCACCGGATACAACCAAATCTTTCACAAGAGGTGACCAGTGCAATGCAGAGATTGTATTCTAAAGAAACAGAATCAAAAGACATTTAAAGGAGTCAAGGATGATGTTTCACTAGATTTATTCTGTAGATAGGTTAAATAATTAGAACAAAAGGAAATGCATTCACTTGGCGGAGTGGTTTGAAAGGCGCTGGGTTAAGTAGCCATGAGCACGTGCTAAGTGCTGAAGCTCTGAGGACACCCAGTGTTAGAACATCGTTGCAGATTTAAGCCTGGAGGCAAAATCAACCCACAGGAATTCAACAGCTTTGGGCTGCAGCAGTTTGGGAATCTGCACGTGGCCGAAGCGCTTCCCGCCGCGGCTCTGAGCGCAAGGCCCACGGGGCAGCGCCGAGGGCATCTCTCCCCGCGTGTTCCAGCCTCGCGGGCCACGGGCGCTGTCCCCACCTGGTGCAGCGCGTGCTCGGCCACGGGCGACAGGCTCTGCGCGTCCCAGACTCTCACGGTGCCGTCATCGGAGCTGCTGGCGCAGAGCGCGTCCTGCCCGGGGTAGTGGCAGAAGGTGAAGCCGGAGACCCTCTCCGTGTGGCCCACGAGCTCTCCTGCGGGAAGCGCCGTGGAAACGTCTGTCAAGGGTACAGCACCCGCGCACCCCCCTGGTACCTCCCACACCCGATCCCGGTTCCGATGCCAGCCCCGGTCCCCGCTTCCCGGCTCCCCACGTGTTCGCGCGGCGCCGCCATAAAAGCGGCGCGGAGCCGCCCCCGCTCCCCTCCCCGCAGGCCGCTACCGTGGAAGGCGGGCGCGGCGGCGGCCACGCGCAGCAGGCACACGCTGTGTCTCGCGCCGAAGCCGAAGAGGCGCCCGCCGGCGCTGGCGTCGCTGCAGCGGCTGCTGTACCAGTTGGGCGAGGCGGGCAGCACCCGCGCCGCCGCCATCCCCGCCGCCACTGCCGCGGGCCCCGCCGCGCTGCCAGGCGCTGCCGCAACGCCCGCCCCGTCGCAAAATCCCCCCCTCGCCGCCTGCCGTAAAGCGAAGCGCGGCGGGGAAGATGGTGGCGGGTGAGCGGGAAGGGCCGGGGAGCGGTGGGGCGATGGCGGCGAAGCGGGTGTTGCTCGTCCCGCCGGAGCCGCTGCTCGCCCCGTCCCGCTCCGCTCCTCACTGCGCTTCTCCCTTGCAGGTTGGGCCTGCGGCCTCCTCGGCTGGGCGCGCCCGGAGAGGTGAGTGCGGCCCGGAGCCCCGGCGGCGCCTCTCCGTGCCCTGTTCTTTAATCAGTTCTCCCGTGTCTCCTGCTTGCCGTTGCTGCCCAATTCCTCCTGTAAAGCTTCTTTTCCTTTTCCTTTCTCTCCTTGTTTTCTTGTGTGGCAATGCTTTTGTTGCTCGTCATTGTCTCCCTTGGCTTGTGCTCTGATCCTCCCAAAGGTAGTACGGGTAGACCTGCCCTCTCTGCATGCATGGGCTTCTATAAACGTTAAGTTCTTAACTCCTTAGTCTGTAAAATGCATTAAGATGTTCTGCTAATACTTAATTCACAGCTGCCTTCATGAATTCAGTCATTAATCTGCAAAATATTTTTATTTTGTATTAGTAATGTATTAGTAATGGATTGTGATGTTGTGGAATGAATCTTAATAGTATTAAACAATTAAAAACTTTTTTTTGGTGAATATCTATTATAGTAACTTCATCTATTATAGTAACTTCTAATACTTTAATTTAGCTATTATATTGCCTCCTTTTAATAGCATGTGGAAATTTCCTATCTGTACAATGCTGTTTGCTATAAAGGTTTAGATAGTTTCCAAACTACATCAAAATAAATGTAAAGCTCATCAAACTTTAGAGTTGTAAAACTCCCAGAGTCTGAACAGTCTAGATTCTTCTGGGTAGAGGTTAATGGAGTGGTAAGGATGCCTTGGAATGTCTTGTAGATGCATTTGGATGTATTTGCTTATTTTTGTTTCATTGGTCTTTTTTGTTATTGTTTCAGTTAATTCAGATGTATTCAGTAGAATTGCTTATTTCATTTCTTTCTCAAGTTGAAATTAGCAAAGAATAATTATTTTATTTAAATCTAGAATAGACTTTTTAAAAGCTCAAGTTATACTTTGATTGCAGTATTCTTTTTCCCAAATTCTAGAATTGTTTTTTCACTCGAGGCGTTTGATATTGCATTCAAATAGAATAAGTAGATCTTTGACAAATGAAAATAGAGAAGATGCTCTGGTTTGTTACCTCTTCCTTTCAAACTTCACTTTTGTTTTCCTCTTCTTAAGTCCTGTTTATTTACTCCACAATTTACAGCTGTGACTTGCCCCACATCACTTTAGCTTGCAGAGGGCAAAATATAGCTTAGCCTCAATCTCTAAGGCAAGGAAACAGATTGAAAACTATAGAAGAGTTTTCTCCACTATCTATTCCATTGCATTCTAAATTAACTTTTAACTTTCAGACTTCAGCTGAAAAATACTACAAAAGAAATTGTAGATAAAACTTAAACTGATTGGCTGATCTTTGAAAATTGCAAGCAGTGGATTAATTTTGTGGATACTGAACCCCATAGGATCAAAGAGATGAGGATGTCTTTGTGTCAGGATCAGTGGGTGCTCGATGTGGCATCTTGTGCTACACAAATGTTACTTGAAGTTCCTCTTTTGCTTTAGGAACTTGTCCAATAGTAGAATCCTTTCAATATAGATCGTAAAGGCTCAATCAATTTCATTTCATTCATGAGTTGTTAAGTATCTCCTACATTCTCAACTATCCAGATAAATTGGAAAAAGAATTTTTGTGTTCAGCACTGAAGATTGTCGTTTTGTCTTGCAGGCTGTTAATGACTGGTCGTGTTTTTCCTCTGTCATGCATCCACACAAGTGCATCTCTGGAGAAATCTGAGAAGTGGGAGAAAAAGAACAGGATTGTTTACCCTCCACAGTTGCCTGGAGAACCTCGCAGACCAGCTGTAAGAATGTATTTTATTTCCTCTGTATATGAAATGATTTCAGTTTACAGTGTCCCTCAAGATCACCCTATAGGGCTCTAATATAATGGCTTGCTTGTTTTTTAAGCTTTTAGTCTCTTTGGTATATTTGTGTTGTAAAAACAAGAGAAATTATCTTCACTTTGGTTGTTTCCTCTAAATTTTGTTAGAACTTCAAGTTGCTTTTCAGTTGATCACCTACAAAATATGTGATGCATATTGCAGAAAAAACATGCTCTGGTTATAGAGGTATGTGCTACAGAGGTAGAAATTACTAGGATTTCTAGGATTTCATAAGATTGTATTAAATTTATTATGTATGCACTACTTCAACGTGTTCCCTTTGATACGTCAAAGGCAGGTCTGACTTGGTATGTTCATGGTATATTAGGGAAAGTCATGCTTATTTTATTCCTGGAAAAAGTGCATCTTACATGGAGGGATAGGGGTGGGGGAGGAGAAGAAAAAGAATGCTTATGTTCACAGCAAAGTTTCTGGTGTACTTTTTTATTTTTGTATCTAGGAAATATATCATTGTCGTCGTGAAATAAAATACAGCAAGGATAAGATGTGGTATCTGGCAAAACTGGTAAGCAAATGCTGCACTGATCATGTGTTGTTGGAACATAAAATTTGCTTAGTATACTTCTCTTAACAACAAACAGACTGTATTTCCATCACAGTTTAATCAACATCTTCATAACACGATCCAGGGCAATAGCATGCACTTATGCAGACCAATAGCGTGTTAATTCTGGAATGTTTTCAAACATGTGCATAGGATCATATGCTGAATATGTAACTTGAAAGAGTTTTCATACTGATTTCTGCCTAGGAATAGATAGCAAAGGGAATTTTGAAGGACAGTAATGTGTTTTTTTTCTTTAAGAACATAAATGTTAATGATTAGTTGTTATGTAGCACTGTGTATAAGAGATTATACTGAAGAAATTGGCAATTAGGGAAATTTTAAAAACTTTTTTTTATAATGACTGATTGATAAATGCAGTTTTCTGAATTGGAAAAGAGAAATACTTATCACAGGATTAATTTTAGCCCTTTATAATTGCAGATTAAAGGGATGTCTATTGACCAGGCTCTAGCTCAGCTGGAATTCAGTGATAAAAAAGGAGCAAAGGTGATCAAAGAGGTATGTAGCAGGAATCTCTAAACCTGCACTTTTTTAATGGAAAATTTTAAATCTGTATCTATTGCCAGCAGTTTGGAGTTTGAGTGCCTTAGGAACACTTTTAAACTAAGTTTTCATTCTTGTAGAAATCACTTTTGCAACTTATTCAGCACAAGCATGTTTTAACTCAGAATGGTAATAGAGTGCATATTGTTTAAGATGAAAGATTTCCTATAACTTGTATTTACAGTCGTTATAAATAATGTGGAATTCTTGTTAGCAATAGTTGCTACATGAGCAATGTATTTTGGCTCTTAAATTCATGAGAGTTGTAGGATATCAAGGAAAATTCACAGAGTTCTGTAAAGACATGAAAGTTTTTCAGTGCACTGCAGTTCTTAGCCCCAATGGGGTTACTAAAAGGGATTATTAATCTGCATGGCCAAAACAGTCATTTCTGACACAAATGCAATATCAAAGAGGTATCACATTATCTTAAAATAGAATGTCATAAGTCACTTTAGAAGTTATTTCTAGTCTGTACAATTTGATGATGGTCTGTAGGTAAAAAGCTGCTAGAGGCTGGTAAATCTTCTCTTTGCCAACTCCTTCTGTCCTCAAAGGAAAGCTCTTGAGCCCCTATGTGCAGAGAACATACTTACGTGAAAAGTAAGTCTGTTTCTGACACTATGCCTTGAAAAGAGTTGGCTGACTTGTTTTGAATCATTTTTCTTTAATTCACTAAAAATGGAAGCAGATGCACATTTATCCAGAAAGGTAAGAAACAGCATTTCTTAAATTCCTCATCAGTATTTCCTTTTCTTATTTTTTTTTAATGCTACAGGTTTTGTTAGAAGCTCAAGAAATGGCAGTAAGAAAGCACAACGTGGAATTCAAATCAAACTTACATATAGGTAAATAGCTTCTTAATGCAGAGAAATGTAATCTTTTTCTGCGGAAAGTTTCTTAATTATGTGCTGTGACTTTAAATCAGCACAGATGTTTGTGTTTAATAACTAATTTTAGCAAGGTAATAAAGGCATGTTCTTCCTACATAACTGAATCTAATGTGAATGCTGAGCCTTCAGCCATCAGCCTGTTGTAGATGATGTCTGTCTTGTGTTCTTCTGGCATCTACTAAATGCATGATTGTTGATAAGGTGCTTTCATATGAATGGATTTTCTGTCCTCTGTGTGAAAATGAAAGGTCCCAGAGAGAAAGACTGAGTATAAAAGACTGGACACAAGAGGCAAACTGTGTATCACTTTTTAATGCCACCAGTGAGTTCAGACTTAATATAAAAAAGGGTTTTGTTGCTGATCATAAAATAAGCTTGTAATAACCACACCACTTTCTTGCCTAGAAAAACTGAGAAATCTTTGCATGTAGGTGTCTTTGGGACCAAAGAAAAAGTTGCCATTTTGCCGAATATGCTGTAAATGCTATCAAACCCATTTCATAAAGTTAAAGTAACTTTGATTGTAAAGCAGAATTGACTAGAATTCTTTGGAGCCTTCCAGGCCTCTGCTGTTAGTGCAGACCTGGATGTGTAGATATTGAAATTACCTATGATGAATACAATCGACAGAGGAAGAAAGTAAGAGAGTTCTGCAAGACGTGTCTGGGAGTTCATGAGATAAACTAGCAAAAGAAATGGAAATACTTCTACATTTACAAGAACTATATAGTCTGTCTTGTGAGCTCAGAGTTTCCTTTGGATTTGTTTTTCACCATACATCTATTTTCATGAGTACTCACTTTAAATTCACCTTCTTGCTGCTCCCGAGGAATGCAAATTCAACTTTTGAGTTCTTCTATAGTAGTAATATACTAAAAGCAATAGCAGAAAGGATGGGGGAGATGCACGCAAAGATGTCTGAAAGCACTCTACTTTTCATATCCAGTCATGAAAAAATGCACTGACAAAATCTACTGCTCTTGAGCCCTGAAACTGAACAGTCTTTTTTTTTTTCCTCTTCAGCTGAGTCATTGACAGGCAGAGGCCGCTATGTGAAGCAAATCCGTTACCACGGCAAAGGCATGTTTGGCATCATGAAACTCGTCAGATGCCATTACTTTGTGAAGTTGGTGGAAGGTCCTCCTCCTCCTCCAGAGCCACCAAAGACTGGTTTTGACCAAGCAAAGGAATATGTGCAGCAACTGCGAAACAGAACCATTACTCACACGCTATGACAAACTCTTGTGACAGTATAGATATTTCTCCTTTGACAACGTGATTATATAAAGGAATGATTAAAGTTATGTTTCACTTATGTTTTTGGTGCTGCTGGAACTGGATGATGCAAGAGTGATTGTAACCTTTTCTTGTTCAGCCCTAAGTATGGGGAAAATCCTGGAAAAGCAGCAACAAGTGTTGCTTTTTTGGAGTTATCATGTTAGGTACTGTGTCGTGAGCTTTCAAAGCTAGAACACAGAGTGCAGTTACTCTTACTGAAAACCTTGGTGGTTCTCAAATTCATGTAGTTCTATGTGGTTGGATCATACATACACGTTCTTGACAGTTGCATCAAGATAGATTGATCAGTAAAGCTTCTAAAATTTGACATTTTAACTAGTTAACTGGAACAACAAAACTGGCAACAGAGTCTTAATTTGTACCAGTAGTCTTCAATTTATGGTTTG
Organism: Eudromia elegans; assembly: GCA_003342815.1. Classification (NCBI taxonomy): domain Eukaryota; kingdom Metazoa; phylum Chordata; class Aves; order Tinamiformes; family Tinamidae; genus Eudromia; species Eudromia elegans. Next base: position 1,854,526 of record PTEX01000016.1, on the reverse strand, counting down.
TTTATCTGGGTCATGATGTTTTCTCCTTCCTTTTTTGTGTTTTTCTCTCTTGTGCTTCATAGACCTTGTATCTGCAGGTAAGGACTGAAGAACTCAAATTTTAAGGTCAGGTTGTGACAGTCAGTAGATGGCATTGTTTAGTTTGTCAGAGAAGAAAGTGGCAGTGAGAACTTATAATACTTTGAAATACTCTTCTTGATCTTTGCTACTGCATTAATAGTCTGCTACATGCATGGAGTTCAGACTGATCTCTGTGGAAGCTCACTGTGGATAACAGGTATAATATGAAGAGTGAACTATTTTGTACTGTTTTGGAGCAAATGGGTTTAGGCAAGTAATATGTTCAATGAATTTAATGGCTAGTGTCTTGTTACATACACCAACTGTGGGTTTACAGGTCTCTAAAAACAATTCATTTTATCATTCTTTTTCTAAAGAGAAAGAGACAGGTCAATTGGGCCAAATCCTCCTCCCCCTGCCCCCCTATGTTTTCAAGGTGGATTTTGGAGACTGCACATCAGCATGAAAGGAGAACAAGTTGCATTTTTCAATGTAAATGGCTGGTATTTAGACCTTTCTTTTTACTTTTACAAGTATTAGAGTGGTTGATAGATTCTTTCTGTCACCCGAGTCTTTTACCACTGCTTCTCTTGCTTTGGCCAGTTCTTTAGTAATGCTGAAGAGACAATTCCTATAAGAAAAGTTCTCTGTGCTAGTCTAATGAAGGTGGCATACAGCTCTTCTTTATTCTCCTACCAAATGAAAACTTTCATGATCTTGCACAATATTACAAAAAAAGTGTGTTTTCATCTCTGTAGCATCAGAGGATGCTTATTTGCATGTTGTCTTTACTAGTGCACTTGCAGAAACATTACTTGCATTAATGCCATAGTGCAGCGAAGTTTCTCTGAAAGGTATCTTCCTAGTGAATTTCTACTATCTCTCTAGTCCCTTGTGCTTATTTAAAGAACTGGAAAGGAAGCTCTATAGTCTTGGCTGAAACAGTACAGTGGGTGGCTTGAGGAGTTAAGGGGCTTGCTCCTTGCCTTGCTGTAGTAGGAGGATAAAAGTGTTTAAACTGTTTCAGTGATAGATGCATCAGAGCTCTGGTATTGGAATTTGACTGAGTAAATAACCCAGTAAATCTAGAGATAATGCTTTATATCTTATCCTCTTTTGACTTGACTGTGCTTTTGACTCTACGCCTCAGTAGAATATTTGATATGGTTCCAGGCAGAAAACTGTCTCAATAGCAACAAGTCTTTAGTAGATGATGATCAGCTATTAGTGTGACTTCCAGTAAAGGAACACTCCAAAATGAGCCAGCCATCACAAGAGAAAAGGAGGTAAGGAAACTAGGCTGCTTTTTGATGCTAATTTCATTAGCAACGTCTGGGGGCACTGTAAACTCACTTGTGTATCTGTGTGCTGATGTTCCAGGAATTGAAGAAGTAGCAAGTATGCATGAATGTAGTAAGGCTTCAGGGAAATCTGAGGAGAGCAGAACTGTGAGCTTTGCTCAGCAATGTGAGGTTTAAATGAAGGAAACTTGAAAAATTTGCACTTGGACCTATTCATAGGTTTTTAAAATATACAGTAAGTGAAGTATTTCTGTCAGACCCTGAAGTTTTTTGGAGTATGTTTTCCTTCATATACTCCTAGGTAATTACTGAGGAGGTTTATCATAGATTTAGGAAAAATTCATCAATAGAGGTATAAAGCAATGACCAGCCTTCTAAAAAAAGTGCAAGGTAAAGCTGAGAATAACAAGGAATGGACAACTAGAAAACCAGATATAGGTCAGTTTTGTACTGGACTTTGCTGTGGCAGGCCTGACTATTAGGATGACTCTTGGAGATGTAGGATGGGCACGCACAGGCCCATTCTGCACCGTTTAAACTGCATGAACTAGCACGTGCTAGCAGCTTAGCATGAACCTGACCAAGGTCAATGCAGTGTGAATCTTCCGGGTGCCCCGTGCAACCAGCTGTACCAGTGCTGTCTCCTCAGCATTTTACAGATGTTGGGGAAATCCTTCAATCACAAACAAAAGACCAATGGAAATTGTTGTTCGCTTCCTGCCAACTCCCCTGAAAACCCCCCGATGAGATGTTGGAAAGTCATTTGCAAAAGTACTGCTTCCTTTAAGAGAAATAAGGTTACTCCTAAAATCCTCAGTGAACCATGTAAATAGTGTGATGTTCTTTGCCAATTGACCGAGTGGCCTGCTGAAAATATCCCTATTTTTAGCTTTTTAAAGAACAAGCTTATATTGCTGAGTAACATCTATCCAGCTGCATTTCAGCTGTATAATTTAAAATAATTACTAATTAAACAAATATGAGACTATAATAGCAGTAATAATCAACTTGGCACTAGCCATTACACAACTTACTGTTTACTGGAGCATTACCTGGGGAAAATAACTTAAAAGGAAGGGGAGGGGAAGAGTTTTGGGAACTGCTGCCAGGGACTGTCTTGAGTGTTTAGGCTCAAGGAAGGAGCTAGATATCTCTTGGGGGTAGCCTGCAAATGCAGAGCTCATATTATATTAGCTCCGTAACACCAACACTCTTGTTTCAAGGAAGTTGTATGGCGATGCAGAGGGCAGGCTGCTGTTGAAGAGAAGTAGTCAAGGGAAGAGTTCCTCTGCTTTGGGTGATCTACCCAGTGGATCCATTTCAATTTTAGAGGAAGTGAATCTGAAAATTTCTGTAATACACTTCAAGAACAGAGCGTGATTTTTGCAACTAATGCTAAAATGTGGGGCAAAGCATCTGAATAATTGTCACATACGTGGGTATTACTTCTGTGTATTGCAAAATACTACAATTGTCGAGTTTTGTTGGCAGAGTGGTAGAATGAATTGCGGTAGGTGAAACTAAATTAACTCACTTTGTCCTCAAGCTCCYTCCACCCTTTTTTTAAACTATATGTTTAAGTAATATTTTTATTTTAAATCATCTTGGGGTGGGATCTTTGCCAATGTTACATCAGGTCACCTCTCTTTGTTTTTAACAGTCTTGGAAACCTACAGCGATGGAAATTCAGCTGCCTCTTCAGTCTGTCTGTAGTGCTACACTAACCTCCCATTAAAAGGTGTTTTTCTATCGCCTGGCCCTTCAAAGTAGTCCTGTGCTGCCCCTTGGTCTGTTGGGCACTAGCATGCAGTGCTTCGCTTTCATTCATAATTCTGCTGTTGTTACCAGATGACTCTGACTTGCCAGCAGGAGCCAGCCCAGCTTCCTGAGCAGCCTTCAGGAAGGCTCTGCTGGGCTCGCTCATTTCTCCATTTCCCCTCTTGCAGAGGACCTGAAATGAGACTTGGTGCTCCAGGGGTTGCATCACCAGCCCTGTGTAGAGATGAATGCTGTTGGTCTACTAGCCATCCTTCTAAGGGAGCAAAGTGTGGGGTTTGCTTTGTGAGGGGAGCCTGTAGCTGGCTCATGTTCAACGTGGTGTCCACGTAACTCCCAGRTCTTCCCAGATRACTGATGAGAACTGCAGCAAGCACYGTTGACACCTGTGTCCCAGCTCTGGTCCTGAGGGCTCCTTTACTACCAGGAAACTGTTCTGTTGTGTGGATGATAATTTGCTGCTCTTTCCTTCCTAACAGAAAGGCTGCCAAGTATTTTAGTGGCTTCGGTTATTTATCAAACTCCTAGATTAGCTCAAAGTGAAAGGCATTTGCACATGGTAAACTCTGTCAATGTGTGCATCTAATGAGCACTGAAATGTGTCTACCTCTCCCCTATTGATTATCTCCTTCAGAGGAAGACAAACAGGTCCTTCCTGCATGCTGGACATGTAAATGAAAGCTTTAATTAAATGAAAACAGTGGACTGAGATTGCTGCCATTAAAGGGTTGCTGCTCAAAACCTTTTTTTWAWTTTTTTTTCCAAATGTCCCAATTCCTTGCTGTATTTTTCTCCACTTAAAATTCCCAATRGTGCATTAAGATGAACACAGTAGTTAGTAAATTTTCCCCTGTGTATTTTACAAGCTCAAGGTTACGGGCTAGAACAAGCAGTGTCATGCTATAAATCAGCTGTAATGGAACAGCTTGAGAGAGTGCACAGAAGTCCTATTTCCCATCACACCATGTGCATCCTAAAACTCTGAAGGTGGAGCTGGCACAAGCCCAGACACCCCCACAAATGCCTGCCTAAATCATTAATAACCAGCCTGATCCTGCTGGATGCGGGAGTAGTTTGGTTCCCCTGATCCATTCTAATACAAATAAGATGTATTGGAAAATCGAGGGCTACAAATCAGAAAAGATCAAAAAGGCTTTGCCAGAAAAGGGGTGAAACTGAACCCCATTGTGGCACGGAGCAGAAAACTGAAATCTTCCTCCTTGATAGTGGGTCGAGGGTGTCTGTGTCTGTCTGTCCCCCCTACTGACAATTCAAAGGTTTCTGCTCATGAATGTGATTTACTTTGACATACCTAACTTTARCTTTCAGATATTAGCTGTAATTTTGGTGCTTTCCACCTGCTTAAAAAGTCCGTTTGTGTCTTCCTTTCAGGCTTGAAAATTGTCACTAATTCATTGAGTCTGAACGGTTAGTCCAGCTTATAGACAACTAGGACCTGCCTGCCCAGRTAAGGAAAGGCAGTCCCGACTTAGCATATCTGTTCAGTTAGGTGAGGGCAGCYGGTGTCCCCCTAGCAGCATCGGGCTTTGATTTTCACTCAGGTTAGTAAATGGCCTTCGGAAGGGGTTTGTAATCCTCCTGACTCAGAACGCAGGTAGAAGCAACTAGTCGTGACATGGTGMCTTGAGTTGAAACCCATGATCTTGTTCTTACAAGACAAGACTTGAGCTGGATATAGTGCATCTTGAGCTGAAAGGTTCAGTCACCGAAGATGACACCCGTGTAGAATTATAGTAATATAAAAGCTGCATTATGATAGCTAGAGCTCAGCTATTGTGATGGTTATATTATGTTTCATCTGCYATGTTCTCATGGATCAGTGGATCCTGAGATCCCCATTGGTAGCAGCCTATTTTAAACTTTTGCTGAACTTCTTTCTGAGTGTGCCCAGAGTCCCAAGTAAATATAAAAAGTTGATTGCAGACATTTGAATGAGAGAAGACAAATGGCATCATCTTGACTAAAATGAAATTAACAAAATGAGTGTGGAAACAACTTGAAYCGGAGTGTTTTTAGAGGAGGAAGATGATTTCTGAAGTCGGCAAACAGGAGGACCACAATAGTGTAAAGTTCAAATCTACCAAGAGCAGATTGGAGTCAAGATCAAGAGTACGGACTCTGGTATAGATACGCCTCTTCTAGCAACAGAAGACCAGGCAACTTTCTGTCAGAGCTCAAGACAACATCAACTAAGTGATGGACTGAGAAGGTAAAAACCTGTCRCGTTCCCTGCTATGCTTCTGCTCAAAGCAGAGATTTCCATCTGTTTTTGTCAATTCTAAAGTGTTTCAAGGGTGCTGATTATTTTTATTTTGCTTTTGTTATCTRTTTTTTTCTTAGGGTTGGGACTGTGCTCACCACTTTGTGAGGGTGGATGCTTGGAAAGCATTTTCTGTTTATTTTCCTCCATCTGTTCTGATACTGGATATATCTCTTTTCTCGGAGGCTTTTGAGTCTGTGCTGGGAATGCATTTCTCTTCCTAGTGTTGAGAGATTTTTATTTTTAATGGGTATTTGTTTTATCTATCACATGCTAGATTTATTCATTTGATAGTTTAATCTCTCAGCAACACAGGCAATCTTCTCATGTCCTGATCTAGYATGCAGGGATTTTATTCATTTAACAGTTTGGCTTTTGGATCAGATAGCCATTAAAGGTAAATCCTGCAATGTGCTGAGTGTGCCCAACACCCCATGAACCGAGAGCATCAACTCACAGGGAGCCTGCAGCATTGTTCAGGACTGTGCTTTAGGAAGGTTTCTTTACACAAGAAGCATATGAATAAGTTACTGTGCAATGCATGTCTTTCCTTACTAGACCATATCCTTCTTTCATATGATTTCTCTCTGATAAGTGAGACTTCATGATGAAATTTTTGCAATGAGTCCCTGTGCTCTGTTAACCCTTTTTGAGTCTCTTGAATGTAGGTCCATCTGTTTTGATATGAAATAGAAGCATCCTTGCTGCTTTAATGCAGAGCTCCTTGAAGGTAGCTGAAAAATGGAGGAGAAATCAAACTAATTGCTTTTATTGAGAGACTCTTCTGCCTCACTTGCACACAGTGCAAAAACTCAGTATCATTCTCTCTGGATACAAGACGTGAATGTTTCTTTCCCTCTGTGTCAGGAAACAATAGTTCTTGTTCTCTGACACATAAGTCTTCCAACTTATTACTAATATTTTTAATACTTTGGATATTTTATGAGACAGCATAATATTTTCATTTATTAAAAGTGGTTTTGAGATGTTGTATCTTTTACTCGTAGCAGTCATTTAGGAATTGCAGGTTTCATATGGAGGCCACTACGTTCTCACAGGGCGGTGCATGGGAGAGCCAGGAGGTAGGGCCGAGATGATGACCAAGAATGCCTTAAATACCTACAAGGTGAAAAGCAACAGCCACCCGAGCAGTAGACAGTTCCTTGGCAGGACGGTGACTTTGGCAGGGCAGCACATTCATGGCACTGACAGCGTAAACGTTTTGTGGCAACTGTGCAAAACAGGCAGCCAATTATTTTACTAATTATTATTTCTCAGTGCTCTCCTCCTCCTCCTTCATCTGTCCTAGAAGCTTTCTCCCCTGTATTCTGTTGTCTTCACCATTCTCAGTAATGGCGTAGACAGATTCTTGCTGTAAAGATGCAGTTCTCTCTCTATGCTGTGTGAACCCCAGTGATGTGATTATATTCCTCCTCAGAGTTCCTTCTTTTCCCACACTTTATTTGTATATCCTATCTGCGACCACATAAGTGAGCAGGGATAAGATTCGCTGGAAATGCAGGCTCTCAGGCTATTCTTTTTTTTTGCTGTTCATCCACTTCCTTTTAACCAAAGTAATAGAAAAATTAATGTTTCTAGAGCACTTCCAAAATTGCCTTGCTGAAGTGCTCGGTTCTTAGGTCTTTGCATAAAATGGTCGTGGCTTTTTGCTGAATCTTGTCAGTGCTGGTTGACCCGGCAAGATTCAGCTGAGGAACACAAAAGTTTTGTGTGTCCATTAAATTCTCAGAACACTTAGGCCCATATGGAAGGTTAAGGCTATAACAGCATAAACACAAGGTCAGGGAAGGAAAATGTTTTAGGTTAATGTGCAGGAATGTCGGGAACAGAGTCATCATTCTTCCTGCTTGGTACGTTCTTGAATGAGTAAGGTCAAAGTTGGTTTTTAGGCTCTGAACAGGAGCAGCAGGATGGGAGAATCCCAACTAAAAGCTCTTTGGGTTTGCTGAAGCCTGGGATAGCTCTCTTAGTACTCGCCGCAGCTTACATCTGAGTGCTTAAGCCGTACAGCAACAAAAACTCAGCCTGTTTCTGGGTAGTAGATTCCTCTTGGAAATGTTTCCCAGCTTGTCCAGCAGTCCTCTAATATTTTCTTCTTAAACAGAATCTTGGATGATTTCTGAGTAGTGGGACCATGACTTCACTCCGGCTGTAGTTCTGGGATGATAAATTCGAACTGTGCTCCCTCCTGCTGGGCCAGACTGCTACCAGCTTATAACCGAGCCAGACTTCAGCTAGCTGGAGCGTGCAGCAGTGGGAACTTCAGACACTGCCCWCCTCGGCCAGCCTGGAAAGGAGAGGGGTTTGGCTTCCTAGCTGAGCACTGTCCTCCACCTCGCCACTGTTGTCAGCCGTGGAATCCAGGGCAGCCCTTTCATCTAGCRACAGTGATGAAGTGGTTATTAAATGCAACAGAAATCATTCAGGCCCCTTTTTCATTAAAAGCTTCACTCTTATCTCTGGCTTTCAATGTTCTTCAGAACAGAGTTGGGCAGGAATAGGGGGCTAGTGAGAGGAAYGCTGCCCTATGCCTCTATTTATTTTTCTGCTTTCAAGTGCACACAAGCATCTGCATCTAGAGCAAAGGATTGATATATTATCAGCTAAATCTTAATCTTGAGAGGTTAGGGTACCTCTGTGTCCCCATCTTGGTCGCTGGACTTTTGACAATGATTTGACTGGATTAAACTGTGTAGAAATGTCATTTTTTGGGTATTCATCATGGAATAAAGCACCAAACATTAGAGAARTAACCACTGCTTTTCATATAGCACATGCCAGAGAAAAAGAGAGGGTGGAAAAATGTCAGAGCCCTTCTATTAGCCAGTTCTTTTGAATACAAACATAAAATATTAATTTAAATCAACTGAAAGGCGTTAAAAACTTGATGTTCTCTCTGCCCCAGAAGTACTTTACTGATAAGAAACAAATTAAAAATGCAGAGTTTTCAAATAGCAAAAATGCTGCATATTTCAAATGAAGTTGGTCTTTTTATGTGTAGCATTTTAGACTAAAAAATAATATTAAATGCACATAAAAATGATGACTGTAAATGGTGAAGACATCAAAGTTTGGCATCAAAGTTAAATGAAAGCACTTGGAAGTCTGTCTGTTTGATCTGTACAAAAATAAGCTTAAAAAGAAGTTATGCCTTTTTTCACAGCCAGAACTGGGTAGCCAGTCCAAATTCCCGTGCATCCWAGGGATTCCCRAAATAGATGACCAAACATGGTCATTATTTTTCTGKTTTTTTTKKTTKKTTKKTTKKTTTTTTGTCCTGTACACTTCCAGGTCAATACCCTGGAGAAAAATGAATTGGAAGACACAACTTACAGGGCTCTTATACTTTCAAGATCATTTGGAGGGTGGACAAACTCTAGGATATTGAAATAAAACTTTCCTCCTTCTTCTAGACCCAGAAAAAGAACTATTAACATCTAGGGAGTTGAAGAACTCCCTAACTCCCTGAGACTGAAGCCTCTGCAGTTAACTGTAGAGGTCTGATCTACATTTCCCCACCAAAAATCCATTCCTGGTTTGGCAAAAGGTGTAAGTTAAAGGGAGAATTCTGTGTGCGGAGCTGTGGACGTGTCCTGTGTTCATCCTGTRCCTGGCACGGGATGCATCCTCCAGGGAGCAGTGGGAATTAAGGCTGAGGGCTGCAGTTTGGCCCTATGGAGGAGTTTATTGTGGTTGCTGTTTTACCTAGACTAGATGTCTAGTTTATTAGTTGATTTTGGTTTTGGACAGGCTACTACATCTCCACTGTTTCCATTTAGTGCTCAGGTGAATTCAGGGGGGACTGTAAAGCGTCCCAAGAGGGGGCTCGAGGACAGAGGAAATGGGCAGTGTTGAGGTGTTGCCGTGCCATGTTGAGTGGCCAGGAGGCTCTCAGGCCGTTCTTCCCGTCTGAAATTAGCTTGGGAATTCACATGKTTTTGCTTTGGGAACAACAGGTAGAGCCAGGAGGGCTCAGTGCAGTCGCCTCCATCTCCTGCATGTTCTGCCTTACCTGGGAGAGCTCCTCGGGAAGAGCAATAAATCTGTTTGCCCGTGAATGCAAGAGAGCTCTTGAAATAATCTAATTTCAGTCCCTCTTGTTGTTTCTAATGGACTCCAGGATGAGCTGCTTGCTGTGTATAGCTTTTTACAAACAAATTCTGATCTGAACCCAACTGAACATTCAGCCCAATTAAAAGCAAAGTCTCTGCTAAACCAGAGGCAAGGGGAACAGTGGGGAAGGCTTTCATGAAAATGAACCAAACAACAAAAACAAAAGAGCTGCATGTTCGTTATTCATACATATTCTTAGAGGTAATTATTGTAATTTCATTCCTAAAAATGGCCCACTCCAAGAGGAAATGATTGTTTTCTAATAAGTGCTTGTTTATTAAACTTTCAGTAACTGAAGTTGCATATGAATTATTAAAATGTCTGTGAGGTACAGGGTTGTTTTTCTTTGCTAGCTCTCTGCAAACCGAAAAACAAGAGGAGAACAAGCAGCAGTGCAGGAGCAGCAAAGTGTAAGGGAGAAACTAGCCCTGGRCCTCAGGCCCCAGTCCTGCTGACCAAGAGACACAAGTCTCATAAGAGCTTAGCCCTTAAAATGTACCAGAAAGTGCCAGATGGTTCATGTGACAGCTTGGACATGCTCTGGCACTAAATGCCACATGGAGATGTGCTCCCTCCCCTTGCTTTAGGTACTTGTATTTGCTGYTATGGGAAGCTCACCATTAAAATGAAGAAGACCCTGAAGACTACCTTGACATATGTCAGCAGGAATGAAAACTTTTTTTTTTTCCCYCTATTTGTGTTAATGTGAGTGAATTCTGGAGACCGATCAAACCCGTGTCCTGAACAGTAATCCAGCTGACTAAAATGGGATGTCTGGTGCTTAAAATCATTTCTCCTTGTTGGAATGTCATCTGTGCAATTGCATTCTTTAATTTCCCCTGGCTTTCTGGGTTTGTTGTGTGGTTGTATAGTTTTATYTAAGAGAAATGAAAATCAAATGACTCTTCTTTAAGCACGACAGCCTCCTGGGTGAAGAACACAGGTACTGTCATAGAAGTGGTTTTGAGTGCTGGGAATTTATCTGAGGTGACATGAGCATATGTGTCATTTTAGCAGAGCTCCCTGCTGTGCAGACCTGCTTTTGTCGGAGACTTCTTGTACAAAAATATGTTTTGGCCTAGTGAWGTCTGCACGTTACTGTTTTCTTTGCTTCATTCACATTCTTAACATTTATAATTTAAACCTTTTCAAGAAAAAGTGACAGTTTGTCTTCTCCAAAGGACAAAATGACTTGTGTTAATTATTCCTTATCACTCACTCACTTACCAGGTCATATATTACCCCAAGGCTTTTAGTGCCTTGGGCCAAGAAAGGTCATTACTGCAAACATAACATAATGACCTGACCAAAAAAATACAAGTGAGGGAGAGCAAGCCCTTCTCTGCTGAGCTCTCTGAACTCATTAATGGATGTCTTGGGAATTCTACAAAGCAACAGCTCAGGAAACAAACAGAATGGTTCAGTGTTGGATATCACTCTCCCGACATCTATGCTATTACAAAGATTTACAGCTGGAATAATTCGATCTGGGCTTTTCTCTTTCCCCCATTGACTCACATTTTGGATTTCAGTCAGACCCTGAGAGTTGGGTTTTGCATAATTGAAGCACCAGAACATATTAAATGGAACGACTAATGGGGACGAAGCTTTTCCCTTCCTCCCAGTCTGGGTTATCAATTATGAATTAGTGGCAATCTGAGATCAAAAGGGTTCCATTTTTGTAGCTGAATTTGAAGATTTTGAAACTGATGAAATGCAGTTAATGACTCATTTCAGGAAGGCAGAGATAGGGAATAACTGACAAGGGTAGAGTTAAGTGTTTGCTTTTATTTGTTTCTGAACAGGGACACCCCCACCCACACCCCCAAAATGTAGAACTGGACACTGAGATCAAGATATTTATATTCAGTGATACTGTTAGGATCTAGTTCCCTTCCTGGACAATTGGCACACCACATTAGAATCTGTCCTGTAGCATTTTTCTACATATCGTATGTGACCTGCTTACTGATACATACTATGTGAGGGTTACCACTGTCTTTGTTTCACAGCTGTTTTGCCCTAACCCAGGCAGTTCTGTTGCCACAGAGAAAATGCACTTCCCCACAAGAACAGCACAAAGCCTGCTTAAAACAACTCCAAACTCAGACAAGGTGGCTTTAATTTAAGAGTGACTACAGCACACTGGAGGCAAATTTGGAAGACCAGCCAAGGGCAGCACTTGGCTACATGCTTCCTGAAGTAGCAAAGAATAAACTGGTTTATGAGATAAGGTAGTAGATTCTGCTACAGAGCTCCCAGGAGCTGTAGGGAACAACTAATAATTTCGGATGCACAAAAGCCTGACAAAGCAGCCAGACATCTCAGGTGTTTCTTGTTTGAAAGCCCTTTTATTCAGGGTCTTCCATAAAGAGCACCAGACCAGCTCTGCCAGGGGTTGGGGGTAATGAGGAGATTGTTGGCACCTGTGGCAGGATGTGCTGCAGGTGGGAGTCCTGATTGCCTGGGGATGCTGGAAGGTTCTTCTGGGGGAAACTGGTGGTGCCTCTGGCTGGAGGAGAAGGAGCTGGAGAGTCTGCAGAAGAGTCTGGTGTGGGGTCCTGGCTGCTGGCAAAGGTGAGTGAACATGGGGGTGTCTGGAGTCTGGGACCAGCCTTTGGGGGGTGTGAGGTCCTGGGGCTCATTCCAGCACCCCTGTGCCAGCCTGGCCTTGGGGCTGGGGGTCACTGGTAGAGCCTGCTTTGGGGCCCAGCAAGCTGCTCTTCCTCCAAAAATGCAGCAGAATAATAAAGCAGTTGCATGCATCTAAGTAAAATAAATTTCTTGCCCTCAAAGTCACTGTTTTTAATAGGATTTTAGATAAATTTCATGCTGTGTATTCCTTATTTTGTTTGGGTAATGCCTCATATGTAGGAATTTAGATTAATTTAATTTTAATTGTTTTGTGTTTTGTTTGGGTAGTGTGCTGTAGTAAGAATTAATGCRAACCTATTACTAAATTCTAATGGGGCAATTATGAAAATAATGAATTTATTATCACAACTGCTGTTAGAAAGAATACTGAAGCAGACTCTGGTGACCTCTTTCCCCACTACCTTTATTGATATGTCTGAGGAAAACATTGCATGGGGTAGGAAACTTTGTAGTCAGGTTTTAGGTTTGGCGGAAGCTTTTAGAACTTAATACTTACCTTCCTCTTACTCCTTAAGAGGTTAACGGCCTTAATATTCTGTCTGGATGTAGATCCTAACTAATGTGCTGAAAACTGTGTTGATAAGTCAGGTGCAACAGGAAAGTTGTTACTCGGTGGCTTAAGTCTTCTGCAGAAGAAGAGAACTCTGCCTCTTGCTGCTGCCAGATAAGTGTTCCAGCTCCTTGGCTTTTCCTAGCTGGAGGGGTCCGATTGCCCTGGGTGGTGGTAACCTCAGCAGGGAAGAGCTCTCCAYGATGCCCAGGTTTTCCCAGTGCTGTTAGGGCTTGTTGCCTTGTGGGCCGTGCCAGCATTGTGAACATGTGKTTCCTGTCCCCTCTGTTTGTTTTATTTGGCGTGTTGTTAACCTTTAGTCAGTGCACTTATTTACTTCAGGTTTTAATAGTGTGATAAGGTCACTGCAAATTTGGTGGGAGGCACTTTAAGCACTTGCAGCAATAAATCACAGCGTACATCACCCTTGCTCAGGTTATCCAGAACCAGAGAAATCCAATTTGGTCCATAATATGAAGGGCAAATCAAGCTGGGTATCATAGTGAGAAAGCTTTGACGTATGGCTCTAAAAGAACCTGCACATTTTGCTGCTATAAATTAACAGCTATTTTGCAGAGCTGACAGGTAGCTGATATTCTTGGAACTGGTCCTGTTTGTGTCCTTTTTTCCTCTTCCTACCTCCTATTCCAGCCTCTTGATCTTTCCCTTTTGAAAGTGCAGAGAGAGAGGAAAAAGCAGACTGATCTCTAATGGGGCTTTTAAAGCCCTGGTGGTAGGGGCAGATCCTGCAAGCACAGTGAACCCTCCGGTAGCGCGTGAAACCCAAAAGCCTCAGGGACTCGGCTCTGAACAGGAATAYGTTCTTATCTATTCCTTCCTGTGCTGACAGCTCCTCTTTGACGCGAGAGCCTTTGCAGGTTAGGATCAAACCAGCCTGCAGGTCACCCAAAGAGMTGCCAAGTCTGAGTGGCCAGGCATGACTCCAAGGGCTGTAGATAAAGCATGAGGGAAAGAGRCATGGGCTACTCAACTGAGCTGTCCTGGGAAAGGCCTTGATAACCTGGCATATACATATATATCCTGCTGTTAATTCCTGTTGGTTTATGGCCTCTGAAGTATCCCTGGAGCTCTGTGGCTTTGACCTTCAGTGGAGCAGGATTGAGTGGCTGGTGGGAAGAAGGGGAGATAGGGGTTGGTTGCAGATGGTGGCACAGGACTCCTTGGATTGCGTGGAGAGGTCGGGAGACTCAGTTTGCTGATGTGTGAAACCTGCTAACCATCTGGCTTTGAAGCTGACATTAAATATCATATGCCAGTTTCTATGTTGTTAATGATGGAGTAAAAAATGATTGTGCCTTGCTACGTTAACAGCCAGAAAAAGGTGGAGGCCTCGTAGAGCCTGGCAGTGCCACCGCTGCCAAGTGTAGAGGTGATACCAGGAGGGAGGACTGTCCTCTGGTTTCTCCTTCATCTGGGCACCTGTGGAGGGAAAGTCTCCCCTTCCAGAGCGAGGTGGTGCTGCCAGGCTTGCCAAGGAGCAGTGTGTGTCTTGGCACTGCCTCAGATRCAGCCTCTATCAAAATAGGCAGGTTGGGTTTTGATGGCTCTTGCCCGTGCACAGGAGCTACATAACAGGGTGAAGTCCATCTAGCAGAAGCTGAGGAGTTGACATTGGAGAGCAGAGGCCGGGGTGCAGCTGAACTGGACAGGCAAATGCTGCAGCTTGCTGTAGGTACCAACCTGGTAGCTGTCGCAAGGGCAATGGGTCGCTGCAAACTATTGGCACTGAAGGAGGTATCCAACACATGTACCTATAGTCTTTAGGGCACACTTGACCTTAAATAGGGTCTGCACTCCTGAGAACCTGCGGTGATGAATGTGCTGCTGCCTGAAGCCCCAGCTCCCAGATGTTTGGTGTGCAGAGCTGTCTGTCTTGGTCCTTAATGCATCACTACTCTGATCATCTGCTTCTATATTTTGCTGACTAGCTGCATCCATAACTTCTGTGCTTGAGTAAAAATCTGCTTAATGCATAACCAAGTTGTAAAGTGAAGCTGCAGTTCCAACATGCCTAATCCTAAAAGGGGTATTTGTTCAAAAAAAATCCATTTCCTAGGAAATGCACTTGGATTTGCAAAAGAGAAAATGTATTTAACTGAGCCATTTATGTGACAGGTCGCTATTTCACCCTTCTGGTGCAGTAAAAGTTTATTCTTTTAATAGGTTTATTGCTTTCTGGTTATTCATTTCCAAAGGACTCGAGTGATGCAGCACTGATTGAGAGTAAAGAAAATAAATTAATTTTATGGTAGTCTATTCCTTTCACAAGTCCTCATTTTAAGTGCAACTCAATCGTGTTGCAAGTAACAGTATGCGGTTCTAGAGGGAGCACCTGGACTAAAACTTACATCAGCATGGCCAAGTCAAACTCTTCGCTTTGTGCCTGCCTTGTATCCCAGGGGGAATTGCCTATGGTTCTTGTTTAAAATATTATGCTGGATTCTTTGAATTTCTGAGCATGTGGTATGTGTGTGGGGGGTTTTTTYCCCCCCTTCTCATATTTTTGCAAAGCTATTCCATTCTCACTTCCTAACTTTCCCCTCCTATAGCTTATTTTCTCTGAATAGGCTTCCCCTGTCAGTGAGAGGAGATGATCTGGATCCTCTGTGTCCCTTCTGGGGAGAACAGCAGTTGGATTCTGCTTATTCTCTATAACGTTTAAAGCTGGTCATGGTTCAGCAAAACTTGACTGCTTAGGCTCTTGAGAGAAAAGCCTGTGCTCTGAGATGCGTCTCTGCTGTTTTGTTTCATGCTTGGTGAGCTGAAGTGCTTATCAGGGCTTCCTGCGAGCTGTAGGGATGAGATGATGCTCTCCGTCTTGCTCTGGGATGGCAAGGAGGCACAAACCATTAAATGATGCCTGGCTCCTTTTCATTTTGCTTGTCGTGTTGGGCTCTGATCCCATGGGAAATAAGAGCCTGAGTTTGTCAAGTGCAGAGCTGGRTTCTGTATTTGCTTGTGGTGAGCAGTGCTTTGGCCTGCAGGAGAGCTGAGACAGAGGGTGAACAAGACACTTCTGGGTGGCATGATCATGGGGCATCACCTAGAGTTACAGTTGTGATCTTTACTTTGCTTTGAAAGGTGTGTGAATAGGCACTCTCTGAACCTCCAGGTGTTTTCAAGGTAGCATATTCTAAATGGCTGCTGGTTTGATCTGGCAGAAATAAGAAAACCAGAAGCAGCTTGAGGGAATTCTGCTCTCCCATTAATGAGAGGGCCATCCTTAAGGGTGGTTTATTATCTGGAGGCTGCTCTCCTCCCTAAATCACAGGGGAAAGTGAAAAGATASTAGCTCCTGTGTGACTACAGAGGGAACAGACAACTACTGTCTGCMAAATGGAGCACTTTCCATCAAAAACTAATTAAATTAGCCCAGATTCCATAACTAATACAGCTCCATCTCCCTCATACCTCCCAGGAGAAGCCCTGTCTAAGTTGAGTGCACCAGGAGACCCTCTTTGGAAATGAGGCAATTACTGGTTTAATTCAGTCATCCAAATAATTCCGCAGCAGTGGAAGTGCCAGCCGCCAGCAGAGGTGGCAGCACTGCATGCACTGGGCCAGCAGTGGGGACTGATGGCTYGTCTGCATGGTGGCCACCTGCAGCATCCCAGTCACCCTTGGCTGAACACAGACACTTGGTTCATTCCTCTCTGCATTTCCCGGTGGGATTTTCAACCTTTGGCATGATGACACCCATGGGTTGCTTGCACCAACAAGAGCCTCCTGGGCCATGCGGTCAGTGGAGCTCGAGAGAGGATCTGCCCAGGACCCCCAGCCAGCAACTGGCTGATGGGTCAGTGAGGAGGAAGAGCTGTGACTCTGAAATTAGAGTAGATAGTTTGACTACAGCCCTAAGCGCTGCTGTGAAATGCACTCAGTGACCTGTCACGGGCAGTTTGCTGCTTTGCTTGTCCTCTTCCCCAGGGACATCT
This sequence comes from Eudromia elegans, assembly GCA_003342815.1. Classification (NCBI taxonomy): domain Eukaryota; kingdom Metazoa; phylum Chordata; class Aves; order Tinamiformes; family Tinamidae; genus Eudromia; species Eudromia elegans. The sequence continues at coordinate 1,837,813 of PTEX01000016.1, read as the reverse complement.
CTGCGCAACAAGGGCTTTATGTGGTGATAGGAATTTAAGTAACCGTGTGCTTGGTTCTACTGGGGAGAACGAACTGTGTGGGTAGGTGGAACGGACACCATGAAGCTGCAATGGGCTGTTCCTCACGTGGAGGCTGGTGCCTTTGGCATCTCTGATCCCTTCCTGAGAAGGTGGCCAACCCAAGGAGAAACTTCCTTCTTTGTGTCAGTRTTCCCCAGGAACCTGGAAATATTGTCTCCTGTGACAGTCGCTTGATGCTGCTGCCATTTCTGTGGTAGTGTCTGTGCTGACTGTGCTGCCTTCCTGTGAAGATGGCTTTTAGGTCCTTCRTGGCACCTTCTCTCCATTCCCAATGGCTGTGCCTGCCCCATCTAAACTCCACTTATCCTAATTTCGATTGATTTCCTGAGTCCCTTTACCCAGTGCTAGTGTCTCTACTGGATGCCTAAATTTTTCACAGCTGACTTTTAACAGGTATTCTGGGCTTTTTTTTTGGCCTAGCACTTGCAACTCTATTTTAGCATAACTGTTATGCTCAAGTACTAGTTTTCTGTTTTACTTTGCTCAGTGTCAACTCCCCTTCCCCTGCYAAGCGATTGCTGTGCATGATTTTTCACTTAACTTGCATTTATGTCTCTTGGCAGGTTGCTCTGGTTGGCCTGGCAGGGGGGCTGCCTTCTTGAAATGCTGGCTTTTTACCACGATGCTGTTTCTTGATATGTGGCCTGTGAGGGTTAGACAGACACATTTGTCACCTGGGCTGCCTTGCTGTGTTTGCCAGGCTGCTCCTTTTGCCTGCAGCCTTGTGGAGGGCATGAGTGGTAGCCCCATGTCACTGGCAAGCTCGTGGGCTTGCAGGTGTCTCTGGGACACCATGGAAGTCTGCTCTGCTTCTCCTGGTCCTTCTCCTGTTTCCAATGGTGCCAACGAGCAGTGTCCAAGCAGTAAAACCTGGCTCTTGGTTGTCACAGTCTACTTGGCATCTGAGCACTGGGATGTACTTGGCACTGGGGTGGGGACCCCCCAGGCTTTTCATGTTAATGTTATGGGAGRTAACATTAGCTGAAATTCTCCTATACTACAGAGAGCTGAAACAAATCCTGTGCAGTGTGAAAGTCTTCAAAGCTGGATGTAACTGAGGTTTAGGGTTAGTCTAGGTTTTGGCTGGTTTTCTGCCTGGGATGGATGGTTCCTGTTTTTATATTTATAATGAAAATATTTGCCTTAAACASAACCACCTGAATCTATTTTTTTGGTGACACTTTGGTGATTTCTTTTTTTGCTGGTACACATGAATAATACAGGGAAAATAACTTGTGACCTTCTGGTGGTGCACACCAGTAAATATACCTTTGATAGCTTTTACTTTAATTAAAAATAATAGACTTTCCTTCACTGTTGCGTGGGTTAGAGAAAGTCTCAGATCCAGACCTGCAGCCAGAGGTGTGATACCAGGACACTTGGTTGAGTTAGGTAACCTTTGCTGTCCGTCACCTCAATTGAGGCTTGAAGTGAAATAAGACATATGGGAGCACTTAAGAGGTAAATATTCAGCRCTGTGTATGGGAAGTTTAGCCATCCACATGATTGCCACTAATGCTAATGATAGTTGTGAAGCTAAATTCTCRTGCATCAGGTTGCAAAATTACCCTTCTGGCGCTACTAGAGAGTCTCTTGAGATTCCCTCTTGGTTCATGTTATCAGCCAGAGCACCTGCCTCTCCTCCAGAGTCCCTCACAGGATCCGCTTTGTTGCTCTCTTGTCAAAYGTCTCGTTATCCAGGATGTTTCATCAGTGTTTACCCTAAGGAGAGGATCTAAATCCTGCCAAGGCATAATAGTAAAAATTGGATGGGGCAGTAAATAATGATTGTAAAGCAGTTTCTGCCTTTTTGGTATCCAGTCTGTGGAGCAAGGTCCTACCAGAGACCACTCCTGACCTCTGTGCTCAGGAGAGSGGTAAGAGCACTTGAGGGGGATGCTCACAGGCAAGCTCATCTTGTCTAGTCTCCTTGGAACATCTGACTTCATGGGGCCAAATAAGCCTTCTGCATGCATGGTCATGACCAGAGTGTGTCTTTGCTTTTAAAAGACCCCTACAACCCAACTTCTGTATCTGCAGGAACAGTTTCTACTAATGATTTAAAACTACCTGTGTGCAGTTTGGTCAATGCCCCAGCTTTTGCTGCTGRCCCAGGTTCTCCAGCCTTATGCCTCTGCAATGAGGAGCAGGGTTCCACACTGATCGATGCACAACAGGAGCTACTGGGGGAGTCTCCAGCACAGTCTCAATCTTTCCTCTCGCAGAGCCCTGGTAATGACTGTAGGGTCTGTGGAGAGACAGCTGGGAGGCTGATCAGCCTGTTATCTCCAGTCAGTCTGTTCCAGCAGAGATCAGCTGGGTAGTTTCTGGACCTTTCAGGATGCTGGTAACAGAGTGCTCACAGGTATAGCCCTTTACCTAGTTGCACCGCTTCTGGAGCTTGAATTTTCTACTTAAATTAAAATTACTAACCAAATCCCACCCATCTTATCATAAATTCAAAGGCAGGTTCTAGTTTTTGTCTGCTAGGAATCTGTAAGGAGCTCAGGAGCCTACCCGGTAGCTTAGSAAAGGAGCTTCTGCTTGGTCTTGGGCAGGTTTGTAAAAATGACTTGGTGTGCTGGTCTTGCCTGACACTCCAACTCGGTGGTTTCTCTTCTGGGCAAGTCAATGTGTGCTGAGCTTGGTCATCTGCAGTTAAGTGATTTCAGGTCGTACTTATCTCTGTTACAGTGTATAGGTTATTTACACCACTGGTCACTGCACTCGTGTGAGTTGAGCTGGTAGCTTCCTGTAGKCCTTCACTTAAGAGCAGGTAAACCCTGTGCAGAGAAAGTAAGTTGCTGAATTGAATATGGATGATGGAAGATAATTCCCCGCTGCTTCCTTCTGTTGCTGATCAGCTCTGAGTCACTTGCTTTCTTCTTCAGTGAATTTTATTACAATGGTGTCTACACAGCTGCTGATCAAAGGAATAGAGTCACAGAGCAGTGACGGGATAGATCATAGAAAAACATTCCACAGTTTCACATCAGCTTTTCACTGTTATTGGTCTTGCTGGAAAATATCATCATCAAAGTTACTAAGCAGTAGAGTAAGTGCTGAGGACCTATCCATGGTGAGCTGGTGTCTAGGGCTGGGAGGTGCCCTGAGTTCCTGCAGCTCAACAGGGAATGCAGGAGCTGGTACCTTAGCATTGCTGAACCTGAGGATGTGTCAAATGCTGTTCAAGCTGTTCTCACTTGTTTGAACTTGTTATTCTGACTTGGCATGATGGTCATCACAGCAGATAATATGGGAGTTCTAGGGATATGTGATATTGCTGACTAGCTAAATTTGTGCTGAATACAGAGCTTGAACCACAGGAATGCTTCAGTGAAGGCACACAGTTATGGCTTCATTACAGGCAGGTCTCATTTCAGCTCTGGATGTGGCAAGCAATGGCCTGACTATAGGAAGTGGTGGTGAGGATGGTTCCCTGCTTTCTAGGAGGCCCAGGCCAGCGTCATGCTGASTATTGCTGCCTCACAGCATTGAGGCTAAGTCATCTTTGATGTGTTTTGCCAGGCTTTTTGGTGATATACCAAGAAGGGATCTCATCCTAACTTCAGTTTTTTTGCCCACTTAAGCATGTCTGGTTACTTTTGCCAGAAAGATGGCACATGAAAATTGCTTTTATTACCAGTCTTGCAATAAAACTGTCTCCTTGGGTGCTCTAATTCTATTTTACAAAGAAAGAACATATTGTTTTAATTAATCATATGAAAGCAAAATTAGCATGATTACATGAAAGGTGCTGTAAATCATTCTGATCCACATCATTGAACAAAGAGCACTTAGTTATTCCAGAGTTGTTAAAGATTTTATCTACCCAAGTGAAAATTCAATTAGTGCAACCTAGKCTTATACAAAACTAAGGATTCCAACTGCAGGAAAAAACTTTGTGTGTGAATACTACCTAGTGCCAGTTTGATAAATTACTGTAATTAACTGTATCCCATGCAAGCTAAACAAAACTCACAGAAATGTTGTACCAAAGAAATGTCTCCCATTCTTATGGAGACTATTTGAATTCCTACCTAATACTGATCCAAATATCACATTTCAAATCAAGGTAAAAAATAGTGCCAACAAATGCAAACAGCTCTGAGGATCCCTGTTTTAGGCGTGGTGGTGGGGTGTGTGTATTGTGGTTTTTTTGGTCKTCTTGCATAAGAAACACTGCACTTAACATATTTTGATTAAGCAACTGAAATTCAATTAGTTAACCCAAGTTGTTAATAGCAATAGGCAAACTAGGAAGAAATGAGGTTTCTTAGGAAAAGTGCTCTGTTCTTTCTCCTTCAACAGTGAGACTTCTAAAGGGGCAGATATGGTGGGTATGGCCAGTTAACCTAAAACACTATTTTAGTGGAAAAAAAGCACACAAATAAATGAGTTGTGYTCATGGATTCCCTCTCCTGTTAGGTCTATTCGTCAAGTTTAGGTTGCTTCTTCCTGCAGGGAAAACTTCCTACTGGTGCCTGAGGGTCCAGGTTCTTTGCAGAGTGTTCCTAAAGTGAAGTATGGATATGGTGCTTTGCTTTGAGGCCATGTGCAATATCCCAGAGTTGGATGTTGCTGTGTTTGGGACTGTTTCTTACCTCCCCAGATACTACCCTTGGCAAAGAACAAAGAAATTTCAGCATAATCTCCTATGCTTAGATGAGACCATGCGTATCGAGGAAGGATGTTTTGCAGGATCTTGAAGGTAATTGCTATATGTTGTTGTCAGAAGTTCTCTTATCAYGAAATGACCTGGTAGTGTCAGGGTCTCCTTTCTCCCTCTTGTCTTAGACACGCTTTTCTGCTCAGAAACAGGGCAAACGTTTGTGATATTGTGCAATTTGAAGGAGGAAAGAAAAGATGAAAATAGCCTTTGGTGAATGCACGAGCGTGAAATGATGTGTGCCCTTGTTTCAGTGGTTTTCTTTCCTTTTGGGGTGTGTAAGGGAAAATGAAAGAGGGGAGTGTGTGTGTGTGTGTGTGTGTGTGAAGCCAATTTATTTGAAATTGGTTCTTGCACTTGCTGAAGGTGGCACATGTAGACAGCCTCATCCTTGAGGAACTCATGGCCTGGGCAGGACTGTTGTGTTAGACCTGTCTGACTGGCAGGGGAGGTCTGCTCTTCTGGATGAAAACAAACAAAAAGTCAAATACTGAGTTTGAGGAAAGCCTTGATATCTAAAATACCCCCAGTATGTGTCCCTGGACTTTGTGGTGGATCAGGGCCAGTACGAGAAAAGCAAGTAAACCTGCTGGACAAGATCCCTGTGTATCAAACTTGCACTGATTTTATTATTTTTTTTTCCCTTGATTCTGATGGAAAAAGCCCTACTAACTGTGAAATTGCTGGCATTGCTTTTCGCAGCACCTGAAAGTRTCTTGGAGGTCTCCCAAACATTTAATGGCCTGGTCTGATTCTGCTGCTGTCACAGCTTGAGCATGGGGAGTCCCTGGATCAGATCCATGGCTGGAATAGGTGGGATTGCCCTGGTGACTGCTGGAGATCTTGGCCAGCTGCATCAGCAGGGGAGCTGCCTTGTGAGGTATCTAAAGGAAGACCAAAGTGATGGGAACTGCCAGCTGAAAGGGACATGACCAGCTCTGGGTTCAGGCAAGGCGAGTACAAGCTTGGCAGGGGGAGTGAGGATTTTAGCAAATATTTGAAGGAGCTGTCACTGCAGTTTAGATTATTTAAGTGAAAACACTTGCCCACAGTACAAGCAGAACCTGTCTGTGCAGCTAAGGTGACATTTCAGCCTGTTCCTTGGGAGGTGAGTGGGGAGGGGATCCTGTTTGCTGTTCATGTGTTTAAAGGAAAAAAAGATCATGGGAGGAACAACCCCCCCCRCCCCCCCAATGCTCTCCTGCTGGGAGAGGATCAAGGGGATTTGGCACCTGCCAATATCCCACTGCTGGGCTCCCTTCTGACCCGTTGCAGCTCCAGGCCCTTCCCTGCAGGATCTGCCAGTTTAATTTCAGCTCTGCTGGGTTTCAGGCTCCCTCCTCTTAATCCCCACTTATTTGTTGAAACAGGAATGGTCAACAGCTCTGGCTGGGGGTGGATTAGTGAGCGTGTTGTGTGTGTTGTCTATGCAGAAGAACCAGCAATGTGTTCCTGCCCAGCACCAGCTCAGCCCTGCCGGCTCCCACTGTGCCAGGGAATGGGACATTGCTGGTGTTTAGGGGCTGGGGCTACCCACGGTCCATGTGGCTCTGCTGCATCTGGAGCTTGTCACTCATACCCCTGTGCTTTTCTGTCCTGGAGATGAGACCTTTACAGAGCTAGAAAGGATCAGTGCATTTCCTTTCTTTCATGGCTTTGTTTGTTAATGTCAGATGTTGGTGTGCRTTCCCTACTAAGACATAAGTTCACTTTATCCCAGTAAGACCTGCTGGGTTGCCATCCAAATCTGTTGTCCTTCTATGTCTTGCTTATGGTCCACATGGGCCCTTGTGAAATGGGTGATGGGACCACCGGCTGCCTTAAGCAAACAGATTTTGCAAGTAGTTTATGGAAAACGTAGCTGCAGCAGAGCTGTGCCACCTCTACACCTGCTCATGCACCTATGCAAGAGCACATGAGTAGCCAGCAAGGCATGAAAATGAAGTGGGGCCAGCGGCTGGACGTGAACACGTGCTGCCTGTGGGGCTGTGCTTGCCAGCAACACAACCTCTGCAAGTGGATGGTCCTCATGGCTGTTGAGATCTGAGCCCTTGTACTGAAATCTTGGGTTCAAACTGCTGTGTAAACCTGTGAGGATGAACATTTTGTTAATCAATGCTGGTGGGCTGTCCTCCCCACCTCTAGCGCTGGCTAAGAAGTCAAGTATGTACCAAATATTTTCTTCACCTTTTCCTCCTCACCCCATGTGCTTCCTTTGTCTATTTTCTGAACAAATTTATGTAATTTTGCTGGCTGTCAGGCTCTGGTGCAATTTATTTGCCTAGTCACTTCTTGTTCTGCAAAGCTAATTAGGTAAGGAGGGACTTAACTGACTGGGGAAGTCAACAAGGAAAGATTGCACTCTTGTTAGCTGAAATAGTACAAATACATCTTGCGATCTGCAGATCTTCCCTGGCCGAGCAAGACGGTGTCCCTAAAGTACTGGTGGCCAAAGGATGTCCCTTAGGCCAGGAAYGATCCTGGCTGTGTGTCCTAGTGCTTGCTTGTAGTGTGTGGCAGGTAGCGCTGGCAGCTCCTCCTGTAATGGCAGGAGTGAGCTGGGTGGAGCGAAGGTCACATTTGAGCATTTATATCAATTTCTGAAGCTCAGGGAAGTGCTGTGTTCAAATAATAAAAATCAATCTGAGGCTAATGCTACAGCAGTGCCTGAGCAGCAGCTTGTGAGGAGGAGAAAGGAGAAAACTGTCTTGGAAGAAAAAACACAAAGGAGCAGCCGAGAGCAGCTAAATGGAAGGAAAAACAAGAAATACAGCGCAGAGGAGGTAAAGGAGAGCAAACAGTGCCAAGGACAAACCTGCAGAGCCAGGGAATGCATTTGCAGGTGGGCTGAATCACAGAACAAAACCCAATGGAAGTGGAGGGGGCTCTGGGGTCACAGCAATACACCTCTCCTGGAGAGCATCCCCAACGAAAGGCACTTGGTTGAAGTGCTTTGTAAGCTGTAGATTGGGTTGAATTCCCACTGAGCCCTCTGGAATTGCTTCCATTGATGTATTCCTTTTAATGAGTTGATTTGGGCCTTGAGGGCCACATTTTGATCCCTTGCACCTTGTGGAAGCCCCTTCATTCTGTTGGGCTTTATAGCCATTGGATTTGGTTGGACTGCTTGAGCATGAAGGCTGTAAATTGTGAGTTAGGATTTTCCTGTTGTTTGGACTTGTAAGCTGCTGCAAGATAAAAGATCCTCTTTGCTCACCAAAGTTTGAAAAAGCCATTACATGGATAATTCCCCAAGCTATAATTGTACCTTGCATTGTATTGGCAAGTTACATTTTATGGGAAGATGGAGTGTGGAGAGAACTGCACTGATCGGCAGACCTGGGGAGAGCTTGGCACATGTTTTCAGCCAAGAAAGCAAGACTGGGAGAGAAAAACACTCCCCAGCCAGGGGGTCTTCAAGGCAGTGTAAGAAGTTGACCCACATTAACACTGCTTAGGTCATGCATCTAGTTCTTATCTGCTAATGGAATCAAGCAATTAGCTTGCCCATTTTTTGCAGCTGGTTCATGTGTTCTTTGGTTTTTAAACTTGATATGGAGAAGACAATTTTGTCCCTAAGTCTTGGAGAAAGCCTGGCTTTCTGCTGGCAGTAGCAGAGCGTGAGGCATCAGAATGGCCTCAGTGGGCACAGTGCAGAGGTCAGGCTTAGACCCCCATCTCTGACATGCTGCTGGCCCTCTGAATCTTGCAGGACTTTTCAAACTGTCTGGTTAACCAGTGCCAGGGCAGTGGCCCCTGGATGACTTGAGTAACAATATTACATACCAGCATTGCTGTTTGTATCTTAGGGGCTTTTTCTTACCCTCTACCTCACACCACCCAGCTCGAAACTCCACATTAACCACAGCCATCTCTGCTTATTTTAAACTTTATTATGACCACACAGTATATAATTGTGGATCAGAGTGTATACTGGGGGCAGAAGCCTGGGGCTCAAGTTTAGGTAGACACTGAGTGCAGTGAAACAGGAGAGTGGGATTTTTTTAAAAAAAGTAATTAATACATCTCAACTAAAATTCTTCTGCTCCTGGTTTGTGAGAATTAGATTTGGAAAGAATTAGATTTAGAAGAGTCTCAAACTGATTCACTGACATGAGTTTTGGTACAAAAGCCGGGCCTGTCTTGTTTGCAGAAGCAGAGGCTCCAAGGTCATGTCTTTGAACTATAGATGTTTTTGATAGGAATAAAAATGAAAGATGTTCCTCATTTCTTTGAATTGGTATCAAAAACAAGAACTAGAGGGCACAGAGTACAGGGGAAGAATGTCTGCACCTGAAAGATTCGTGACAAAAATTCCTTCAGCAGAAGGGAGCTCAGTGCTCCAGATGAAACTGGTTAACCAAGAAAACGGGTCAAGGGAGCAGGATGCGTCTGTGCTTGGGAAGCAGCACTGCAGCATGTAACCCCAAATCCAGGGTTGTGTTTGGAATAGGGGTTGGGCGGATGCTGGCAGGCACCGAAGGATGATGTGTTGCCAGATGGGTCATTCATGTGCCACAGGTGAGGGGAGGCTGCTTCTGCCCCTTCCTGCTGATGCACTGGAGAGGACCACTGAATTAACGGGTGGAAGAGGGAGGTGATGGGAGGTACAGAGAAGCTGAGTGCTCCCTTCCCCTGTCTCCACGGTCTCATACCATTCGGATCCTGAGGTTTTCATCCTTGCAGACAATTGCTCGCTGCAGCGCAGCCACTGGATGTGCCAGTGTCCCTGTGTGGTGGAACGTGTGTTGGGCACRTGTGCATCCTCCAAGGGAGGAGGAGGATGCACGACATGGGGATGTTGTTGGGGATGGGACATGGGCTGTTGCTGGGGATGTGTCCTGCCAGTCCAGTCCTGCTGGGTTTCTTGCTGCTACATGGCCTTTATCTCAGTGAGAGGCTTCATGCAGGGTGTTTGGGAGAAGAGGGAGAGTAACACATCTTGAAATAGCTTACCGAAGTCAATGGTCTAACATGCATGAGGTTATCCTCTAGCCTGTGCATTGACTGTTTACACACAATGTGGTGGATGAGAGCTGTTAGCTGCTGCACCTCATCCAGCCCCAGCTCTTCAGTGCATTAAAACTTGGCTAAAACAGACTCTGAAACCAGGTGAGGTTCAGGAAAAGTTTGCATTGACTCTTGATCCACTTCCCTCTTGCCACTTATTGATCTTTCCTGACTGCTTCCATGCTGTCCCCTGGTATGTCTTCCTCCTATCCATGATTCTTTCCATGTTGTCCATTCATCTAGGAGGAATGTCAGTAGGAAGAGCTGTCACTCTTGATGATTGATATGAGGAAGGACATTTGTCCTCTTTGTCTAGCAGTGTGATGAGCAAATCCACTGCCAGTCATTTGCATGCAGAGGGGACCATTTCATTAAGAATTTCATTAAGATGGTAATGTTTAATGTTTCCTGGAAAAAATGAGGTTTTGGGTTGTTCAATTATATAATTAGAGTCAGAGAATTAAGGAAGATTGCAAGCTGCTTGCATAATGTGGGCAAGTTTAATGCTAAAACTTGTAAATAAGCTCAAAGGAAATGAGGATTGTTTCTGTGACTTGCTGCCCATGGAGTTTGTCTCATGCTAGCAAGGGTGAGGGATATGGAGGATGGCAGACGGGGAGTTAACAGGCTTTGACAGAGGAATGCATTAACAGACAGGTCTTATTTTTCTCTCAGAGTTCAGGCAACAGGAGACAGGTGACCTGGTAAAGTGCAGAAAGGGTGGCCAGGCAGCCTGTCTCAGTCAGCCTGCTGTGTTAGCGATACCCACGGGCTCTCTGGAAATCATACCCTGTGGAGGCAGAGATTTAAGAGCATTTCTTCTGCTTTATTTAGCACAGCACTAGGCTACGGTAGCGTTGGCCTCGTATTCTGCAGGCTTGCATTGATTTGTTCCCTGGGATGTTGTGTCTCTGTTCTCACCATGAGTGGGGTTTAAATGCTGTGTGTGCCTGGCTAGTCTGCATGCTGCTGATGTGTGAGTGAGGAAATCCTGTGCTGAGATGCAGGTCAAGAGCAGGTTCACAGCCAAGCTCATAGAGTAGGCTATGTGAGATATATGTGTGTGTATACATACATATAAATACACACACTCTATATATGTATCTGAAAAGAAGCAATTCAGACAAAGTAGCATTAATTCTTTCTGCGTTGTTGTTAAACAATAGGTTTCCCTCAGGCTAAACCTGAGGCAAGGGAGAAAGACTCAAATAGGGAACGGTCCCTCTGAAGAGCACGAGTGTGGATGAGTGTTGTTCCCTGGCAGGACAGTGCTTCCTGCAGCAGGTCGGAGCCTCCTTGCCCTGGTTTTTCCGGATCCTACAGGCTAGGAAAGTCTTTTTGGTTTCCCAGAATACCAGAAGGGTTTATTAGGGATCCATCTGGATCTGCTCTTCCACCACTGGTGGTGGTTATTCAAGCAGGGCATCTGGCAAGGAGCTGCTGTGCTACTCCCTGCTCAGGGTTACCTCGCTGTCTGTGTCCAGCTATTCCAGAAACTCTCGGAAGCCTCTTGTAGTATCCGCTAAATATTAGAGCTGGGAAAGAACATAAAAAGGATATTTATTAGGCAGAATTCCCAACAGAAGCTCAAGTAGTATAACAGCTTTTAAAAAAGAGACCTGACAATGCTGCAACAGTAAGTCATATATTATATACTTYTCTTTTTACTGCTTTATATACTTTATTTTAAGGAGATGACCATTTTAGATACACCATTATTCTTTGGAAGGAGGATCTTCACTTGAGCAACTGAAAATGTTAGGCCTYTTTCCCTTTTATTTCTCAATTTCTAGTTCAGTTCATTGTGAGTTTCTATTTTAATGTGATAYTGTTAAAATTTATCCAGCATACTAATATATATTTTTAGAGTGATCACTTACACAGATTTATTCTGTAAGTTTTTCTTCATTTGCTTGTGAAGGGCCACTAAGTGTTTTCTTAAATTCTGTTACTCTTCTTTAGWGATATTATTTGCAGCCACACTCTCGTATGGGGGATAGTTTGGGATATTTTATTTGGAAGGGGCAGTGACGCCACAGTTTAGGGCACCAACGTAGGCTTTATTGGCTACTGTTAATAGCAGGGTCTTGGCACGGTCCTGTTAGCCCCCTAATAAACCTGTGCCTCAGTCTGTGCTTGTCTTTCCTTTAGACTAACACTTCTGACTTCTTTTCCCTGACCTCTGTGTATTCARCAAACCTTTTTAGCACATTGACAGGAATGATGCATAGGTCTTTCATTATTATTTATCTGTAATGTATAATAAGTCGATGAATCACACATTTCCCTCCTGCCTGCTAAATACTTGACTACAGGGAGAAATATACCAAATCATTAGTGGTCAAATAATGGGAAGTCCTACAAGTTTACTACCAGATCGATAAAAATGTGTCCAGACATTACACGGGACAAAAGGAGATTACTAGGTTATTGAACAGGAGGTGAGTGATTATGAGTTGAATTAGTTTTGTTTTTGAAATGTCTTTGGATGAAGAAGTGCCATGTATGCTGCTATTTGCCAAGCCTGTGCACAGTCTCTGATAATGGAAATGCTCYTTTTATTATCTACTAACACTGATGATGTTCATCTACTAAGTTTTGCCTGCCCATGACATTTCTTGCTGGAGTTGTTGGTCAGCTCTGAATTTTTCTTCCAATGAAATTGCAAAATCTGGAATTCAKGAGATGCAAAATGCATTGTTTGGGTGGACCCACAAGCCGTAGCRCCAGCAAGGGTATGTGGAGTATGTCCAGTGTCATCTGGAACTCTTCTACCTAGTCTGCTTATGAGACCTTTGTGAGAAAATAAGTTTTGTTACTTCAAAAAAACATTAAATCTCATCTGAGATGAGGAGAGATGACCTGCTATTTAATATTTTTGTATTTGCAATGATCAGTGTTGAGCAAAGTGGGAAAGTCTTGCCCCTCAGCTGTGCCTAAGAACTGACCTGCTGCTGTGAAGTAGTTGAGAATGCTACATAGGTGGGGAAGATGGATGAGCAGTAAGTAAAATATTTAAAGACGTGTGTAAGACAAGCTTTGCATGGTACTCATTTATCATCTTGAGTGGATTTCATCTCCAAGCACAGCTCAGACTTTTAAAGGAGAAAAGAAGCATTTGCTCTTGGAGATGCAGTCTTAGAGAACTTCAAGGAGGAGCACCCATTGCCAGATGAACCCATCTCAGGATCCTCGTTGAACCGTTAGTGGTTACACACTTATTGMTCCAAAGGCTTGGTTGCTGATGGTGGCAAGAGGGGGGCAATCAAATGTTTTGGCAGTGTGATTACTCTGGTGTGAAAGCAACAAAGTTGTTCCAAGGTCATGTTGTCACATCAGAGCAGGCTGCTTTCTGCATCTCATTTTTTATGCCCACACACAAAGAGACACTTTTCTGGCTGATATTTATAGAGAAGTCCTACAGTCATTTTAATTATGCACAACATACTGATGCCTGCTTCACTGATCATAATTGCAGCTCTGACCTGTTTTATTTTGTGATTTAGATGCCGCCTTCTAAGCGTTGCTCTGGGGAATGATTTACAGTGGCAGGTACTGGAGGCGAGGAGACAGCCACCGATGCCACAACCTTGGCTGGTGGAGGCTGGAGCAGATGGTGGGCTGTCACTGAGGGGCTCCCACACCTTCTTGAGGAACGTGTGGCCATGTTTGGAGCAGGCAGGGCCCTGTTGTCCCATTCTGACCAGGTGATTTATCCTGTCTGTCCCCTCTATATCCATTTCTCCTCCTTGCACTTCCCAGCATAAAAAGTGCACTAACTGGGGCTTTCACTCTTTCTATTTTTTTTTTGAGAGCCATTTCTTAATCTGGTTGTGCAGAGGCYGGTCTGAGAGCAATGCAAAACTTTCCTCCAAGCTCACACTCCACAGTGTGTGTTGGAGCAGTGGTGTCAAAGAAACACACTACATCTGTGTCCCTTCCTTTTGTCACATTAAAGATTCACTAACCAGTGAAATCCGTTTCTTGTAAAACAAGGAAATGTGAGGATGTGGTATCTCGTGAGCAGCAGCCCTGCCAGTATGCATATCATAGTAGGAGCACCCCCAGGGAGTGTCTCGGAAGACTTAATTTTTTAAATCCCTTGTCATGTTATGTCACTCTTTCATTAACTAGTAGAGGTGTCAGAAGACAAGTCCCACAGGCTCTTTCTGTGCTTGACAACAAAGCRTTTGTCACCTAATGCTTTTAAGTGGTTATCTAGGGCAGGAAAGGCGTGAGTGTTGGGAGAGAGGATTTTTTTTTTTTTCTCCCTTTTAAGAAATATTTTGAAGATAGAAGCTTTGCTTGGCAGGGATTCCYAGTAAGGGAAGAGAATGAGAGGCCACAAACTCTGTAGAGTCAGGCTGCCAGTCAGTCATGGTCCAGGTACACAAACACTGGTGGGYCTCATGGGATCCTGAGCCTTACAAAGGCCTAATTAGCACAATTAGGGCACCAGAGATCCCGAGCCCTGCAAAGGCACAATTAGAACAGCTGGGGCCCTATGAGCTGCAGTGAGAACTGGGTCCTCACTGCAGCATGAAGCAACCAAGTTCCCAAGTCAGCTGAGTGTCCTGGCTTCCTTGTTACCAARGAGTACAAGTAGGGACTGGTGGCTCTAAATACTACCCTGACTGGGTGCAGATGTTCAATTCTTGCTATGCAAAATTTGTCCTTATCTGAGCCATSCATCTTTGTCTCATGTTCACTGGGCTGGCATGAAGGAACTGGGAGCCATCATCCACTCTGTGCTAAACTGAGGCTTTAGCTTCATTTTAGGCTACTGAATTACTGTRGCTGCCTGTTCTTTCATGCCAGTAAGTGGTAAGGGAATCTAGTCTGTTATGTGATATATATGTATGTGTATATATATGTGATATACCTGGAAAAATTATTTCCCCTTCCCTTGTACCTTCTTACAAGAAGGTACAACCTAGTAAGGGACTTCAGAATGTGCATAGTATTATCATTATTATTATTTTGCCTAAAGAAACATGCTGAACAGAGAAAACTTAAGGGAGGAAAAATGTCTGTAGCAAGCAAGTAGCATCCTTGGACAGGCAGGACACAGTGCCTCTTGGAGATGCACCATGCATGAGGACCTCTCACTGTCTCATCTGGTGTCTGATTCCACAGAAATTTGCAGACCCATCTGTTTCTTGACCCAGTGTCAGAGAAATCTGATTTTTCTGTCTTAGCAGTGTGACTGGAGCTACTTTTGGGTGTAAAAGACCAGTTTCCTCATGGCCAGAGAACAGCCCATGATCATCATGACCCAAGGGTATCAGCATCTCCCTCTACCCCAACTCTTTTCCTTTTCATTCTCCCTTCAGGTTGTTCCCCCACTGAGGCAAGTGTGTGATTTCTGCAAGCAAACATCTATTTCAATCTGGCTAAAATCAAACGCTGTCACAGGTGGCAGATCCTTAAAGCAGATGTGACAGTTACAATAGGGCACATCACCCAGCTGGTGCCATCAGGACCAAGCGTGACAGTTGCAATGCGTTGCAGGGCTGACAATATGCAGAACAGCCCCTGAGAACTTCTCAGCACAAATTAGGTTATGAGTGATTGATTAATCTGCGTACAAGCACTGCACAGTGGTTCTGTGCTGGGCTGACTGAATTTGATATGTAGTTCAATGTGCCCTCAGCTGTGGAGTGTGTGGGGAACCAAGTGCTGCCTACTGACCAGAGCGGGACCAGTACCAGATAGACTTTGCAGGAGGTGGTTGTGGGATCCTACCTGCTTCAGAGCTTAAGTCTAACCGTGAGTCTCACCAGGCTGTATCTGGACAGCTTCCTTTCTAATAGTGCAAAGGAGGCACAGGTTCTGCTCACCCACCTTTGGTGCTAGGAACCCGTTTTGGATGTGCTCTCTGCAGGGCACTTTGCACTACTTATTTCTTTTGCTATATTCAGAGTTACACTTGATTAAATGGACTCTGTAGATGGTAGATAATCTTGAGAATGTGAAGGAGGGCAGAAATCTCAAACCTTTCAGGCTTTCCAATTGTGTATCCAATGTGTTCCTGTTAAGTCCCAGTTACCTCRAGGTGTTTGTAAGTTGAGGCAAAGAGATTTAGGTACTTAGCTATTTTGATGGAATAAACACCTAACTGCTCTTCTGCGTCTGCCCTCATGACCTCAAAGACATCAGGATATGATGGGCATCTTCTATTCCTCTGTGTAACAAAGTTTTTTAACAGTTTGGATAGACTTCTGTTGATATCAGGTGTGGTTATGAAGCAACACAATAAGAAAGAAGAATGTGGAGATGTCTTGGGCCTTTTTCTTTGCCCTGTGGATCTGTGAGGATGCTTTATTTTCAGTTTCCTGCTTTTTACAAAAGAACATTTCTCCTTCATTCTTAACCTTCCCCCTAGCAGGTCAAACAAGGATAGCAGAAAACAAGGAGAAAGCAACAAACTTTGGAACTTTCTGGTAGCATGAGCTCCACGTGCTTTTAGGATGAGACTCCTGCTCTCTAAAATCTTAAAATTTGCTGTCATCCTATTCCTTAGAGCGAGGGATCACAACTGTGTGTGTGAGAAGGTGGGTGCTGCACTGGGGGTGCTGAGGTTTTTGCTATTCTAGAATATAGTAGTGTGAGGTCAGCAAAGGGCTAAGGGARTGGTAACAGCATCAGCAGGGCAAACTCTGGAGGCTCCGTTGGGGGTTGTATGTCCACCAAGAGAGCMTTCCTCAGTAAACAGGTATTGCACRGTTCGCCTTCCCCTTCCSATCTGGCAGTTGTGCACCATCAGCTGGARGCCAGGAGCTATTTATTGGTTGTTATGTGCCATCATTAACCAGCCAGGTGTTACAGCAGATTTTAGACACAAGACCTCAAGAAAACTTCTCTCCCAAAAGTACTCAAAAAAAAAAAAAAAAAAGGCAACGTTTCTTTGAAAATGCTGCCGTTAGGGTGTGAGCACTGGAGACACTAAAACAGCTTGGGCAGCAGTAATTTTGTAATCCTCAGTTCAGACTGAGGAACAAAGTGTGTAGACAGGGCAAAGAGTCAGAGTTTGGGTTGTTTCTGGTGTTTAAGAATTTAAGAGCCTAATGTGAAGCATGGTTCCTGGCCAAGGTGGTTTTGTAACATCTAGTATTTTTGCTGAGGGATTTGATGCCTTCAGCCAGTCTAACTTGGTCTTTCCTGACAATGTAAGAAGTATAAAGACCTCCAGGGTACTCATTTTCCTTGACATCAAGCCTGTAAAGAACAGAAAACTCTTGCTGCAAGTGTGCTGGCCAGTCTGTCATCTCTGGCTATTTCTGTCTGCCTAGTACAACTATATTCAGACAGAGTTGCCTAACTGCCAGGAGAATCCCCTTTCCAGGGCCGCCTCTGGTCAGCTCATGCAGCTACCCTAGACATGCAGATGGCTCCGTGTGCAAGCTCTAAGCTAAGAGACTTCCCTSTCCACTATTGCATTTTTTCCTGACTTATGTTTTATGAAGGGATTTAAGGTTGACAAGGGGATTCCCAGTGAAGAYCCATCAGTACAGTGAATCCTCTTGCTTCTTCCCAATCACTCACTGGAAGGGGACACTGCATTCTGGATATGGGACTTAATTGCTTTGGAATGGCAACACATTAGGTTTAATCACCCATAAAATTGAAGTACAGGTACTTTAGGTCCCAAAATAATTTTCCAGCTCAGTAATCTATCTGTGGCCAACCTCTCAGCATTGCGTCTTGTTTCCAAAGGCATTTCAGGGTGCAATAGTTAAACCTGCATCCATCAAAATGGTTTTACCTGCTATAACTCCTTTTAGATCTGACTGTTTTGGTGTTGCAACCAAAAAATAGAAAATGAAATGGAGAGAGAGCTTTTGGGATAGACTTTAATTTGCCTGTGAAATCTTCTACAATTGAAACCAAACTCCTGCACTGGAGTTGATGAGCTTTCAGAGGAGCATCCCTGAARCTTCTGCAGGTTCCCTGGTGTGTTGTCATCTGCTGGGGCTGTGTCAGGAGTCAGTGGGCAGTGCTTTCCCTGGGCTGAGGCAGAGCTGAGGTGACAGAACAGGAATGCTGCTATTAGATCATGCTCTTTTGGGCAGAGGCAGAGTGTTTTGGTTTTGTTTTTTCTCCCTCACCCAGCTCGCGTATCTGAGGCAAATCTTTGCTACAGAGCTGCAGCAAAACCAGAGGTTTCAGGAAGGGAACAGGCTTGTTCTTTCAAATAAGGTGTCTGGAATTAGATGCATAGAGGTAGCAGCATTCAAGAAATTGAGCTGACTGCTTTGGGCCAAAAATATCCTAAATAGCAGGGGTTATGGGGAAACTGCATGGACGGGCTGCCCTGTGGGACGCTGTGCCGGTACTGCTTGTGTCCTCTACAACCACTAGATACCAGCAATGCTGGGAATCAAACGAGCCAATACCAATCTATCCTGGTTCACTGTTCCCATTTTTTTTCCTAGACTGTGGGAAGAAAGTACATCAGAAACTGTTATTTGCAACAGCTTCAAGTTCAGAGTTAAGTAAGATTTGGATTGAAATGAATTGGTATTCCCACAGTGACYGGTTAGGATGGTGTTTGTCTGAGGCCTCATCTTTGCTTACACTTACCCTGTGCCTCAAATATCACATGTTTTTGTATTGCTTTTCACATAAATCATTTTTTTTTTGTCTAGCAGGCTACATACTTCATTGAGCAAAAGTCAAGTATTCCTCCTTAATCTGGAACATATATTATCCTTAAATGTCTACTTTTGTTTCTCAAGGTCATTAGTCACTAACTGCAATGGTAAAACGTGATGGAAAAGCCCTGTGAAAAGTGCGATGAAATGAGTAACTAGCAATAAACTGTTTTATGGGGAAAACTAGAGGAGGGGAAAAAATGGGAACAGTACAATCCGGTCCATGTGTTTCTTGCAGATGGATTTCTTACTTTTCATCCCATGATTATTTTTCAAGACAAATTCAGTCTTCTACATTTTTATCTAGATACACTCAAAACATTGCTGTTCAGAATTTTGTTTTACTCTTGCACTCTGTTTCCCAGATCAGATGTGGGTGGTAAGGAGGATTTTCCTGCCTCTTAGAACTAATGCTAGTCTTCCCACTTTTTTTTTTAACACTCTCAGAAATTTCTCTCATAAGCTACAACATACACAGGTAACAAACTGGTTTTGGTTGGAGCTACTCMGCTCAATAGCTAACGTGCTATGATGAAGCTAATGATGAAGTAATGAATTTCCAAAAACAAACAAAATCAGAACTCTCACCATAGTTGTGAGTATGCCTGATGATGAGTGGGTATACCTGCTGCTATATTGTATCAACCTGATGTCACTATTTACTTATTTAGCACATTAAATAAATCAAGGTGGTTTTTTTGTGTTTTTTTTTTTTTTTTTACCTGATGTCACTATTTACTTATTTAGCACATTAAATAAATCAAGGTGG
>PTEX01000016.1:1739516-1818583 GCA_003342815.1 Eudromia elegans | reverse complement strand
AAAAGACTTCTTAACAACTGAGCTAAGAGAAGGACCTATAGCATGGTACAGGCAGATGGTCAAGGGCATTGAACTAATGCACCTCAAGTCCACGGACATACAGGGCTAAGCCTGGCATGAATCTTGATTTGTCTTTGCRCAGGAGTGACTTTCAACTCAAGCTGTAAATATTAGTAGGACACTTATATGTTGCTTGACTCTTATATTATTAATCTTATGATATTTTGTTTTATAAATAAAAAATAGCTCCTARATGGAGCTATTCCAAAATATAAGGCATTCTTTTGTATTGAAGAAAGCATGTGTTCTGCCTGTCATGGTTACACAAAAATACATGAGCTCAACCAGATGCTCCAAAAAACTYTCAAACCTGGTGAACAAGCAGTTGAACTAAGCTTGTTCTTTGTCATTTTTGAAAGTTTTAAGTTGAGGAATAAGGAGGCTTTAGGGTTTTTGAATGTTTGTTAATGAGCACTGTTATAACCTGCATATCTTTTCCATTTAATGCACTGTCCAGAGGTAAAAATGGATCTGAACAGCTTGTGAGATTGTGATGATGTGTGATGCCAGAGGATAGAGAATCACAAGGCAAGAGGAAGATATCTTGGTCTCTGAGGTGACCTCCTGGGAGCTGGATGGTGGTGCWTGCTTGGGGTGAGTGTCATGCAGCTAGATAGTTCTATCTTGTTATTTTCAAAATATCACGCATATGATTATGTAACCATGCGAGTAAGCGGGAAAATAAAAGCTCCAGGTTTTGGTGGAACCAATGTGCTAAAAAGCAACATCTGAGAGATGCCTGTGCTCAGCCTTGGAACAATCAATGCTGCCTGCAACCACATGAGCTGCTCTGCAGACAGCCCAGGTAAAGAAACACCTGTATTTGTTTCCACTGCTCTTATGAGTGGCTTAAGTTTTCTAAAGATAGATTCTTGTTGTCAAATTATCAGTTGTTATTAGTGTTGTTGAAATGTTCGACCGAGTAGCTCAAGTGCCACTTGAGTTGTAGGAGCAGATTTGTTGGCGAGGGCTGGAGATGGTGCGAGAGCACAATGCTCGCCCAGGGAGAGGTTGAAACTGTCACTTTGCTCTTTAATGGAGACAGGAAAGGTAATTAACAGCTAGTGTTGTGTACAGATTTGTATTTCATGGGGAAGATGACTCAGTTTGGCTCTGAGCGAGTACGAGAACGAAATTAAACCAATGCCTGGTGTCATGCCAGCAACTTTGGCATTTTAAAAATCTCCCCTCTCTCAACCACAGGCTGACTATATTTTAAAAATCAGTATAAGCTTTGTGGAAATAGGGTTTTCCAGACTCTTTGTAGGCAAAATATTAATATAGCTCTTCCTTCTTGCCACCAAACTAATTCATTTAGTGACCACTACCTGGTTACAAGGTGTGTTAACTGCATGGCGCTTGTGTTGCATCAGCCTGTCTCTGTAGAGGCCACAAGGTTTATTAGCTGCAGGTTAGATTTATTGGGGTAGTTGGAACTTATAGAAATGTGCCCTGGCAAGGCCAGCAGAACAGGCGTACCAAGTGAGATGCACAAAGTTGTATTTTCTGTTTTTATTGGAGTCCTGCTACCTGTAACCCCAGAACTTGAATTTCTTTGACATCTTTCTATTGATAACTTGGTGTGACCAATAGTCTCGTGTTTATTACTCAGTTACCTGGGACTTCTTTATTGGGGGGAGGCCACTGAAATAGCTGTTCTATATTAATTCTTGCTTGTTGCAAGTTTYACAGAACTAGTGTTCTGTAGAAATTTTAAGTGGAGACAGGTGCTTATAGAAGAATTTTTTGGAGTTGATGCTTGGTTTAAAGACAGGCTGAAATCCTGCTGTGAGGATTGCTGAGAAGGACAAGGAAGGGCAATACTGGTGTTTGGTTCTTGGGCATAATGTTCCCTCTTTAAAATCATGCTAATATCATATYCAGTAATATTCTGGGTGTCACTTTGCTGCTTAGGCAAAATATTAGAAATGAGTCACATTTTGAGGTTT
The DNA here is from genome assembly GCA_003342815.1 of Eudromia elegans. Lineage (NCBI taxonomy): Eukaryota > Metazoa > Chordata > Aves > Tinamiformes > Tinamidae > Eudromia > Eudromia elegans. Next base: position 1,816,574 of record PTEX01000016.1, on the reverse strand, counting down.
CTTAATATATTCCAACATTTTCTTTACAATGTGATTTATTTTTGTAAAAAAATCTTTGATGTGTTAGAAGGAAACAACATCCATAAATGTTTTACTTAATGGACTGTTTTATTACTCATCCTGCTACTGTTTTCCAGAGTAACAGCCCAAATCCGGTCCCTCCCCCCTGCTTTGGTTTTACCACAGAAGGAACAGAATTTGGATAATGAGGGCATGAGGAAAAGGTCACCAAACAAAGCAAATGGAGTTAAATATAGAGAAAGAAGCACTAACAGGTGGCCAGAGAAAAGGAAGGGAGGAAGACTTTGGAGGCGCAGTGAATAGAAATGTGATTGCATTTGTGATGAGGTTTTTATAATAGGGGAGTAAAATAAATTCTATAAAAAAACTAGTTAAAAATGTATTGTTTACCAAAAAATGTAATCAATCTAACTGACAGTCAGAAAGGTCTGTTTAAATTACAGGGCTTTTCTCCTTTGCACTCTTACCAAGTCAGCTTCAACAAATTGGGAAGAGTATAGAAAGAGATAGTGGACTTGTCTACAGTTTCTTAACTGCATTTTGTGCCTATCCTTTTATTTTATGCTGCAGTCTGTCCTGCTTTGGGTGTAAGTGTTCATCCTAGGATGTTAGCATGTTAACACGATGATACAAATGCCTTCCAAAACCGAATTGCTGGTGTGTCTTTGAGGTAAAGGAGAAACTTCCTACCTTGGCTTTATCAAAGCATTAGTGGAAGGCAGATATCTAACAAGTCATCTATCCACCTCTTTCATTTGGTATGTTTGTAATCCAAGCTATCTTTTGACTCCTAAAATGGAGATTAATACCTTAGTGCCCAGCATGGAGAATATCTGAAGCAAAAGTTTGATCCAAATTCTACTATGTGATGCGCTTGGGCATCGCAGGTATTTAAAGCTGGACAAATGAATCCCACTCAAAGTGCCTTCTGCGTGGGACTGGAATTTGAGAGTCTCAGTTACACTTTAAGAGTGGTGTTTGTTTTTCCCTTGTACAGGAGTATTAAACCCCTAGGCAATATATTATTGTTTGTCTTTAGTGGAAGTCCAATAAGGATTATTTTCTGTCTCGAAGAGTTTGACTAGATTAAGAATGACAGCTGTGGATGACTGCTTGGTTATATTTGAAGGAATAACTTGCCTTTCTACTGGCTGTAAACTGCAATCAGTTGTGCATTCATATGGCCAGAGTGCTCTTGGATTATCCCTGTGTCTGGTGTTTCTGAGCACAGCCCTATCCCAAAACTGACACTTCAGTCTCCTTTTATGATTTGGGAACCACTTCTTGAATTTCATCTTGGACATGATGGAAACTGACACCGCTCCAATATTGATTCTGAACTGGAGCACTTAAATAGTGATACAGCCACTGTTGCACGGATAATAACAAGGTTTTTCTCTYTTAATAATCCCTGGAAAATGTAGGCTGGGCTACCTCAGTCAGCTTAAAGAGAGAAATGCAGCCTCCCTTTTACTCAAGGGAGGAAAATGTTTATTTTGGACATCCTTTTTGTTCAGGGGATTGACTTGGCCTCAGATGGCCTTTCATTCTGATTCTGTCCTGACTTTGACTCATGCTATTGCTCTATCTGGAGGATGCCTAACTAAGACTATTCTTTTGGAAATCAGTTTGCTTTATTTTCTATTTTTTTATTATTTTGAAATGTAGCAGCATACCCCCATTGTAGAACTTCTTTAAGGTGACTGCTTTCCCAGAGCTCAAAATAAATCAGATTAACATCCTTCAATTTCACTTTAGAGTGTTCCCAGATCCAATCTACCTGTCCTTATTCAACCAGATCAGCTTGTTTCAGATTACCGTGTTGCTAATTATACTATTGATTACCTCTTTCTCTYGTTATTTTTCCTTCCCTCAGGCTTGTTAACCAGTAGCTTTAAATTTGGTAAGGGGAGTTTGCGTTGCATATCCTTGAAATTACACTTGGAAATTATTACTTGGACAGTTCTGTTAGAGGCCTTCTTGGAGGTCATTACAGTTTTTGTCAAGAACAGTTTAATTCTCTGCCATTTTCCCCTTYTGTTGTTGTTGTGGACTGTCATGGGAGCAGGTTAATTTGCTCCAACTTCCTCCTCGCGTTCTGTCCCTCRTTTTGTGAATGCGAACACGTGAGAGCTAGAGTCTGCGGAAGATTAGACTCCTGGTGACAAGTAATTCTTGTGACAAAGATTTTAATGAGAAGAGAAAAAGCCTTGAAATATCTCCTTTCATCTAATAAGTGTAATCTAAGAAGTGGTAGGAAAATCCACAGAGGACATACCTGGCCTCTGTCTGCTATCCTGTTATGAGCTGTGCTATGGCTGACCTCTTTACCTCTCCATAGAGGAGTTTCAGTGTAAATGTCTGCCTTTCTGAATTTGCTTCACCAAATTCTTATTTGTTTCAACAAGTAGGCGAATAGATGGTTTTGAATAGTGCTCTGCAAAAGRGCGCCGGAGTTCAACAGAAGCGAGCTCCGTGTGTGCAGGTATTGWAGATGGCAGGGCTGTGGGCTGTGGAGTTGTAATCACTGTGTTCCCTGTACAAGGGAATGTTTCACGATCTTCATCACTAAAGTAGCCAAGAGGAACATGGCAGCAGAGGAGAAAAATAGCAGTGAGCTCTGGAGAACRTGGGTGACAGGAGCAGCTGTTCAGGAAGCTGAATTAAAAGCATCCCCCTGTTTTCTTCCATCTGAATTAGGAGTGTCTGATGAAGAGGGCATTTCCAAGTGAGCTGCAGCCATTGAAATGGGTTTGTGTCCTGGATGAATGAGGCTTTGAGTAGTCTTTGATATATTACACTGCATTTGGAAAAATCAAATATTTGGGTTCAACTGTAGTTCATTTTCAAAACTCTAAGGGATGCTGGAGTTTGTGGTGCCTCTCTCCTTCTAGGAGTATTTGTTTTTCTTCATCCTTGTTTCTTGTTGGTCACTGCTAGTGTGCAGCTCTTCTTGCATCTAAAGATCAAAAAAGCTGTATATATGACAGGGCTATTGAAAGAAGTGAAAAGAGGATAAAAGACAGATAGCTGGGAATAAAGCCAATGTTGTGTTTCTCAAAATATTCTTCTGAGTGTAACTGCTCTGAAAGAGACCAGATGTTGTATATGTGCATATGTTTAATGTAATTTTGTCTACCAGTAGAGTGATAAAGGTGGCTATTCTTAGAAAAGGAGATTGAGGGCAGGTGGGAGAAGATGARTTGAAGACTGAATACTCCTTTCTTTGCACTTTCTGCTTGTCAGGGARGAGATGAACATTTCAGCTCCCTGATCTCTGGGCCAGAGCAGATGTGGCTAGTTGACAGCAGACACTTAACTGAGATTTTTTTTTCTTGAAACACTCAGTACAACATTTCTTAATAAGGAGATGCCTTCCACATCTGCTCTGGCCTGGRATTGCTTTCTACTGTGTGCTGGGAGTGTTTCACATCTGCTTGAAGAGAGTAGGTCTGAAGAGCAGATCTCTAGACCTGCCCAACAAAGAGGGGAGAAAGAAAACAATGCTCAACCAGTTCTTCCCCATACTACCCAAGTAGTTGTAGTGCTGGGAATTGTGTGGACATCCCATGTTTGGGAGGAGAGTGACCACCACAGTTATTTGTGTAAATCCTACTTTTAGAAGGCTTACCTATAAATGCTAAGGGGTGCAATACGGTGAGGATCGGTGTCTCTGAATCCAAAGGTTGATATCTGAGCACAGCAGATGGTTCTAGTCTTCCCAACAACTTCTACACCACTGGAGGAATTGGTTCTATAAAACATCATTAGTCTCACAGGAGGGTAAAAGCTACATAGACCCTCACAAAAAGACAAGCTCTTCCAGATGTTTTCTTTGTTTGCTGTTGCGAGTAGTGGTTCTCTGCCCTTTCCTGTGCTGCTGCTGGACCTGTGAATCCTCTGCTCTTGGGGGACCTTTCCTGTACAGGGAAGAAGATGCCCTCAGTGGAGAACGTTCACAGGTAGCTGTTACTTCTAGCCTTAAATGCCTGMAAGCAAAATATGCCAGTCCCAAAGCGTCTTTCTATTCTTCCTATTCCCTAATAGGGCAATGCGGTGGCTCTTGGTTTCCCCTGGACTGCCTAATGCGTCTGATATGACCAGAATGTACCACCTTCAGCAGAGCCCTAAGGCCAAGGGGAATCCACAGACACGACCTAGGTCTCTCTGGGACAAGTGCCAATGCCCCGTGCTAGCAATTGTTGCGTTAAACTGTTTGCAGAGGCACGGCTGACGTGACCTCGCTGAGATCACGGGAGTTGTGGCAGGAGACGTTTCCGCTCCGTGGCTGTGAATTACGCGCGTCGCTGCTGCCGCGGTGCCTCGCGGAGACTTGATTCCGTTTCTGAACACGTCTCCCTTGGCAGGATAAGCTGTGAACAGAATGAGAAGGAAGAATCGGCTCGTTGGTCCGGGAAGGTGGGAGTGTGTGTGTGGCTGTTTTGGGTTTAATTTTTGACTCGTCTTTCTAAGCAACTCACATTACAAAACAAAGCTGTTAATACCAAAGTAGTGTGACAGTTACTGTGGGGGCAGTTTCCAGAGACAAATAATTAGCGCTGTGCTCAACTTTAAGTGGGCCAGGTCGTCTTTTCAGTGTCAGTCGTTTCTGCTGGGTTAGAGTGAGCAAGAGGAGAAAGGAGAGGAGGAGGAACCTCCTGGAAAATCTAGGAGACTGCACTATGGTATGAGCCTTCCTGGGGTGGATTAACAATCTCAGTGTTTGTGTGTGTATTGTTAAAGAAGGGTTGCATTTCCTCCATGTGGAAGACTTACTTAAACATGATTTCTCCCAGGACATTTAGTGCCTTTATTTTCTTTGGACAAACACTGAATCTGGATCCATTCACAAAAGCTGCTGCTTTCACCAGTGGAGCTCACTGTCACCTGGGATGACCAGCAGCATCACTCATGGAACATCTCAGTAATTGGACTTTGCCAAGAAAGAAGTAAATAAAAGATGCCCAGAGAGGATTACTCCAATAGCATGGATTGCACAAATTGAAAACATATTAGCTTCTGACAGCTCTGGTCTTCTGTAGACAAAACAACTGTGTTCCCAAGAGCTCTGAGCTAAAGTTTTAAACCTTTTCCCTTCTACTGAGTTCCCAGGCTTGTAAAGCCTGATTTTCCACTGCTATGCACTCTGGTTTATCATTCACCATTGCCAGGCAAGCTTAAAATGTTCCTTTGCATCTGATTTGGCAGCATTTTGCACCCACTTGGCACTGGGGCACATGTTTGCATCTGTTACTCCACTGAGTATGAGGCAGTTAACAATCAGGTCCTCTAGGTATTTTTTTTATGGCTGAGCCCAGAGTTAGCTACATTCTCTGGGACTCTGYGAGATTTCAGTTTGTTTCTTTTTCTGTTTTGCTCACCCTGTGCCTGCTTGTAGAGCTGAAAAAGAAAAGAGTTCTGAAGAGGGGAAAAAAAACAAGRTCAGCTGCACCACAAACACATTTATAGTTTGAGTTTGCAGTTGCTTTCTCCTGCATAATCCTGGCTAGGGAAAGGCTAGGAGGAAGATTTGTGCAGTAGTCAGTGTTTCAAGTGTCTCTCTCAGAGCTGTAGAGATTGCTGTGCTAATRTTTAGTTGAGTGAATAGGTGTCTTCCCCAGCTCTGCCCTACCAGTGAATTTGGCTCATGCGTTTTCCAGTAAATCACCAGAAAACTATTTATGACTTGACCTTCTTTGTATGACTTCTGATCTGTCTGCCAGTTACACCAAATAGAAAAACTGACAGCAAGGCAGATSTATGCTCCCTGTCCCAATATAAATTTGGGACCCTTTTTGTCTAGTAGTGTAACCCGGACAACCACTTCTGCTGTCTGCACAAAGTGGAGGTAGGTGCAAGGTTGTCCTACTTAAAGGTATGCAGAGTGTGAAAGACTATCCCAAATTAGGAGGCAAATATGATAAATCCTGTAGGTTCTAGCTAAGCAGTTTTAGGGGAGGGCTTTACCCCTCATGTTGGGTGCTTGGTACATGCTGAAGGCAGTGAGATGGTGGGTTTATATTGCTAGCACAGCTCCGGCCTGCAGAGATGCTGGCAATGCAGGTAGGATTACTGCTGAATGCAGAGGCTGCCTCAAAACCAAAAACCAAACTGGCATCTTGCTGTTTGAATTGCACCTTTTGCTGCAGATCTCCRGATGCTTCTGAATAATCTGAAGCCCCTGTCCCAGACTTGCCYGTGCTCTGAGCTCTGCCAAGCTAGTTTAGTTGGTCCTGGTTCTGGAAGTCAAGGAAATGGATGGGATGGAGTCACCATGGTTCAGCAAGTACCTCCCTAAGGTTCTCTCGAACAGCCTACCCTGCAGGAAGGATCAATGAAGCCTGTCAGTCCATGGGAGACAGGGAAAAGCAGAGAGGAATGAATGGAGGATGTTGAGGGAAGGATTTTGCATGGCAAAACTAAGCAGAGCATCAGTTTGAAGCAGGCAGAAGTTTAAGGAGMGTCCTGGGAGTGATCCCAGCTGTTGCAGGGAGGGAAATCTGCACTGTCATATGCAAAGGATGGRACAATTACAGCCCCTTTTCTCTCTTTTAATGATGGTGCACAGCTCCTACCACCTCAGCTGCAATTAAGCAGCACCAGCCCAGGTTACAGAAGCTGTTGTGTGTGYGCTTACTGCAGCTCTGTTGCAAAGCCTTGCTCTGCTTCAAGCTGTGAGACTGTTTSTCTGCCCTGTGGCAGCATCTCTGGAGAGATTGCATTGAATTTCATGGGTTTTATGTTTTTTTTTGTATTCTCCTCATGCTTGGGAGAAGTGTATCCCCCAGGMTGCTGTTCTAGACCAGCGACTATGGGAAGTGTGATAGCTCATCTCTGCTCGGAGGGTACAGGAGCTCCGTTTGCAGCCTTTTGGGAATCTCACGTGCTGCAGTTGCAGCATTTTCATGCAGAGGTCTCCTGCAAACATCCTAACCTTGTGCAAATCCTGTCTGGCCTTCAGTGGTCAGATTCACATTTTGGGGAAACTTGTGCTGCAGTGAGGAACTCAGGAGTTTAGTTTTATTGAGCATTCCCAACCACTGCTAGCCAGCTTTGAAAACTTCTGCTGTAATTATTTTTGATTATATCAATGTTTATATGCTACTGTGCGTACTATGGACCAGATGGCACAACTGTTGTTACCTGCATTGCAGATGCAATTTGGCCCAGATTATGGTGTAAGTCACCCCCAAGTGTTTCCCCAGTGTCAAAATTAAGTATTGGCTCTGGTGAATATTCTTCCATCCAAAAGAAGTGGGGGAAAAAAACAGATATGGTGAAAGGAATTAAGGAAATAACCAATACTGCTAATACGAGGCTAATCCTTGGCTGCAGCTGTAGAGTTTTGCAGCACAAATTAAACAGACTTCACTAGTCATCCCCAAAGAACTGATCCTAGTCCCCACGATGGATTATAAGAGTTTAAAAGCACAAAGTCTGGGCCATTTTTGCAATCCTTTCCATTGCTGTGAGTTGCACTATGCAAAGATATGCTATAGTTAAGGGTTTTTCAGAGGGCAAAGACATCAGGAAACTTCAGTACTGCACAAAGTGGTGCATTACTTGATTGTTTCACATACAGGATTTAGTATAGACCCTTGGAAAGAAAACAGGCACCTGGATCAATTTTAGCAGCTGTTGTACTTGTGTGATATGTAACATAAGAGAATACATGATGGGTGTAAGGCATGGGYGTAGTATGAAGTCACCTGTAGTTACAGCAGCTAATGCTCATGGCTTTATCAAACGTCTTGGCATATTCAGCATTGTTTATTAGAGTCTTGTGGTTATGCAAGGCTATTATTTTGCAAGGAGAAAAATGAGTGGTGTCTTTGAACAGTAAGGTGTTGCAGCAGTGTCTTTATAATTCAAAGCAAAGGGAATAAAAAGCATGTTGTATGTATCTTCCTGTTTTTAAAACGGATCCAAAATCTCCTGATTTTTCTGGCCTATTCTTGAGTTCTTGGAATTGGTCATTCTGGATCTTTAGGGAAAATGGTAATAACAAGAATTCAATTCTGCACTAGTTTTCAGTACTTTGTATTTTCAAAGCAGAGCGTCTCAAGCAAGGTGTAGACACTCTTTGTCTGCCACAGGCTTAAGCTGTAAGCTTTACAGGAATTGAAAGCTGCTTCTAACTATCACGGAAGCATGGGTTACCTCTCTGGGGATAAACTGTATTGTATATTGTATCTGCAGCTCCTGGGGAGGAGAAACTGCCCTGGAAATCAGTGCAAAGCTKTTAGTCCTTTCTTTGCTTTTTGCTGCTTTCTCTTGGATGCTGTAACTGCCTTGGGAAACCAGAAACTGCTTTTAAAAGAAATGAGACAAATWGTGAAGTAAACTTCAAGGATGCTTTAAATGAAGTGCAGCTTCCTCACGCTCCTTTCCCTCAATGTCTTGGAATGTAAGTGCAAAAAGAGAAATATGAAGTGCAATGAACCTTAACTCTTTTTTTGGATCTTTCTGGGATCTGGCTTTCAAGAGTCATTGCTGCTTTGCAGCATTACATGCATTTCCTCTGATTTCTTCTGCAGTATATTGATGTATATTTATGGCTGTGGTCAGCTGCCTTGTCTCTTTCTGTAATTGCTTTGTGTGTTGTCTGCAATAGGAATGCTGAATTCAGGATCAGCATTTCAAAAAGCAAATCAAAAGTACCTACTTGCAAATGGCTTTGAAATGAGTGAGCTCTTCTTTGTCTGTGAGCTCTTAAGTAGAGCTGTGGTTCTACTGTGAATRTTTTGTTTGCTTAGTTCTAGTAATACATGTAGGCAGGAGTCCTTTGGCATTGAAATTGGAAGAGCCATGTCATGGGACYGGACCTGGGGCCAGGCTTATTACACACCTCTGCTGCTGTGCTAAGGGGTAGCCAATATAATGAGTAAATAGAGGCATAAAGAACTTAAATGGTTAACCCTAAGTGCTAAGGACAGGCAGAGACCTSCCTCTTTCCTGCGTTGGCTTCACRTCCCAGGRCTGGTCTGGAATAGTGCTCRTGTAGCAGGGACATTTACGTTCCTYCYACTTGTCCCTTCACTGCCATCCCRTGCATGTTGAGACATGCTCACCGTGATGTTTGTTGTCAACTTTGGCAAAGATACCAGGGAGTGATGCTTTTTGGTTCTCAGCTGCAAAGGTTCATTTTCTGACCTCTCCTGAATATAGACAGAAATTTGAAGTGGGTGAAACTAGATGGGTTTGTATCTGCATAGATGTTCTTAGCCCTTGCAGAAAGTGTATCTCCTGGACTGTTAATGGTTAAATGTGCTTGAAGAGAGAAGGGCAATACTCATTATATTTTGCTGTGTGCAGCATGTACAACAACTCTGTTAAAATGAATAGACTCCKGTATTGAGGATTGAGGGCCAACATGTTCTCCAAAGCATTTAAATAGAGTGGTGGTAGTTAACTTTTGCAGCCGCTGTCACAGATGGGCTTGATCCTGAGCACTCACTTCTTTTTCTGAGTTGAAGCAGAGCTTGTTATTTCTTGCAAGAATTTAATTTTTGCTGTTGGGGAGTGGTAGTGACTGCTCAGCTCAGACCAGAGTACCYGAGCAGCATCCCAAGAGGCCAGCACGTGTAGTCATGAGGATGTCTAGCTTTATTTAGAGAGTGCATGGCTAATAGTCTCCAGAAAGCACATCCATTGAGTTTTTTTCAGAATTAGCTTGTTGGGGATTATTTAATGGACTTGATATGTTTGCTGCCTGAATCCTTTTCCTATCTTATGCAGTTTGTTTCCATTATGTTTCTCTTATACTTTCAAATAGTTTTAATACCTGTTTGCTCACTGTTCAAGAAAAAGTTAATGCTGTTATATTTCCTGTTTACTGCTCACTCTTATAATACCTCCCCTTAATGAAGTGAAATARAAATGAATTATGTGCTCTCATTTGTGTTTCCAAGTTGCTGTGAGGAAATGCTGCAGATAGCTGCTTGAAAGGGTGGTAATGAATTTTTTGAAAAGAAATGACACAAATAGTGTTGGCTTATAACATTTATGATTGAGCTGTGCAAACTTTGTAGACTCATCACTCTTTATATTCATGTACTTTGTGTTTAAAACTGCTTACATTCCAAAGTGTCATTCAGGTGTTACCTCAGCTTTCCTGGTACAGGTGTGAAATATGTTTTTAAAACAGATTTTWCTTCAGAGTTTGTTTGCTGCATGGAAATGAGAAACTTACCGTATAAATCTTTKGGCAGGGGCTGTAGGGAGAAATGTGATCTATAGGATACATAGCATGGGGCAAATTTTGAAATGTGAAGCACTAAGTGGATTCCTTATGCCTAGAACAGCATAAATACTTTCCATAAAGTATGGAGAGCTTTCCATAAAAAGCTTCCCAGAGTTATCTAAAAACACCCTTCTTAATTCTAACTGAGGAGAGTCAGAGCTGCTTGCATAATTYCTTTRCAAAATTTGCAAATTTATTTGTATTCTTTCCTTTCATCTCTGCCCCCAGMAMRAAACTGCTGCTTATAAAAATGAGAAACARTGGAAGAAAACCTGAGGACAGTTGACAAACTATCTTGTYCTGAAATTGATAGGCTAGGTCATGTGCTTCGTACTATTCTCTTAATATATTTGGTTGAATTTTTGCTCGGATAGTAAAATCTAGAGCGATGAGGTCTAAATACTTTCCTTCTACCTTTATTTTCTAATAACTGAAATAAAACTGATCCTAATTCTTGCACTAGATAGATTTTGTTAAAGTCTTCTTTGTAAAATCTATATTAAAAGCTTTCTGAATTTTGCAGGTATTGCATTAAAAATCATCCTTCTTTATTCTTGTTTTTCCTCCTCCATTTCTCTTATTTTTCACTGCTAATTTTGACTGTGTGGCTCAGTTGTGGGAGTTTATCAAAATAAAAAATGTTTTGTTTTAGATAAGTGTGAATATCAGCTGTGAAATGATTATATGAAAACAACTGAAAAACAGTCCCTCTTAATAGCAGCAACTAGAGAGAGATCTTTATTTTTCAGGCTTTAAAGTGCTCATTAAGTTTGTATTAAAACATTTTATTTAACTGTTAAAAGCATATCCTGCAGGCTTTCCTTATTAATTTACCACTTGGAGGTTATTCTGAGGAACTTGCACTGCTGTTGGGTGTCCTGTTTCAGGTTTTTGAGATGTCTCTGCACCACTGAGCCTAGTTGAATGTGGATCAAGTACTTAACAGCACGTTTTCCGATATCTGGAGCATTAGGAATGATGCATTTGGACTCTAGCATGCAATGGGTGGTTTGGCTTTCCCAGTAAAACCACTTCAGTGCTACAAGATGCAGCTAAAGATGTATCTAGGACTGCTGCTTTTTTATAGCAGCAGTCCTATATACAGACCTAGTGTCACTTTTTACTATGCTGGGAAAGTTTCAGGGACATTTTGTCTTCTGCTCTCAATAWGATGTGCCTACCGGCGAGGCAATTTGATAAGTATGCTTTTTCAAATGATGATGATRGAAGTAGAAGACAGCCATGAAATCATAGCAAGGACCCTTTCCCCTCTCTCTGCCTTGCACTCTACCTTCATTTATCCAGAAACACTTGAATTGCAGTCCTGTTGCTGTTAACCTTTTGACTGCTGGCATTTTACCCAGAACACGGAGCTCCAGCTGGCAGTGGAAGGGAGAGGATTTGAACAGTTCTGCAGTGATGAATTGGTGTTGGTGCTTTGCTCAATGGCTGCTCTCTGGAAAGCAGAAGATGCAGCGTGTGGCTCTGCAATCCTAATGCTGTTTCTGTCCAGGTAGTCACCTGCAAAAGCCAGAAATCTAGGAGCCAGCAAGAGAACTGGAAGGCTGTTTCTGCTGGAACTCTTCTTTCCTCCTCAGCTAGTTACTTCACCTCTGTTTGCACAWGTGGATCAGCTTTATTGCTGTCAARGCAGCAGCCACCTCCTAGTTGGAGYTGGAGAACCAGGCTGAGCAGCTTTGCCAAGGAGCTGTTGATGGATACAACCTGCCTCTCCCTAGAGCTGACCTCTTCCTTTGCAAATTTGGGACCCAAAGTTAGAAAATAAGTGTTTTCTAAGCCACGTCAATGGGTTTCCTGGCCCTAGGTGTCTGTGTTAATGCTGTTGCTCTGTTTCTGGTCTTCTCCAGAGCTCCTCAGCACAGAGGATGCCCAGCGTGGCGTATGATGTGATGCTGGCCAGGTCTCGGCTGTGTAACTCCCAGTCCATCCATCTGTGAGGTGCAGGGCAGACAGCACTCTGTACCGGTGTTGTCTGCCCTGTCAGTCTGGCACATAACAGGAGGGATCACAAAACCTAGGATGAGATCTGGGGGTGYTGCCGGGGAGGGAAGGGATGCTGCTTTCCCTGGGTCCGTCCTCCGTGAGCTGCTTGCAGACCCACCTGCRATATCAGCCGTTGCTCTGTGAATCTGCTGGGCGCTCTGGGTACCTGTCTGGGCATGAGCAGCCTGTTTTCTGCAGTGTTCATTATTCTGCTCTGGAGAACTGTACTAGATAAATGTCAACAAATGACTCTGCTTCTGGTTAATGAAGGGAGATTTTTGCTTCAAAGAGCTAATTGTCCGTCTCTTCTGCCTATCTCGCCTGCCTTAAAAGTACATTTTTTGCCTAGCAATGTGGCAGAATGCACRGATGTGCACGTACTGTGGGTAGCATCTATTTAACTTTCGTTATCATTAATAAGAATTAAATTGATGGTGTTCGTCAGAATGTTTTATGTGTTATAGCAGATGCCTTAGGGAATGACTTTTGAAAGAGGAGAATTTCAGGAAAAAGGTTGGTTTAGCACTCGGAAAGGACTCTGGGGAGTTGAGTTTAGTTCTCTGTGTGACCTCATATGAATATTGCAAGAGCAGAGTTTTATGGAACTCGTCTCATATTCATACAGCTTCCTGTATGAAGCTGACTTCTAAAACCATTCTGGTAACCCACATGAGATGTTCGTTTAGCAATCTTATCTCGTGATAATGTGAAGATATGGGAGCAGACAGCAGGTGTAATTAGTCTAAGGTGACCAAGACATGTTGGCTCTATCATGTGTGCCCAGCATTGACTGCACAGTGGCATAACTGGAATTTCTCGGCATTATCAAAGCTAAAAGACTTCCAAGTAGAASAACAGGACATATCTGGCGAGATCTGTATATACCATATCTTGAGGTGAGTTGTTTTGAAACTCTGACTGTAGTTAATCTTGCTGTGCTTCATTTTCTGTTCATAAAATATGGAAAACAATTTTCCATCCCCACTCATTTTTGATTTAAGACAAACTGTTTTATTTGAGTGAATGTTGACTTAGCAGAATAGGAACTTGCTCTTGCCTCGAAGAGCCTGCTGCTATGTAATGCTCATAGATGCTGTGGAATAACAGGATGAGGAAGTTGCCTGGTATGGGAGGGCTGCACTCAGGTCCTGGAAGCCCTGGGTGGCCTTTATGCCTGAACAGGCTGGTGGTTTAGAGGCTGGGTGCCCTGCATCCAGTGGCTGTGCAGCTCACCCTGCCCAGGTCTGCTGAGGGGGGAGGAGGAGACAGAGGAGGGAGGAAAAGGTTTGAAAATTAGTTTTTCTTTTGAAAACATTGGAGGTAACCCTCTTGATGAACTGCGTTGCTGATTATATTTTGGTTGTGTGGGCTTTGTGAATTGTGATGCAAGCAGCAGTCTGGCCTCTYTCCACCCCTTCAACACTTAGGTTCTTAAAACAATTTCATAATCTTGATAAGGAAGGGGAGAATAACTTTTTTTTTCCCTTTTTTGCTTGCCAAGCAAATACATCAGTATTTCCTCTGTAGGGGGAACAGGCTGGTATGGGAATGCTCATCAGTCCACTCTAGCTCACCTGCTTGGACACYGAATGTTCCTGATACTGCTGTTGAATGCAAACTATATCCACAGCTTAGTTTTATTTCTGAAGTTGTGTGGAGTCTACTCAGTGAGAAGCACATGAAGACTTTGCCTGTCTCTTCTGTATCAGGCATCAAATGATGATAAAACTCTCTTGGGGTAGGTCAGGGCTGAATTGATAAGGAAAATTTTCTATCTTTTTGCCAATCCCTCAGACTCCCACTGTTGTATTTCTAACACGAGCYGCATACGATCTATGGACATGGATCATCCCTTTCTGATTTCTATGTGCTTCCAAGGCAGTGTTCCCTTTAAAAATTCAGAGCTTCTGGCTGCAACTTTGACTTATATATTCTGTGTGTGTCCGGTAGTGATTTCTGTAAATGTTGGGCCRGTGGAGTAGTTAAGACTGCAGTTTATTTTCGTACAAAATACGGACAGAGGCTCTTCTGAGGAGCAAACTCCCCAGACTGAAATCATTTACAGTATAAACTGAAAGGTCACCAACCTGTCAAAGTCTTCAGYGCACCGTTTTTTCAAGTCTTTGCTCATACCAGGAGGAACTCTAGATTGATCTGACCTTTTCATCATTCCCAAATAGTAATATTGGTCTGTGTTCCTTTCTCTTGGACCCAGGCCTAATATCAAGACTGAGATTTGAGAGATGCTCTTACAAACTAAACTTCTGGGGCAGGATTTAAGAAAAGGAGCCTTTTCTTTTAGCACACTTTTTAGGCAGAGTTGTTGCCTTCTCCAAGATTCCTGGGACAAATGCAAGACATTGTTACACCTGTCTGGAATCCATGCAGGRGTGATGCCCTGCAAATACTGAAGCTCCATCTACAATTTCTGGAGAACCTGTCACTGTTGGCTGTTAGCATGGGGTGGAGGGGAGATCAGTTGGAAAAACAAGTGTGAGGTGAGTTAGTGCACAAGTGTTTTTTATGCTTGAAGACTTTTTTAACATTTTCCCTACTTTTGGGTGCTGTTTATTGACTTGTGTGTGCTGAAAGGTCAGTGGTATTCCTGCTCCATGGGGGTACTCCTTATCATAGATGGTATTTATGCTTGGCTAAACTGCAAACAACTTCGGCCTTTTTTTTTTTATTATTTATTTACTTTTTGGGGGTGGGGGAATGGGAGAAGAGTATTGAGGAGGAGAACAACTGTCGTCAGCCTTTGAGAGTTACCCAGAGAGCTGGGTTTTTGCAAAGGCCAAGTTATCTCCTTCAAGATATAATTTCCCAGAAAATAGAATTATTTAAAACCCAATTTTCTTACTTAAAAACTTGAAGTCTCGTGTGTGTGTGTGAGGGAGATGCAGATGTTTTCAGACACATGGGGACTGTTTGCTGGTTAGTCTGAAATATTTAGCTATTTGCACGCTTCATTTTGAGCTATGTAGAATAAATGGAATCATAAATCACTTCTTAAATATTCTRTTTGGTGCTGGGTGACTAGCAATAACAGATGGATGCTTACAGGTGGGATTTAATTTTGCTGCGAGTTAGCCATGCATTAGAAACCAGTACACTGGATCTTAGCCCCCTAAAGCTTTGGGTCTTTTTGCACATGTCTTGGGACCTTTGTGAAGCATAAGAGTTGCATTAAACAGGTAAAAGCTGTAACCCTGGATCAGAGCTGCTTTACACCTTGAGGTGGTTTAGGGCTAAGCCTGGGGGACTGCTTCCAACTYTGCTTAAAGCTGCTGTGAAAGTGTTATTTAAACAACAGAGCACAGCAATGACTTCTGCCTCTTCCAGGAACCCAAAGAAAAGAATAACCCAAGAGATCAGGAGGGGACCCAAAAACCACAGTATGGATCAGATGAGTCATCAGATTAAAGCTCACTTGCAGACTATCCACTTCTGCTGGCACCATGTGCAAGTCAGCCTCACTGTAGAGAGGGAGGAAAGACTCAATGGCAGCTGCAAATACCTTTAGGATCTAGAGGTTTGCACGATATCCTTGTCTAKCAGCCATGGCAAAGTTTTTCCTTTCTTTGTAAGAAAAAAGAAATGGGGAAAAGAGGTTGTGGCCCATATTCAGGATGCAGATACTCTGCATGCCTCCCTTGTACCTGGATGGCTACTGCAAGGTGAGATTAAGTCACTAACAGATAGAGAAGACAGTGGCRCAAAAAGACAAGCAGAACTTTCCCATGTTTTCTTGTAGAAGCAAACAGTAACTGAGATGTAGAACTGTACCCAGCAGTAGGCTCATTAGCCTTAAACAAAGCTTCAACTGCAACCGACTAATGAGACTGCTCTCCTCTGAGAATATTTCTAAGAAGGAAGCAGCGTGCTTGCTGCTTGGGCTGTGGTGCAGGCTGAGGCTTTTCAGGTGTCCTGAGCACATGCACGTGTGTGTGCATCAGCCATAATGCTCCCAGTTTTTGCAGTGATAACACACCTGGACTGGGGACTGTCTCTTGTCATGACAAGAAATGATTTTGTGCTGTGTATCAGGGCAAAATGTAGGTAGTCTCTTTTTCTGGAGTTTAGCTGCACCTTAAGATACAGCTGAGAATATTACCATGTGTATTTAGAACTGCAGTAATAGATGGTAAAAGCTGTATGCCATCCAGACAAACAGAACATTCTTAAAAAATACCTTTAATTTATCTTTTAGCTTTAAAAGGCCATCTGCAGCTAGTGAACCAATTTTGATCTTTTAACTTCCAMTTAATCTCTATTTGGTATTCCTGTAGTGGTGCTTAAGGTAGATTCAGAAATATCTGAGGATATTTCTTTAGAGATATGGATTTACTGTTAGAGAGGATCTAGACCTAGGCAATTTTGGTGAAGTCTTTGAGTGCATAAGGATGCAAAGCTCTACTCATCAGTAAGATCATCTGCTTTGCATACTGTCTTATTTTTCTTGAATGCACATTCATTGAGAGAATTTTTCAGGCTCATTTAAACAGACACTTGGTACTATATCTAGAAATCTGTCAGACCTCAAATGCATTTTGTTCAATCAGCTGCCCTGAATCTTTCTAGAAATGAGACCCTTGGTAACATGTAGGTTGAGAAAATCACATAGATGTGGCTCCCATATCCATTTCCCAAGTTATTGCCTAGTTTAGTACAAACTTTTCATTTCTCTTTTAGCTGAAGGTGAAAGACTCTAGTAGTAATCCTGCAGAGCCCAGTGTACACACTTCATCTTCCCTGCTGGGTCCACAAGGCCAGTTCAGTGACACTTGCCTGAGAATTCTTTCCAAGTACATTTAAAGTTCAATCTTGCCTGGAAGTATCTTCCATCACACCAGCATCTTCATCACCACCARCTTGCAGGTGAGGTAGAGAAGGAACAATGTTTTAGAGGTTGATTGCAGGTACAGAGCTCTTGCTCGATTAAACTGGTTTTTGAAATGGTACCRAATTTTGCTTGCATCCACCAGAGGAAAGGTTATTCAGCATTCAGTAAATCTCCTGGGAATTGGTTATAAAGAATGGTATTTACAAGAGGGTAAACCATAAATCTTTATGACCTTCTTGCAGTTAGCAGCACTTAAAGTTGCATTATTCTTTTCTTTTCCTGTAGACAAGGCTTTGATAAAACAATCGGTCAGTTAAATAATCCATGGGCAATGGGTCTTTAACCAGAGAAAATGAGAAATGTCTCAGTTAAAATTCAGCTTTTTTGTTTGTTTTCCTTCTTGCCAATCTCTTTTCCAGGAGATTAAAGATAAATTTATGTTTTGATAGATTCTGAGCACATTTAGCTTGACAGCAGGTGAAAAAGGCCCCCTCAGGTCAATCTTCTTTTCTTTTCTTATCTCCTTGTCAGATAGATGATGACAACAGGACTGTGGAGAGTTGAACAGGGGAATCTCTGTCATTCAAATTGTTGCATGTTTGATACCTGTTATCAAATTTTCATGAATTTCACATGCCCTGTGTGTGATTCCACTTGTTATAAATTAGCACCTGATATTGTACAGGCTACCTGGGATAACCTCCCCTTTGATTAGAAGTTACATTAYTTGGATTTTACTTTTTTATTTGTGTGGGTTTTTTATTCTCAGTCTTTCACTTTAACACGGATTTGGAAACAATATCCTTTTCCTTCTTCCACTAGTCTCTCAGTGCTCTAATATCCTTTCTGTTGTGTTTCACTGGCTTTTTCAACAACTACCAAACAGACTGCCTGTCTTATTTTAATATACTTACAGTGCTTTTGCTTCTGTTGAAGCCTCACAGAGCTGTCTGGAATAGGTACCTCTATCTTAAGTCTATCTTTAGGTCCTATATTTTTAAATGTTCTTTAAACCAAACAGACTATACTGAAACTATTTTGCTAGTATGAAGGCAATTACATGGGTAGGGAGGAACTTTCTGCTAGTTTTATTCACTTCTATTTCTGCACAAGAATATTTATGCTACTATAAAACGCCTTTATGCCAGTAAAACTATTTACTCTTATGTTGCTGAGCTGGTGTAATTATATCTGAGAGCTCATGTAATTCTACTGGAAGAGTTAAAGTGCAACTACTCCCTTTTGTAGGCCAACTTCCAGGTGCTATTAAGACTGGGCTTCCCTATGTGGCTTCAGCTGTGGGAGTTGCAGAGGTGTCTTGGGTATAAAACATCTCATTTTAAGCTAGCATGTCCAGAACAGGTTCTAATATATGAGCAAATCTATCTTTTCTCACTGTCCAAGTTTTGTTTGTGAACCTGTGCTAGGTTATGCTGTTGTGTCCTAGTAGAAGCCTAGCAGAACTGCATTTTAACAGTTAAGCAAGTTACAGGCAGTTTAAACCTGCATAAATGGCTGACAAAGTATATTTTGCCTTTAATTTGAGGCTAGTTGCAGACAACTCTTTTTTTTTTTTTTTTTTTTTTTTTTTTTTTTTTTTTTTTTTTTTTTTTTTCCACTAAGAGAAGTGGTGTGGGTACCAACACAAAATGATCAGATCCAGTGTATATTGAGCATATGATCTTATGAACTCCTTTGGACTTAGCCTGGGCTGGTGTGCCATGGCATTCTTGTGGTTTTCATATATCTTTTGAAGAAACAACTGCTAATGCAGGAAACCTGCAACTTTTTTTTTTTTTTTTTTTAATTTCCTCTTAACCAGCATGGACTGGGGGTGCTTAAAGATTCCCTGCAAAGGGAGGCCTTCATACTTTGAAAGGAAGTGGAATTTTTTTTTTTTTTTTTTTAATTTCCTCTTAACCAGCATGGACTGGGGGTGCTTAAAGATTCCCTGCAAAGGGAGGCCTTCATACTTTGAAAGGAAGTGGAACTCTGTAGCTTGCAAATAGGCTTTGTGATTATTAAGTTATATAAAACAATCTGTCTTAACTGATAATATATAAACACCATCTAAAGCAAAGYTAATGCATATTTGTTTGAAAGAAGTGTACAGTAACTTGCTCCAAGGGCCTGGCTTGGAAGTATCTAGATACTTGCTTATGTCCTGCTGAAACTAAAGAGACTGTAACTACAGATGGAGCCAGCCTTTCATATWGACTTCTGCTCAGGTGTGGTTTGCAGATCAGTAAAATAAGCATTCTGGCTTGGGGGAGCATTTCCTCTGAAGAAGTTAGCAAGGACACGTGGCATAATCATTTATAGCTCCTGGGCATTGTGCGGGGGACGTATCTCATCACAACAATAGGGGAATTAACTGATGCTGACAATGGAGTAATTGGGAGGATATAGCACAGCATGGATATAGTTGGTAGTGCCTCAAAGTTCTTTGTGCCCTTTGCTTTAAAATTAAGAAACAGATGGCCTGGTGGAGTTGCTTGCTTCCCCTTCCCTCCTCAGGTGCTCGTTTTATGCTAAAGGCAGCCATCTGCTCAGGACTGTTGACTTGGGTACCTGTGGAAAATAAATATCAAATAGGTTTCATTCTACTGTAAGTGACTTTTAAGCTTTGGACAGCACACTGAAGGACTATCTTGGTCTTATACATGTGCTTTTCTGCTGTGGCACAGAAATGTATATTTAATTCTCTGTGTGGTTAATAAGAACTAGCTCTTAAATTGATGCATGACACATGTTTTACTTTTGTCTAGGAGACAGCTATGCCTGTAATGGCTATCTCACTGTGCTCCTTTGTATGGTGCAGCTTTATTTACTCTTTTTATCCTAAAATTATTTGCTAGGGCTTCTTTCACTTGTCACTGTCTGCATGCAGACAGCATTTTCCAGAAAGCCCCAACTAAATGTGAATGAAGGTACCATATCATGCTCTATTTGCTGTTGGCTCATTTCAAAAACTGTTGCATCATACAGCTTTTGGGCTCCAAAGCCAATATTTCATTCATGCAAATCCTGAGGATCTGCCTCCATTTCTTTATTTTCTGCTGTTGTCTGCAGTAAGTTCCAGATTTCTGTCCAAAGAAGTCAAGTGTGCTGTTGTGTGGGGTCTCTGTTGTTGTTGTTTGTCTTTTTAAAACTTGCTTTTTATCTCCTAAAATGCACCAAATTTGGTTCTGAGATCTTACAGTATTGTGAGAATGTTATTTGAATACCATGTAYCTCAAGTTCCCTTTGTTATAATTCATGCCCGCTGTCTGGTACYTCTCCCTGTCTTGTATATATGGATACAGCTCCAGCTCTGAAATGCTGGCTTTTGCAGGAATGAAAGCAGGTGATATTGTGTTATAAGAAAAATGTACAGGTATAGACCATAAAGCTCAGGGCTTTTTAAATGGGCTCAAAACCTCTTTGGAAATGCTGTCACCTGGGCTAGATATATTCCAGGTATAGAACTGTGGAYTTAATTCATGCTTCTGTAACCCAATTAAAATAACTATCCACATTCAGAGATGATTCTGGAGCAGAAATCATGGATGTGATGGATCTGTGTCCACTCATGCGGGCAGATATCGTGACCTAATGTTTTTGCATGGGTTTAGGCATGTATACAAGATCACTCCTGGTCATCTTGCACTGGGYGTGTGTGAATTAAATATTGAAGAGCTTAGTAACAGATTCTCCTTCAGACATCAAAATTCCTTTGTCCCCACACATTCTCCCTTATAAATGGTAACTTTTCCAAATGAAGGACAACTGTAAAATAATGAGTACTGCTGTCCATCAATTCAGAGCAACAGGTCAGGAGCGAGGTGAGATWGCTGCAATTGACTCAAAACTAAACCTGAGAAAAACCATAATGGGGTGAAGTGCAATAAATAAAAAATGAAGACAGCCAACACAATGCAAAAGACCCATGACTGAAGAGAGGAGAAAAGCAGAATTCAAGCAGAAAACAGTTTATTGAAATAGTGTTGGACTAGGTTGTTTGTGGGTAAGAGGTGCTCTTATGTGCCAGAATTGCATTTTTTTTCTCTCTTGTCTGATTCCCTGCTACCTTTTCTCAAGATTGAGGGCATCCTCCCAAMCAAGAACAACTAATCCCTGTCTGCCTGCTTTGTCTTCTCTCAGTTGAYTTTGATCACTTTTGGAGAGAGATTYGGCTGCTGTTGCACCTCYTAATTCATTCCTTCCATGCTGGAAGAAGAGGAATCTGAACAGCAGGCGGTGATTTCCTGAGCTTTACTCCTGGCTCTGCGTAGTGCTAGATAATTAATTTTTCTGAGTCAGTATGAGGTCCTGCAATTACCTGTCGTTGAGAAGGTGAAGTAATGTTTGCATAAGGCTTGTAAAGTGCTGAGCAATTATGGCAGTATTAGTTTGGGATTAGCTTGCGGGTGCCAGACCTGAAGGCTGTTGCTGYAGGGGGATCACGACAGCTTCCGCATAGTGGCAAGGGCTGCAGCTCCGTGGATGATCCGCTCTGAAGTGCTGTATGTGACAGCAGCGGAGGCAACGGACTGTTGGTGGTGTTCATCGAAGTCACAATTTCAGACCTTTAAAAAGGGAGGTTTTAAGTTTTGGCCATCTCAAGGTTTGAGGATTTTGAAACGATGCCATTTTTCAGCATAGTTTTAAGATCTGATGATAATCCCACATGTCTGACTTGTAAGTGGTGAAACCAACTCTGTCCTACATATTTTTAGAAATTGCCAAAACCAATGTTTCCAGCCTGTATGCTCTTTCTGCTCTGTTTCCCCTCTCCCCACAAGGAATGTTAAAAATAYGTTTCCCACGTGTATAATACTACAATGTGTATAATACTACACAGGCAAATCTATACCTCCAAAAAATGCAAACTAATTTAAAGAAATTAATCACTTTGGAAGAATTAATTAGTTACTGATAAATAGATAAATCTCCTGGGTGCAGCTAGAGACATACGCGTCTCCACTTTGGAATTCACCTGTGACTCTTAAGTGGAAAGTGCTTACTAGCGAATAATTCTAAATGAATTTAACAATGCAAACGCTGGATTCTATTTATCTCTCTGCTTTACATTAGTTTAGGCTTTTATTAGGTGGAATTAAATTCTGGGTTGGACTTTTCCTTCTTTCYTTCACTGCTAATGCCCAGTTGCCAACTTGAGCCTGTGGATGAGATTATGAGCTTGCCTTTTAGAGGGGGGCTCCTGCACGTGGTTGCTGCAATAGACTGTGTCCTGTATTTCAGCACTGTGTGTGTGCAGTTACTGCTGCAAAGAGCAGCTGTCAGAAGTGATGTGAACCCAGAGGACATGGTGCTGGCCACAGCTGCCCAGACCTTAGTTTGCTCTCTGTAGWGGCAAAATGAACTAGATAGATACATATGCCATGATGCTGAACCCCCCTGTTCTTGTAATGCTAGGGGATCCAGCCTAGGTGGCTGTGCTGGACATGTCCACCATTTACTTTACCAAAGTGCAGTGCTGCATCAGACTTCAAGTGGATAAGATGCTRTTCACAAAGTGTCATGCATTGCTATAGAGACTTTGCTATAGTATAAAGCTGATGACTTTGGTTCAGCAAGTTGCTGTGCTTTTAAAAACAAAAAGTGATGCTCTGTTAGAGGAGCAACTCTCTATTACAGTTAATYAACAGACTGTCTGGTGCTGGTCAAATAGCCTCCTGCACCAGGACRTCATGCCAGATTCTCCGTATGTGGTATAATGGGCTCTGTACAAATATACTAGTTAAGAACACTCACATAGGTTATTTATCAGTATTTTAAATGTAATATGTATATATTGATGTAATCTCCTTTGTGCAGCAGGGTTCCTGCGGATTTCTGAAATCCAGAGGGCTTAAAACCTTCTCTTAAAAGGTCTCTGAGCTGATTGGTGATATTGGTGTCAGAGGTGAAGAACTGTGTTATTCTGTTAAGCAGTTAATTCTGTCAAATGTGTCACTGCACAGCCCATCACTTCTGTCTGACACCGTGTCCAGGACTGATCTGTGTGTCTGGCAGACTCCTAGGGCAAGGTCCAAGCAGAAGCCTTAAGTGCACTGGATGCCCTCCAGCTTAGCTGAAGAACAGACAGAATCAGAAGAGGTRGAAAGAAGGGCTGTCCAGTTGGCAAGTCCTCTGACACCCCTCTGCTTAAAGTGAARTTCTGTTCTGTATTTCTTTTTTGCTCCATGGTGTTTGGATTGTGTAATCTGTAAGCTGATCTTTGTTTAAAAATGCAGGGGAATGCAGGTGTTTACTGGAGCTGTAATTAGCAATGAAAAGTGAACTAGGTCCTGGGGGACTACTTCTGCCTTGGTGATTTCTTAACATCTTTTGTGTTCTTCAAATGTTATTCTCTTCTAGCTACACTATGATATCTGTCCCCTTTCCATATACACCTGCTGTGCTGAGTAGGGTCTTCAGTAGTGACCTTATAACTCTGTAGACAGACATGATCACAGTTGGTCTGTCAAAAGCAATATCCCTTTGCTTAAACGTTAGGCGGATTTACGTTATTGCGTTGGGAGACAATAACCCCAAAGGGAATTCATTTTACAGAGAGGTCTTCTGTCTAGCTAAAGGGCTGTTAGTTGGATGAGTCACCTACCTAACRTGATTCCCCTTGGTTTGCTTCTTCATTTGTTCATATATCTTTCTGCTTCTGACGTGTAGGCTAAGAGGCCAAGTTTGATACTCTCAGCTGAGATKTGGCAGTCCTTGCTTACAGCCAGCAAAGGAGTATCCCTGATTTAGCAGTGCTCTATTTGCACGCCTGAGGCTTTACTGTATAATGTTGTTGCAGAGAGAYGATAGCAGATGAAGGGTAGTTATTATGTGGCCCCTGCTGCTTACGACTGTAGTTTTAGAAGCCAGGAAACTGAACATTAGGCATAGCAAATAAGAGTTAACCTAGCCAAAACMCACAAAAACTACTGCAGCTGTTGGCGCTGTGAGCTTTAGGAAATCTCTATGTATGTGTGGCAATGATCTTTTCTGTTCAGCTCACTAGAACAATTCCRGAAATGGGGATTAATTGCTCCTCTACTAAGCGCTAGCTCATGCTACACTTCCCAGGGATGGGTAAAATACACTGAGTTTAATGGAACAAAAATCCATTGTGGCACAGAGT
Source organism: Eudromia elegans (assembly GCA_003342815.1). Lineage (NCBI taxonomy): Eukaryota > Metazoa > Chordata > Aves > Tinamiformes > Tinamidae > Eudromia > Eudromia elegans. The sequence continues at coordinate 1,792,334 of PTEX01000016.1, read as the reverse complement.
GACTGAAATAAAGGTTGTTAAGGAGTGACAACTAGCAAGAACTTGCATGGCTATGTTCTGATCAGGAGAAGCGATTCCTAGCTGCCTCTTGGCTTAATTAGCAAACAAATACAGATGCATCCAGCGTGCAGCCAAGCTGTGGGCTCCTACCAGGGGCACCGCAGCACCCCAGCCTGCATCAGGATATGCCCCTGGAGGCAGGACACATGTGCTTGAGCTGCAGAGCTTGAGGCCATTCATTCCACAGGTTGATGTTACCTTTGGCAAATCTGTGGGCATCTCTTGATCTACGTTTGAGCAAAACCTTTGACAGCATCCTTTTAATTGTGTCCTTCCAGCATGTCACTGGAGGAGTAGAAACATCTTAATATGACTAGGARTTGCTTCTTGATGATGGTGCTGCCAGCTCTGACTATTGCTTCCCATCCTTGGCACAGAGAATAACCTCTTAAATCAAAATTACCAGGCCTTTAAAACATAGACTATTTCTTTCATATATCACCACATTGGAAGCTAGTCAGCCWAATGAAAGTCTCTGTGCAATGCAGGAATGTAAATATTAACAAATAGAAACTGTTTTTTCAGAGTGCTAGAAAGCTGCAAGTAGCCTAGGGTGAAGCAACTTCATTTTACTGCAGACATATGGAGAGATGCTGGGACCCAAGCAAACTGATAATTATTTTTTCAACAGAGTTCACAGCTTTGCATTATTCGTCACGTAAAATCTCAGGATGCTATTGCCTTTTTGGGCAACTATTCTTTTGACATGTTGCTTGTATAAGCCTAATATTTTGTGGATTTTATGCTCAGRAATTGTCCAAACAGAAGTCGTATGCAATTTTTTGGAATGGTGCAAGAAAAGTGAATAGGTCCCATTAAGGATAAGTGTATATGTGTGTATACACTTTTTTGGTGCGCTGTTGTAGGGTGAATATTTGCTTTAATGGGTCGTAGGACAAAGCAGTCAGCATGCAGTCTGTCTATGATGGCTAAAGGCTGCTCAGCTTGTTTCACTTGAAAATTCCCCCAGATCTGTTTGCAGCTGTACTGTGGTAGCAGTGAAGATGCAGGTTGCTCAGCATTTTGTCTGTTAGAAGCATGTCAAGCAAACACATCCTTTCTTCCTCTGTTTTCTTGCCTCACCTCTGCTGTGCTCCCTAAGAGAAGGGGAACTGCTGGAAACTACTCTCTACTTAATGCAAATTTTTAGAGATATCCACTGGTCACTTAGCTGTCCTTTCTTTTATGCTTTAGATATATAAGGCAAGTCCCATTATCAGCTTATACTATGGCATGGTCTTGGCTAATGAGAGGAGGAAAGTGAGGCTTTATAATACTCCAGGATTGCCTCAAATGTTTTTTATTCTCTAATACTGGTGACTTTCTTCCTGGCATATGTTTGAAATYCCTGGGAAGATTTGTAGTGTGACTTTTGGTGGTGGTCCCTTTTAAAGGGATCATTTTGCCTCCTCTGACCTGATTAACACGGTAATTTTAATGCAGTCATCTGTTATGAGAGAGGACTCCATCAATGAGACAGATTGGGGGCCCAGATTGACCTGGAAAACAATTTCTTGTGAATCCCCTGAAGGAATGTTAAAATTTTAGTAGTAAAAGATTGCKCTCTGCTCACCTCTGCAATTTGTGAGTCATTAGGGAGAGATTCATTTTGTTAGGACAGTTTTCTGTTGTTGAAAAATTAATCCTGCTAAATGTTGCAAAAGAAAATACACTGATAAAGCTTCTCGGTRGCCAAAGAGTCTCAACTTTGTCTAGCTTTACAAAAAATGCTCACCACAGGGCCGAGATGTATTTTCTGTCTCCTCTTTAAAGTCCAAGCTGTCATGGACAATTAAGGAACTGAAACACTTGAAGCTTAATACTAAGGTCAACCGAACTTGGAGAAAGATCTAGGATTTAGTGGAAGAGTTTTGAGAGAAATGGTTTGCTGTGCAATAGYAGCCTTCTCTAGCAACCCAAGAAAAATCTTAGCCCAGACGTGCAAGCTCAGCCAGAAGGTTGCTTTTCCTTAGGTATCTGCAATGGCAAAGCAGCTGTGCCAGCACTGTAGGAAGTACCTAGACTCAACCTCAGTTACCTCTTAGGGTTTTTTTTAGGACATCTAGACAACTTGTGCCAGGGGCATCTCCAAAGACAGAAAACCTTTTGTTGACAAAACCGCATTTATCAATTAGTGTATACAAATACAGCAAATAGGATTTATCTCTATATTCTGTGGCTGCTAGGAGTACAGCTGTATGCATAGAAATAATATTATGAAGCATTTTCTGCTATTTACTTCTCTGTCAGATGCTTTTAAAAACTCATAGCCATTAAAAAGGAAGAAAAGAGGGAGAGAAAGAGGGGAGAAAAGTGTTTCCAGAAAATCAGAACATGAAGTTGATTTTTAACTGAGACTTTTAAATTATTAAATGGGGAAAAGCCAACAGTGTTGAGAGATTGATAGGCTACTGTGGAAGGAGCTGAAACAAAGATTGTCATTCTGCAGGCTATAGTACTGGAGAGATAGTAGAGAAATAAAATGAATGAAGGCCAAAACAATTGGGAGGAGCCTAAGAAATGGCACTGTTTGAAAATTAAATTACTCCTGTTAAGAGCTGAAGCAGTATAGAGAGGACATGACTTAAATGCACAAGGAACTGAGATGCTGCTCAAACTACCTGACGGGCTAAAGGGATAAAAGCAAGAACTGAAGGGAGCTTTAGGGAGATACCTATGGGTAAAGGATACAAAATCTCAAAGGCAGTATCTAAATTCAGCTGAGAATAGTGTCTGCCTGTTTTCTACTTACAACTTGCCCTGCAGTCAGGGAAAATGAGTGTCCCAGATTGGGAATCCTGAGGCGTTACATGGTTGTAATCCTCCACTCACTATTAGGAAGCAGCGTAGCTAAATGGGAGTGCTTCTTTTCTGCCTAAGATGCAAAATGCAGCACACGTAGGGAGACTGTTGCATTTTGGAGCATACAAGTCCATTTCCCATGCGATTTCTCAGCTTGTTTCTTGCCTGTGTCCTAGTGGTCATTAAAAGTTTTACCTGAAGACCAATTGCAAACCTTTAGCCCCTTCCTGTTGAGTATTTACACAGAAATTTGGAAAACTGACTGTGCTGGGCAACAGCCTGCAGGTTGGAGGGTCATCCGAAATTGGAGGGTCATCCAAAATTGGAGAAGAGCAAAAATCCTGGACAGAAATTGGAGCAAAGGTGGCCAGTTGAAGACAGGCCAGAGCAGAGCCAAACGTGTAGCAGTGCTCCCTCCTCCGTGTTCATCTCCAACTGCCACATCCCATATCCCTGGCAGATGCCTGAGAGGAGCTGGCTTGTTCCTGGCGTGCTTGTCCTAGGGGCTCTTGGAGCTGGGATCCCACCAGCACGTCCTGCTGAACCTGGCATGGAGCGGTACCCAAAGCACCTGTGTTGCTGGGAAGGGAACTGCCCAGCCCTCTTAGGTAGAAAGGCTTGAGGAGAGGCAAAACAGAAAAGCCCAGGAATAGCAGTGGGTTTTCTTGTTTTCATTCTTTTGCTGAGTATTAAGTCAGAGGGAATCCTGCAAGGAGGAAGTTTTTCAAGGCTCTGGGATGTGCTGGTATCCCAGGCAGCCTCACCAAGTGTCTGCCCAGGGCCATTAAGGCCACAGGCACCGTCTTGCTGAGATGTCTGCGGTGGCCACAGAGTGCCCCAGGGATCACTGCATTTATTTACAGATCCCGTGGGGTTAGAATCGAGTAATTTGAAATACAAATACAATTAGAGCTAGCAGAGTACCTGTGACTTTAGTGTTTCACCCTCTCGTTTATGCTGTAGGCATTGCGCTTTAGGCAGTAGCTAAAATGGGATCTAAACTATTTAAAAAGCCCACAGGTCCTGACTCAAAGCACTGTTTCATGTTTAAAAGGRAAGGTTGAGTTATCAACACTTTGTACTAATGCCTACTCAGCAGGGAGGGTGCGCTGGAACTTGCAGTAGATTTGGAAGCTCGTCTGTATTTGCAAAGAAAGCAAACGATTTTAGATTCAATTTGAACTAAATGAGTGAATTTGTGGAATACATAACAAATTGTAGCTGGAGACTTGAAAAGACCTGATTTTTTTCAACACTTCAAAAAACACTTATATAAAAATTAGAAACTTAAATTTTTATATGCAAGTGAGCTATGCACACATATGCATTTTTATATAGTTTGGGACTTATGTTGTCTCTGGATACAAATTAAGTTATAAAAGCATATGAGAACTTCTTGGAATGAAGGCTCATGCTTTTCCTATGATACATTGTCGGTCTACCTGATTTCTTTAGATTTTCAGGCCACGTTTTAAGTGGAGATTTCTCAGTCTCATTTGCTGTGCCTTTGCTGTTTTTACAGTCACATGATTCAGGGTATAATTTTCTTATTCAGTCCAATTTGCATTGCTGCTATGTCTTTTTACAACTATCTATTTCAAGCTATGCCCACTTGCTGCATTAGCCTGTAAATGCAGACATCAGCTACTGGAACTTCCCAGAGATTGATTTTTATGGAACTTAACTGGAAATAAAACGATACTAATAAAATCTTTTGCTTGCCTCGCCTTGACAAGCTGTGAGCAAAGTCTGCCATGCATTCTTGTGCTGGATTCTCCTTAGTTTGTGAGCACTCCCATTTTCCAAGGTGAGGGAAAAGTGCAGAGCACTGCTCATAGTAGGAAGGAATATAGCAGAAGCTGTAGCCTTGTAAGTWACAGGGCTGCTTAAGTGGAGTCTAAACACTTCCCCTTCCTGCTTTTTTGGTCCTTTTTTTTCTCTTTTTTTTTTTTTCTTTTGTTTCTTCAATTATCAGTTTCTGTCACTTGCAAGGTGCTAGGCAGAGCCCTGACTGAATGGATTTGCTTAAAAAAATGAGTTAAAATAGTTTTTTCTGTCTCTTTTTTTGTGGGAGAGGGTGAAAAAGWATTGGCATCCAGCACTGCTTGAGTRTACAGTATCTTGGAAGAGTCAGGATCTCAACCAAATAGTCCCTGTAAGCTSTGGAGGGATTACTTACATGGGGAATAGAGACAGGAAATGAAAGATGCTATCTAATGAAAATAGRTATTATGAATGAGCAACTGGGAACRTTATCTTTTAACAGAGAATACTGCAATCTGAAAACAATGCAATAGGGAGGTAAATATTAGCGGGTTGTATGGCTATGGTAGATATTGGGGGAGATTATGGAAAAAGGAATATGTTTGAGTAAACTGCATTGTAGTGAAAAAAGAGACCTGATTTGGGCATACTTGCTCTTCAAGAATGGAAAGCCACTTCTGTAATGATACTTGCTCATTTGCTTGCGTAGTAGCTGATTATGCATCTTCCTTTTAGGTTGAGGTTTCCTTTGATTTAACTCAGYCCAGAGGCAATTTCCCCCTGCCTCTTCCCTTTCAGATATGATCCAAATGTATTCATTTGTCCTTGAGAAACAGGATTATTGTTGTTTGTAACTGTTCACTGGGGTAATGAAAGATTAGTAAAACTCTGGTTTGCTGATGTAGAGAAATACAATACATAGGAAAAATAATAAAAGTAAAGAAAACAGGGAGATGGGGTAGGATTTCRTTCTTATTTTTCAGTAATTTTTCTTTGTGCATTGCCTCCATTAGATTATTTCTTTCTATGATATTGTCATTTTCCTTCAAGAAATGCAAAAACATTCTTAAAATTCATTTTTCTGAAGAACATGCAAGTAGTTAAGCTATTACTGCAGTTGAGAGGGGCTCTGCTGCATCAGGAAATCAGTCCATCAGTCCATTTTTCTGCAAAAATTCTTTGTGCTTTGGTGATAGTACCTGAGGCAGCTATCTAGGATTAGGAGAAATTTAACTAGCTCACTTCTATTGACTGCAGGGAAGAGATAATATTTTTGTTGATAGGTCAACAGTAATTCTTCAGTGGTTACCTTATGCCATGTACTGGCAAAGTAATGATGCTTAGTTGCCCACAATGCTCACTCCTCAACAAAAAGGAGCGAGATGGATGCTGTAGCACCCTAATTTTAGAGCTAAAAGAGCTCCCAAGCCACCCAGGGAATGGAAGATGGATGTGATCCCARTTGCTCCCTTCAGCCTACAGAAGCTGAGCCAGGAGGTTGCTGCTTTCTCTGGAGGACTGCTTCCAGGCTTGCCCATAAGTGTATGCATTGCCTCAACCTTTGAAGCAAATGAGAAATAAAAAAATGTAATAAAATGTATTAATATGCTAAGAGTTGGCCAGGTTATCAGGGAACAAATTGGCAGAGCATAAAGCAGAGAATGAAGTTTGAAATGCTTGCAGTTATTTACAAGCTTTGTATTGTTTTACCAAATAAATGACTTTATGGTGTTTTTATACTGAGGAGGGAGATGGGGGAAATGGATTCTAAACTATCCCTCCTATGGTATCTTGACCATAATCCAGCACTCCCGCAAAGACCTAGAGAAGCAAAATGGATGTGAGTGAGAAAGTGGATTCAAAGATATTTTCTTAAGATCAAAAATCATGTTCGTTGTCCAAAATATCAGTGTCTCTTTCAGGTTTTCTTGTTCTTGGATTCTTGTACGTGATTTCAAAGATAAATTTCTTTGGAAGTTCCCAGAGATGTCACCCTTTCCTTGGATAGAATGAGCCTGGTTAGTGCCAGTATTTGCCAGCTTGACCTGCAGACTTTTATCATGGCTTGAAATCTTACCCTTACTAAGAGAGTCAAAGCCTCCAATAGAGAGAATAAGGGAAAAATGAGTTTACAGCTTGCTCTCTTTCCTAAGCCACGGATTGGGAAAACATGCTTCCTTATCGTACAGTCCCAGCAATCCTCYTTCACTCTACTTCAGATCACTCTTTCTCTCCCACAAGAGAGGTGTTTGGTGCTAACGCACAGCACCGAGTTCTCCAGTTGTGTGGCATTTTTACCCATTGCATTTTTGTTACCAGATGAGTGTCTCTGACAGAATTACTAATCCATTTTAATCATATTTTCATAATTAGTCCCACTGAGCCTCCAATGTCTGCATGCAAGCATAGGTAAATTACAGCCTGCCACAATATGTTTTTACTGGCTGACAGCTCGGTGTGAAGGAAATGTCTGTCTAATTCTTGCAACACTTATTAGTTGCCTGTGTGTTTCCTTTCATTCTCTCTTGGTCATTTTCCTTTTCTCCCTCCAAGTCTTTGCTATTGTGAACTCTTTGATTAAAAGTCTCTATTACCAACTTCTAATCTTTAGCAATGTCAGGAAATATTGGAGATCAGAACTCCAAAGTCACTTTTGAATAAAAACACATGGAAAWGCAGCAATTTTTCACCATGTAAAGCCTGAACAGTTGCCAATACCAGTTTACCTGATGGAGGAGATACTGGTAAAGCTTTAGGATTTGTCTTTTTGCATCTTTCASGTGAGGTCTTTATGATTGTATCCTATGAGTCATGAGATTTTTGTATCCAGTTCAGGTCTTTCTCAGGCTTGGATGACTTTGAGGCCTTCGCTCATTGCTTTACTGCTTGTTCATGGTTGTACTCTTCCTCTCTGTTGGAAGTCATACAGATGAGTCCCTGGGAAGAATTTGAGGCAATTGAATGTATTAGTTTGCAGAACAACTGGAGTGCAAGCCCCATCACACTTACTCTACCATAGGTCTCCTGTCATTTCCAGTCACCTGCCCTTGTTGTCCTTGCAAATTTCTGGATTGTTATTAATAGAACATTATTTCTGCCTTCCCCATTGTTTTCAGTAACTTCTTAAAACKGCTTTATTTCTAACAGAAGGTAATTTGTAAAATTTGGGATATGTTTGAAACATCTTCTTGCTTTAAAGGATTACACTAAAATCCCTGAATAAAATATTGTGCTTAAAGATGATGGTTTGGATTGGTAAAAACCTTACGTGTTTAGTATATTCTCTCCATCTCAAACTTTCTGCTTGTTTAAAAACTTMTACTCTGTTCAACCTCCTCTTGATGTTTCTGTCCTCTGTCCCAACCCTTTTCCCCCCAACAAGTTAGAGTTTCAGTATCTGAATCCAAGCACACTGTGCCCTGTAAGTCCTTGGTTTGAACGAAGGGCTGCACTCCCTATGCAGCGAGGAGAAGTGAGGCATCCAGTGTGTTTGCTGAAGGAAAGATAAATCATTTCTGCAGGGATCATAAGGTGTTACCTGACTGCAGGAGATGCTCARGACCACAGGAGAGCAGCAAGGACTCTCCATGTGGAGATCGGGCATCTTTTTAATTACTGCTATCATTAATCATCTGGGTGTGTCACGATCTGTTCTGATCAGACAGTGAATAAGTGGGACAGTAGGAAAGGTAACTTAGGTCTAGTTTCTAACTCTGTGTTTTAATAGGCAGGCAGCTTTGCTGATCATAATTTTAGACAACTTCCTGCTACTTCTATAACCTTTAGGTTGTTACAAGGATGAGTTATTTTCCCTGTTATTTGGCATCTCTGGCTTCTGTAGGATTCACAACTGACAGAGCACCCTGTGTGTTCCCTGAATCTTCTCCAGGTGACAGGATGCTAAATTCCCAAGCCTCTGAAGCTGGCATCACACAGTGAAGAGGTCATGTGTCACTGTTCTCAGAGTCCTCTTGCTTGCTGCAGCTGCCCCTTGCACTCTTCATTGCTTCTGTATAGGCAGTAGATGTGGATTCAGTCCTGGAAGGTCGAAAGGTTTTGCTGGGGGCTTTTAAGAGGAGGGGACCTCTTTGCTGGCATTGCTTAAAGGGCACTTTCTCTGTTCCCCACTCAAGTTCTCTGGGGGTAACACAAGGCTGAGACGCATAAAGAATCCTGAAACAACAAGAAAGTAGCATCTTTACTTTGTAGTAAAGGTTGCAGATGAATATTGGTTAGCAAAGTCTGTGCTGGTGTTTGATGGAAAACTTGGGTCTTGAAGTCTTTCATGAATAAATTCATTAGCAAAACCTTTAAAAAAACCTAACTCAATTTTCCTTCCCATTACCCCCAAAATGGATTCTAGCATGAAGACAGTTAAGAGTAATAACAAGTACAGAACCTGCCAGTGGCTTTTCCCTTGGTCTGGTGGGAGGTGGGGCTGTGGGTGGTAACACACACACACAYCCTGGTGCATCTGTGCCTCCAGAGCCTAGGCCATGGCTAATCATGGGCTATTTCTAGCTCCAGATGATGATAAAGTAATGCAAAAATTGAAGGTGGTGGTGGTGTTGCTTCTACTATCTTGTGTGTTAGTGTCAGGTATTTACTGATGATGATGTGTTAGTGGGAGAAGACATCAGTTTGTCCCATGTTTTCTGCTGGTGCCCAAAGCAAAGACTTTCATGGATTGTGTGGGCATGTGGGATAGCTACCCCTTTTTCCTATTCTAGTATTGTAGTAATAAATGTACCTAGCTACTGTGGGAAACCACGGATGGCTGATCTCTCGAGGAGAGTTCAGCTCAGAATTATATCAGTAGATCTGCTAGATGCTGAATAATATATCCTGGCAGCAGTGTTTCAGCCAGTGACACAAATGTGGCATTTGCCTGCATCATGTCTCTTCTCATCCACCTACTTTAGATCAAGGAGGCTGAAAAATCTCTCTGGTGTTTTGGATGACCAGTCATCTGTGGAAAGGGGGCCATTTGAAGGAGAAATGTCTGAGGCGGTCGCATCAAAATGCCTCAGAGAAACAGATAGTGAATGTGAACGTGGCTCTCTTCCCCAGAACCTTATACGGGACATACAGCAATGAAATGAAGTATATCAGGAAATAAAAGCAGTGTGGCATGAGGCACGCTGCTTGTGTGAGGGCTTTGAGCATCCCTTGGATGTCAGGGCCATAAGGTTCTCTGTAAAACTGCTTGGGATAACTGCGGAGTTAGCACAGTTGTACTCGGAGCTCCCGAGTGCAACAGCCTAAGTAAGTATTGTGATTGAGGTCACCGAATAACTTTGAATTAGTGGTAACTGAGAGACTTATTTGGATGTTGGGGAAAAAAATCAAGCAGAAATACATGTAGCCAAAAATACTGTAACCCTACCTATCTTATGCTTAATTAAAATTTAATGCTTAGCATTTCTTCAGGGCTTTTTTGGTACTCTGAATATTTTGACTTTAAGTTATGTAGGGAATAATATGTTTGAATTAGAGGTAATGAATTCTGTTCTTAATAAACTAGTTCAGCAACAGGATATTGTGTGGTGTAGCACATCTGGTGAAACAATAGGGAAAGTAGATTTCACCAACCTGTCTTTGGGGTAGTAAGCTTGTGTCAGCCTTGCTGCCTACCAGGGAGGTTCTACAAAAGTTCAACTCGGAAGCAGTCTGTATCTGTATCTTTTTTTTCCCCCCTCTTTTTCTGCAAAGAAAAGGAGATTGCTCACCTGTGAGGTAAAGAAACTTTGTCCTCACAAGTCATTAAACTGCAGTCCTGAGGCAGCCTACCCTAAATGAAGCCTCACACGAAGCCTTTTCCTTCTTTTTAAATTCTCTGTAAATCCAACGTTTACAGAGGTCTCTCAGAGAGACTGAGTACCTGCCATGTGTATTACTGTTCCCATGACTTTTCATAGAAGGTATTTCTGCAACCTAATAGACTGAAGTAGAAGTGTTTGTTAAGTTGTTTTGCCTCATGGCAAGGGCTGACCCTTTTCCAGATGGGCTCTGTGTATGGGAGAAGGGTGTGTGGTTGTTTTCCTAACTGCTCTGCAGAACAGAATGGTAATGCACTGAGCTGCTTAGATGRTGAACATCTTATTTGAGATGATGAACAGAAAATGGCTTGTTGAACCAAGTAAGGGTGATTCAGTCAAATGAGAGAGATTGCAAATAAATGTCCCAAGGTGAAGAAACCAATGTAGTGACATGGTCAACTTTCCAGTTTATCTCCCACCTTTTGTGGCAGTGTCCAAGCACTGATCACTGCACTGATTGCTTCAGTTAGCCCATGTCACCCCTCCTGCAAGGATAGCACGGTTTKTATTTGCATCTGCATCAAAATAAGGCAACTGGAGAGGCAGAAGACTATGCAGAGCAGTGCCCAGAACTCCAGACATTAGAGGATAATTGTGGGGTTTTTTTTTAAAAAAAAGCCTCATGGAAAGTCTAATTATAGTAAATCAGACAAGAAACTTAGACTTTTTTCAGYAATGTAAGAATTAACAGCTGGGAGCAAACCTGATTTGGCAGAAGGATAATGTAATTGGCTCTGGGTGCATACAGACAACACAGGCATCTTAKTGCCTTGGCCTTGCTGGTTAGAGCACTAGAACTGATTTGATTCGGTGCATATTTAAAGCAACATTGATCCCACTGTGTGGCCTCCGTTTGATCACAGAACAACAGAATGAATGCATATAATCACCCAGCAAGAGCAAAGGGAAAGCCAAAGAGGCCCCAAGCAGAGAGAATGAGAAGAAGCTCTAGATCCAGCAAACAGGATTGCTTGCTGAGGACTGGGACCTTGGGAGAAYAGAAGACATTGGAATTGATTTTGTCAAATTTTTACCAGAATTTAATAGCAAGGAGAGGCTCTAGCACATGTTAGAGATGCTATGTAATATTTGGATTTCTTTTTTTATTCTATAGTGTTTTTTACTGTAGCTGTTTTGGCCATCTATGGCAGCAAGGGGCCTAAGTGTTGGAGTGAGGAAAGAGWGAGATATAATTCATAGTTTGCCAGGACAGGTGGTCTTGAAGAAATGTTGAATTAGTTGTCTGCTAGGAAAGGTGATCTGGGGTAATCCACTTCAATTAATGGAAAACTTCTCATTTGGCTCAGCCTGACCTGTGGTGGAGACAGGATGAGGTACAGTCTTTTCTATGCTTTGCAAATCCTGAATCAAGTAGATGTTAAAACCATTTATGTGGAAGTAATAATGAGTAAAGTAAATGTGACACTTCAAATTTACTGATGGAGTAAGAGTATCCTGCCCTATGCAGTCCTGCTCTCTGAGCTGCACTGCCCTATCTCATTCTTGATTCATCTGAGCCCCCTGAGTCAGTAAAAAGTGGAACATGTGTGTTCTACCCCTCCCTGTCTTGCTTTTTTTCTCTTGGTCTACCTTCATCAGYCTCCCTTGATGCTATCTGAAGCTTGTTGAGTTTTTTTTATGAATCATTTCCTGCCCAGGGTTAGAAATAAAAGAACCTTAGTTATGTCATTATCCTTGCTTACCTCTGTAATTGAGGTGAYGTGGGATGTGTGTGAACTGTGAAGMCCTTGGTTCCAGGAATTCCTGTGCTCAGATGCAATGGTCAAGGCGAGAGCTGCGTTGGGAAGAGAGGCAGACTTCCTGACACATGTTGTTCTCTCTTTTCTCCTGTCTCATGTGGATCTTCATGTGAACACTTGCATAGGTGCCCAATGCTGCAAAAACATGTCCTACACCCTGTTGTTGCATTTTGTTGTAGTGTCAGTACTTCAGAGATGCCTTTTCTACAAAGACATATGAGAAATATGACAATTCTTCAGTCATAACCAAGTAACTATAGCAGATGTTTAAAAACATACAAACAAACAAAAAAGGCAGTCCAGTCACTATTCAGACTACTTCAGTTATATGAAATTGCCACCGCAGATTGCTTCCATACATAAAACAGTAGGAACTTCTGTGTTATAAATGTTTTTGCAATATGTGTCTCCAGAGTAGTAGTTAAATGCATGAGCATGACTCTGGCATTTTCTCTTTAAACAGTGTCATTTTATTGCTTTATCTATCTAGAGGAGAACAGAATTATCCTTTAATTACAATGTATTTAATAACATTGGTAATACTGCATTTTAGTTCACACACAGCATGGTAAAGCTTAGGGTTTAGGGTTGTCCTTCCATGCATCATTGATTCCTCTTTTCATCTTGGAGGACTGAGTCTTTCCTAAGACTGTTAAAAGCAGGTAAAAGAGTCTAAGTTGGAGGTTTTTACGCTAAGTCAAAAAGAATCAAAACTGGAACTACAGGAAAGTAGGGCAATGCAGGTCGTGATAATACTTTGCTGTGCTCCTCGTGAGAAGGGAGACGAGCATGCCAATAAAAAGTATGTCGTTATCAAAACGCAACACTATAACATGAAGAGATGGAGTAATTTATTTTTATATAACAGGCTAACTTATTCAGAACTGTAATTTTAATRTAAGGCTAACCTTTGAAAATAGATCGAGTGATATAAATTATTAAGGAACAGGCATTTGTCAGATAGATGGTCTCTATTAGTAATTTTATGCACAAGTGGTTATCTTCAAAGGTAGTAGTGGTRTCTGCTGAGGGGAAAAAAAATTCGAAAGCAGGTTAGTTTAGGCTGGTGCATAAAACTGACTTTTAATCAATATTTCTCCAATTCAAAAAAAAAGAAAAGAGGGTCATCTCTCTTGCTGCTCAGCTAGTGTAACACTTGATTTAATTTTTCTATTTTTTTCCCCAGCACAGAATTTTTTTGGAAAWTCTTAGGAATGTTGCTGGAGTTTCTAAATGCTTTCCAGGCATTTTGAGGTTCAGACATGTTGGCAAGCGTCCCCATTTGAGAATGCCAACCCCTGCTTTGGATATGATAGGATGCACCAGCTGCTGGGCAAAAGAGAGCTGGTACCCAGGTGTCCCAAATGAGGGGGGTTCTGTGGAGTTAGTGACTTGATTAGGCCTTCTGGAGCAGAAAGGTGGGAATCCATTACTTCCTCCAGGAAGTCTGCAACCCTAAAGCTTTAGTCTCTCTTGCTTTGGCGAGTGCTTGGGCCACCCTTTGAACTTGGATGAAGATGGGAGGGGGGTAAAAGAGAGAAGTCAAGCTGTTTAATGAAAACTATGCTTCCACTATTTTATCATACTGTTTTCTCTTACAAGTCTCTATCCTTGAGTTTCCTTTTGCTTTGTTTGCTCTTAGTTTTTTATGCAAAATATCTCCATGCCCTTGTGAACTTACCATCRAAGTTCTGCAATGCACTTTATGTAAAGCCAAATTTGAATTCTTTTGAGAAGCTGTTGGGAGGACACTAGGGGTCATAAATTTGATTTTCCCCATCCTACATTCTTTGCTTATCTTTAGTGTGGGAAAAAAAGGGAAGCAAAGATAAGCTCGAGCTCTATATTCACAGTCTGTTCTCTCCTTTAAAGAGAAGCAACTTCAGATTTTTTTTTTTTTTTTTTCAGCCTCATGCTTCTGGTGTTTCTTTTCTTCCAGTCCTATTTCTCAGATTTTGCACAGATTGTGCAGCGATAGGGAAAGTTTTAGCTCCATCCTGTAGCTGCATTGCAGCCTCTAATACTTCTCCAGAAGTTGTGYATGTGCACTGAAGCACATCCTGTTTGGATCAGAGTTACAGCCAGCATATGCTTCATGCAGTACCTGCACTGCTTATATTCCACAGTGACTCTTGGCCATTTCAGATCAAGAACCATTACCTCTGCAGCATAGTACACTATACTTGATTTCTTCTGACGTTTTTATTCACTCAGGAAGTGCAAGGGGAATAGTCTACATTGTTCAGTGTCTGCATGTTCTTGTAGACTCTGACAGGCAATATGAGCAATAATATCAGGGAGTGAAAGACTGTTATCTGGCCACCCATGACTTTCAAAAGAACATGGAAGCTACCTGCGTGTGCATCCCAGCAGCTCTTTTCAGCAGGGGTTCTCCATTTCTCTTTCCTTGCAGCAATCCTGCCTGTCTTTCCTTCCGAGTTAAGGCTCAAGACTAAGGTTTCAAAGGAAATTGTGAACTGTTTACCCTTTTAATAATACCTAAGAAGAAATTTATTTTCCTAATCATTCTTCCTTCAACCCTGCTTGAGCATTTGGTTGAGAAAAAGCYGGAAATACTCAATTTCCCCAGCATGTTGGAATCTTACCAATTTCTTTCTTTTGCTGTTTCTTTCTCTGTTTTTCATCTGTTCTTGTTTCTGTTCTTCATTGCTGGGGCAGGATGGATGGCTTTTGGTTTAAGAGTTGGAGGATGCAGATGATGCAAATTCCCAGCTACATTAAAAGCTTCCTCGCTGACAACATTTAATAGCTTTGTAACCTCAGCTTGTAGAAGGTATCTAAAACTGTGACCTTTTCCTCCTGTTACTTTTGTCTGGTTAGACAATCATAATGCAGACTTGATATATGAAAACTTTCACTTTGAACAAATTCCTCCTGTTTCTGTTGAAACGGTGCAGGTTAGCACTTGAAACATGAAAAAAAAAAAGATAAGATTTGGTGTACTAATTTCAGGAGCAACCGTTTTAAGCAGCCTGGAACCTTTTTGAAGTATATTGATGTTTCAATTTGCACAGAGTAGCAGCTGCCCTTAATGATAAAGAAAAGAGACTTTTTGCTCTGCTGTGTGATGCTTTGACACGACAGTAGTAAACTTGTGGAATGTGACGTGACAACCTGAAATAATATGTAGAAACAATGCCATGGGCATGTAATGAAATAACATAATTTACTGGAAACTATTTCTTGGAAAAGAAAACGTCTTCAGAGAAAAAATACTGAGACAAAACATTGTCACCTAAAAATTTAGTGTTGAGAGGAACACGTCAGTTTGATTTCTGCTAGAAGCAATTTGGTATGACTGTTTTATAATTGACCTCTTTAAATCAGCCCAACCATCAATAGACTCCAATGTGTCATATACAAAAGTAAGATGATTGCTTGGACTGTAGCACTCTTTAAAATGAACTATTCATAGCTATGTGGACCACTAAGTTTGAGAGGCCATGAACGCTATGTCTGTGTTAACAAGTAACACATCTCTGTAGATGCAGATTTGTATTGGTGGTGCTTCCATTGTAAGTGGTGCCGAATGTCCAGCCCTTCTGTTATGCAAGTTTCAGAGGGTTTTACTTTGCATAGCTGTGGTTTGTTCCCATGATCTGCCTGTCCAGCAGTTGTTGGAGGACATTAAGCAAGCAACTGGAGTGTATCTTCTAGTCTAAGTTTATCCTAAATCWAAGTCAGGAACTTCAACATCCTTCTCTGATGGGAACCAAAGCCCAGCAAGTGGAGGCAACTAGGCGAATGTCTTCAAATGCACGCTCTTCATCTGCAGGTATGTCCAAAGATTTCTGGGTTCTCTGAAAGATGAATAAAATTGTTTATTCAGACATTAAGATAAATCCTATCTGGCAAGGCAGGAGAGATTTATCACCATGTTAATTAAAACTGGGTCAGTGTAGGTTCCTCTTATCTAGTTTCCTCCATCTTATTGGATGTTTCAAAGACGCTGGAATTTGTTATAGATAATGTCAGCRTAGGCTCCTTGGAAGCTCTGCTGGGCAGATTTATGTCAGTTTATTAGACTGAACTTTTTTCATGTCCTTACCTCTCTTCAGGCTGATGCTTCTGTTCTAGAAGAGACTGCTGGTTCTCCCATGTCAGCTTTTGATGAACAAAAGCAGTTGGCTCTGAAGTCATGCTCTGACATCAGAACTGAGGACTTTTCAAAATATTGCTTGGGGTTTTAGATGTGAGGCTCTTGTTGAATTTAATTGGAGTTGTGTAGCTGCACTGAAGCTTTCAAGATACAAACCCTGAAATATTCATATTGCCTTGCTGTCTTTCCTTTCACTCAACCACATTTGTTAAAGTTTAAAGGAAGTGTCTTCCAGTTCTTGTAGGTGCAAATCTGTGCTTGCATAGTCTATGGAGACATTAGCATTTAGACATTGAACAACCTTGATTTGTATGCACTAGTCACTTGGTAAACAACTGAAGTGGTTACATACATGCTGTCAGTTAATTCTGGCTGCAGAAATGGATTTTTTCTTTTTTAAGTTAAGCCCTTTCAGATGTCAGGTTCTTCTCTTGCTTGGATATGGTCTATGTTCTCCCTCTCCAGGCAGAAGTTTTTAAAGCTGATTGCTTTGCTTTATATTTGCAAGATCCCAAGGTTATTCAAGGTTGCTTTCCTTTCAGCAGGAGAGCATGCCAGAAGACTGCAGTGGGGTTTTAGGATACAGATGTATTCCCTCTGTTTGCCAAATATTCTTGGAATGCAAACTCTGGAAACAGTTTGGCTTCCTGAAGTATGTTTGTTCAGTGTCTAAGAGAAAGGCCACAAGGACACTAGAATATAAGGATGCTATCTTATCACTCATTTAGAGCCTTACAAGTGGAAATTATCTATCTTCCAGAAAGAACCATGTTCTGAAACACTGACTCTTTCAGAACTAGTTAGTGTCTTGTTTTCAAGCATAACAATTTCTGAAAAGTGGGAGAATTCCAAACTGGTTGACTGAAAAATAAGTCTGCTAAAAACACAGTTTGCTAAAATAACCAGGAGTGCTTGTGTTTACAGGGAGCAGTTCAGGAGAGGATGCCAGGAATGAAGTTTTCTAGTCTCCACCTCTCTATTGCCATAATGTGTAGCCTTAATTTTATAACCTGTTGTCATCTTAGTCTGTCTATCAGTAAAATGGCTATAATACTGAAAGTGAGAATTAAGGAACTAGCTTTTTCACAGCACCTACCATCTTGTAGAGCTGCTGGAACTGAAAGTGTAATCAGATGAGTTGCTGCACTTCATAATTTTCTGCTTGTTAGCTGTACTGAATTAACTGACCCCATGCATAGCTTTAGAATATTTACAAATAGTAAAGTTGTGTTATCTTAAAGCACYACAAAGACAGGTTGGATGATAACAGAAAATCAGAAAGACCAAGCCCAACTGTTTATAATTACTGCTGCACACTCAAAATTAATGTTTCTAGGCTGACCTTAGGTCCTCATAAGTAAAGCATTTTAGGAGAATTTGTTGTACTTCAGTTTGTTGTAGCCAAGCTTTGTRAAATCTTTTGCATAGGGAGGCTTCAGAAACACTATTTTATCCTTCAGCCTGTGAAAGGTAGGCCTGATCAGTAAGATGCTTCTTTTTAGTTTTCTAATTTCAACTGGAAGGGTAGACTAGGACAGAGTCATCTCTAGTGGCATTGCAGACCTCCCCAGTTTGCTTTGGATAGTTTTGGCTCACTGTTGCAGTGGTKTTTGCATGGTACTGGGAATACCAGAGTAAGAAGCAAATTGTGACACAGAATTACTTAGTGGTCCACAACAGCCAACATGATCTAAGGAGATTCTCTGTATCTATCTCCTTTTGATTTCGCTTGTTGCCACATGTTTATTTAGGCAATTCTTTTGTGTAGATAGACCTGTAGTGTTAATATTCTGCTTTGGTGATATTACTCTTCAGAAATATTAATGAATGGCTTCTGGATGTGACATCTTTAAAACCTTCTACTTTTTTTTAATGCTGAAAGAGCACTACTGAAGCCCTCTTGGGTGAATACTGTTTAAAGTAATCCATGCATTTTAATTAGCAAAGAAATACATAGATAAGGACAAAACATTTGTCTTCCTCGAGCGAACTATGAGAACATCAGGCCCACAGGTATCTTAGCGTAACTCCAGAGAGATTACATTTATATCTCTTGGTCTAAATCTTAGAAATGCCTTCCTGATACAAGCAGTGCAAATTAAGGCAAGATAGACGCATCTCCTCTGGAGGTGTTAGATCCCTTTTGCTGTACAGCATTTGGGTGTCCTTAGTGGGRTGGGGAGAGGAAAGTAGAATTAGGAAAGAGAACTGCAGCACAATTTGCATATTAGGTTGTGTATTTTTGCATTTGTAGGAAAGCATGGGGTATTTTAACAAATGTGTGGTTAAAATGTGGATTGATACTGTTTATTAGTCAATACCATTAGATATATGAAGCATATTAAGCATATCCAGATTAAATTGTGGGGAATTAATTTCTTTTAAAGCAAATGTCTGATTTTTGCTTCTCAGTATTTTTCATGTAGTTAGCAGGTTGGTTACGTTAGCTCAGTTGGCAGATGATATTACTGATCTTATCAACGTTCACTTGTGTGTAGAGGACTTCATTAATTTCTTGTTTTCTTGTGAACCTTTTTATCAACAATAAAATTAGTGAGTAAATGTGAAACATAGTTGTCATTGTAATGCATTGTTTGCTTTGCTTATCAGTGAATAACATACTTGTAAATAAGAACAACAAGGGAGTAGAAGGGTCTTTGGGGTTTCCTTTGCCCCGTCCACTCTTTGTTGTGTTACTAAATTACAGTAGATTCTGGCTTCTACTTTGGAGAGTGGAATTTGTTTTTAAATGTGTAATGAGCACATTTCACGTTTTACCAGGGACGCCTAAAACTGTGGTGCAAATGGCTMTAATATAGCAGGGGGGCTGCAAGTACTTTTTGAAGGCCAACAGTGCAAAACATTGGTCCCATAAAATCTAAATGCAACACAATTAAAGATTTGCACCTTMCTTAGTTTTTGTAAAATGTCTTAAATCTAGTAAATGACAATTGTTAACAGCTGGTGTCCATCTGAGATGGAGTGTACAGGCCATGTACATTTTTTCTGAGAATGCAGGAATAATTATGACTAAAAGCAAGAATTTCCCAGTTAAATATCCTACAGAAAGTGCTACAGAACAGAATCTATTTCCTCAGTGAAAAATAAAAGTCCTGATAAGTGATATCACTTATCAAAAGCTTTTATTCCTCAGATTGTAACAGTAATTTTATTATTAATAGATGGCGGTAAAATGGAAGCATTCACTTCCTCAGGTAGGAAGTTGTTCCTATTTTGAACCAACAGCGAACCYACCTAGATGATTCTTGCTTAATCCTTTTGTAGTATCACAAAGGAAACTGGATGGTATTATTTAAGGTTTGGTTGGTCTGGTTCTRTTACAAAACCTGATCTCCAAACTGAAAAGTGGAATTAGTTTTCATTCTTGGAAAATATGTGCAGATTTTGTTGATATTTTAGTTGATGAGAGGAAAAYACCATTTTCCTGCTGGGCTGAAGTTGTACTCTACCATCTGGTGCYGGGCAGTTGAGCCTTTTGGGAGGACTGGAGTTCAACTCCACTTGGCTCCAAGCTTAACCTGCCTCTCTAGTGAAGGAGATGGGTCCAGGAGGGTCAGCTGGTAGCAATGTGTGACTCAAAGCCACTGGGAGACATTAAAGGATGGCCCAAGTCCAGGGAGATGAGTACAGGTTGTAGCTTGATGCAGAGAATTACTGATAAGTGAAGGGCTTTGGCAGCAAGCTGTTCAATGCTGTGGTAAGCAGGGGAAGAAATCCTATGGAGCAGTGAGAGCAGGCAGAACGGCTGGTACAGTCTGTAGCAGGGGACTGAAATCCTATGAGAGATTCAGGAGACAAGTGAGCCCGCAGAAGGAAGGGAGGACTTTCTGGCATTAAGCTAATCTCGAGGTTTATATCAGTAGACATTTTTCAGGCAAGAGGAGCTCAAAATACTATTTGCCAAAGTGAGGCAGTGTTTGAAGATCTCGGTGTAGTGGGAGATGAGACCTTGTCAGCATGTTCTCTGGGTCTCAGTTCTCCTGTCCAAAGTTATTCTTTCACCTATTCTCTATCTTAAAATGAATTCTGAAAGAGACTTTTTAGGAGTTCATCAAGTTGTCTCAGCTTTTCTTGAGAAGTCCACAAGCATCCTACTGCTGTTAAATATACTTCCAGAGGAGCATATGGAATATTCTAATCCATGCAGGGGGAGGTGCTCTTCTGTGCAGGCTGGGGAGCTGACAATAGACTGCCAGTATTTTTTTGGCACCTCAGTGTTCTCTCACATGTTTAAATTCTTGATGGTTACATTTAAGAGTAGGAAGTCCTTGAAACTTCAGAGTCCTGGCTAGGGAGAGGCACCAAGCCTCAGGGCATTTAAGGGGAGAAAAAAAGAACCATAAAGATGACACAAGCACAAAACACTTCTTTTGTAGGTGGTTACAGGTATAGACTGCCTAGTTGCTTATGGACTACCTGAGATACTTTTTCCTTCGTGCTCCTAGGAGCCTGTTGGGATGTCTGATTTATCCCTGTGGGCTGAGACAGAACTGTCAGGTTCTAACAAGGGGATCTGAAAGAGGTTTCACTCATTCCCTCAGCRTGGCACTCTTCAGGACAGCCAGTCTGCTGCAGAAATCAGAACAGTTGTGTCGTGCCTTCTGAAAGGAAGCTGAACTGGGTTTCCTGGGATTCCTTATGATGTTGCATAGCTTCAGAAAAGTCCCTCCTTAGAACAGATCAAGTCAGTGGGGTGGGTGTGCAGGAAAAGGCTATTAAAGGAGAGTCAGCAAAAGAAATGGGCATCAGAAAGTTTTCCATATAGCTTTAAACTTGTTCCTGTGGAATCTAGGAGGGTTAYATCTATGTTCCAGCTTTGTAGGTAAACCTTCAAACTCCACAGAGAGGTTCTGTGCAAGTCTGTCCTCCTCTGTTCAGCACTGCATTACAAACCAAAATGAGAGCAGCCGATAACAGCAGCGCTGCCGTGGTTTTAGCACCAGGAGACCAAGAGGAGGAAACAMAGCATGCATTTAAATCCTGGCTTGGACATAACGTGGTCAAATCTGCCCATATGGAGACTGTTAATCCTGTCATCCTTGCTCCTCCACCGCCTGGCTCAAGCTGCAGTTTCTCACTGCAGGAGCAGCTCCAGATCCATCTCATTTTTTTGTACAAAGCTGAGATCAGTTCTTGCCCKTGCCACAGGACTAAGTGTGAGCCGTGAGCTCTGTGTTCCTGATGATTTAAGGACAGTTTCAGCTTAGAGCTCCTACCATCCATCACATTGTTGGCACACCCTCTCTGTTGTCCAGGCAAAGTTGTGGTGAGGCGGTTCTGCAAAATGACTCCAGTAGAGACCAATAATACCGTAAAYGGAGTGGAAATGCAAAAGGATGATTGCTCACTAGTTTTAACAATAGGGGAATTGGGGGACATCGGATGCTCCTATCTGCCTAACACAGAAGATTAAGAACTTAAGAGAAGCACTTTTTCTGCAAAGTATGTAACTGAAATATGGAATTTGTGGCTATATGATATGGAAGGTGGAAAGATAAAAAGGTTGGGTGATTTCCAAAAGCCTTTGGGAAATATAAAATGAAAATGTGCTTAGTAGTAAACATGACAATGCAAAAATTTCTGAGATTTCTCACTCTTCCCATGGTAATGTTCATTTTAGACTTGAACCTTTTTCCTGCACATCTGCAGCTGATGACTGACAGGTACTGCATTACGTGTAAGGTCTATATAAACCTATATAAGTATGATGTTTCCTGGCTTTCTTATGTTGTCATTAAAATTGTAACTATGTGGACAGAGATTATCTGGGTTTTGTTTTGGTGTTCGCTCTCATCCCAAAGATTGGCCAAGAATGATAAAATAAAAAGAACAGGTAAATGCATGTGGGATTTATTACTTTATCTGCTATGAGACAATCCAAYTTGGCAAAAGTCTTCAGTTCTATGCTCCATTTCTAAAAATAAGATGGAGAATTTTCTTCCTTTGCAGGCATGTAGACTACAGCAATAGATTTATAACTGAAGTAGTAATGATGGCAAGGAGTGCTATACGAGTATCGCAGTAGGGTTCTTGGCTGCATAAGAAAAGTGCTTGTCCTGCTTATTGTCTCGGAGCAGAGCTGCTGTCAGGCTGGATCACCAGCTTCTAACAGTTCATACGTATGCTTGGSTTGTCACAAACCCAAAATAAGAGACATCAGCCTCAGCCTAATGGAAGAGATTAAGATAAACACGTTTTCATCTCTCTTGTGAAGTGAGAGCACCTTATATGAGCAGTTACTCCAGATCAGCCCATGTGTGATAACTCATTAAACTGCAGTAGTTTCTTCATGCTTCTAAGCCTCTGGGCTTCTTAGTTTACTGCAAGGCTTTTATTTTTTATTTTTTTTTAAACTGCTGAGTCTTTATCTCCTCTTTGCTTTTCAGGTAGCAATTTTACTGGTGGCCTATGTCTTTTTTTTCCTTTGCCTGTAATTCCTYTGACATTTGTTTGAAACAAACCTCAGGTCCTAGTGTCAAGGTACAGAAACTAGTAGATCTTGTTGTTCTTGACCTTTCTGGGAATCTTCCAAGGAAGAGCCCTAGAGTAGTTTTCTCTGAACTATGCTGGCCTGTTCATATCAGTGACAGAGCGATGTCCAGGAGGTGCCAAGGTGCAAGTTCCACCTTGGGRAGGAGCAAAGGTCTGTGCTCATTCAGCCCTATGGAGGGTTAATTACTATTTTGCTTAAAAAAGCATTCAGCTGCCCTTAGGTATARGAATTTATTTAAGCCTTATCTGCATAATTATCATGTTTATTGCTCAACACAGCTGGATGGATATGAAGAGTGTGCAGTTTTTGATGCACGCTTTATGTTAGGACCATTACAAGGGAGAATTATCATCTCTTAAAGCTCCTGCRAAGAGGCTGGCAGTAATAGTTTTCTGACTTGAAAAACAAATCCTAGGACCAAATTTATTGACATTATTTGCATATTCTTTATGCTATAGTTTTTCCCCTCCTTATGGAAATACACACTGGTGACAAACAGCTAGGTTTTTGGAAGGTGATGGGTGACCCCAGTTGTCTGTCTTTAACAGACTCAACTTAGAGTAGGGAATTGCACCCCACAAAAATCATTTGCCTCTTTCAGGGATTCCTCCTGAKCACCCAAAACTATCTATTCTCTTAAATTCTAGCCACTCTTAACATCATTGTTGAGATGCAAACAAATGTAAATAGTTTTATTCTATGATTAAAGAAACCTTTCAATTTGACTTATAATTTGAAAGTGTATTATGTTATGACATTTATAAATAAACCTTACTGAGGCAGTGATGGACAATTTTGTATGTACTGAGGTGCTGAGGTACATACATTTTGTATGTACTGAAACTAAATAGCTTAATTTGGACTTGTTTGTTAGAGATGATGATCACTATTTCATAGTACTGTGTGAGGAAACATACTGTAATATGAGAGCTTCCTTGACTMGCCTTCAATATAAAAAAGACTTGTACCTGCCTCAGGTATTTGCACACAAGTGCAACCAAAAGCAAAACACGGATCACCACAGTATCATCTAGTCACTAACAAACCCATATTTGTAGCAACCGTGGTGATGGGGGTGTGATATTTGGAAGCTCAGCCTTTAACATAATCCTAACCAAAGCTGATATTGTTGGCAGGTGATGCTGGATCTTAATTCCTGGGCTGTGAAGTGAAGGTACTGAAGACCTAAAAATGTAGCATTTCAGTTAATATCAACTTTATTGGTGATGCAAGAGCTATTTAATTTAAAATGATTGTATATATTGGAAATAGATGCCAGYCAAGTCAGTATAGTATCATTAACAAGATAACAAATTAACAAGTGTTGTCTTGATCTCAGAGCATTGTCCRTACAAGATAGGTTGGCATCACTATGGACTGATGATTATAGTACAAAAACACTCATCTGATGGAAAAGCTRTTGAACAGGAGATAGCTCCTGAAGCTCTTACATGTATATAATTCATTTTGACAATGAAAAACTTTTGGGAGAACTGTACAGATACAGATTTGCTTCCTTTTCTACAGTTGAGAAGGTGGAAGAGTATAGAAATGAATCATTCTTCATTCTCTCTCTCCAATGTTCTTCCAACTTGAAACAATTTCAGGACTGAACTGTTTAATTTCCTTTTCCATTTGCGCTTTATAGTTTTGCAGATCAACACAAGGCGTGAACAACTAGTCAGATGGAGCAGAGGATGGATGTCAAAAATCGGGAGTCTCTGTGTGTGCCGTGAACTCAGGATTGTTTTGGACCAAAGGATGTGCAATGACCTCTGGTGAAGTAAAAAGGTATGCGGTCTTATTGCTTTTTTCTTTTTTTTTTTTCTTTTTTTTTCTTTCCTACTCCACGTAGCCAAATGTTGTTTGAATCTCACCATCACAGATTGTACATTGCAGGTGTTGGTTAGCTTAGAGTGGTCTCTAGCTTTTTGAAACGTCTCTCTCGCAGATACCTTCACTGTGCCTCGTTTACTCACTATGAATTAAACAACCCTTTCCATAAGTGATCGACCCAAAATTAGGAAGTGAGAGTTGACAGAAGCCTTTTTGAAYGGTACCTTTTCCTAATGTAGTCTTACTGGAGTGAAAGAAATCCTGTGAAGAGAGCAAGGAGCTTGCTTTCATGTCGTCTGAGAAGATGAAGGACTGGTTGAGAGCAGGAAAAGTAGTGTTTGAGTTGTTCACAGTAAAAGAGAATAGGGAAGATGATAAGAATGAAGGTCATAAAAGTTTCATGCAGACAATGAAGAACTGTTTTTTTGGAGACTACTGAAGGATAAAGTYATGCACCTTAAGGCATGTTCCTCACTAGCTAGATTCACAAATGTAACTAGTTCCCTTTAAAGCCTAGCACTCCAGTGCTCTGACAACGTGCATTACATTCAGCAAGACCGTGTAGTATTACGTAATGTTATGGGTTTGTTTTTGCTGCCTGGTGCTAACAGGAGAGGACGTAATGTGAGTGAGATAATATGGCTAAAGTAGCTGTAATTGCTCGAGTTAAGTCAAGAGGGTGAAAAAGACTGACGAAAGCAAAAAGTGTTCTTTGTTGTTGTTGTTTTGTATTGAGATAAGGARCTCACTCATTTTGCCTATGCAGGATTTAAGAGTCAAATTAGAGATGTTTRAGTTTTGATTAGAATTTTTATGGAGGAATCATAGTGGGCAAAATGTAATCAAAACATAATCCTTACTATCCAGAAATTTGTTTTATTATTTCAAAGTATTTGATAGTGGCKTCTGCAAATGGTGGTTAGCTTACAGTTTGTTCTTAAGTATTCATTTTACTTGTTATTTTGGGCAATTAGTCACTGAAGGCATGTATTAGCATTTCTGCACCTTGATTGGATGAAAACGAACAATAAGAAAACACAAGATTTGGGGAGGTTTTTACTAATTGCAAGCTTTCTCCTGAGGAAACAGTCATGACTTGTGSTGTTTGAAACTATCAGAAAAAGGCCCTCAGAAAGACTTTCAGCAAGAACTTGGTGTTAATTCCAGATGTTCTTGGAAACAATAGCACAACTGGCTCTTCAAAGTAGCTGTATATTAACTTCTGTTTTAAGAGTGTTCTCTTTCTWTGCCAGTATTAGCACAGTTCCTAGTGCAGTCAACTATGGGCAGCAGTCTCTGTGCAGTAGGTACCAATACTGTATTTTATGCTTAG
Source organism: Eudromia elegans (assembly GCA_003342815.1). Classification (NCBI taxonomy): domain Eukaryota; kingdom Metazoa; phylum Chordata; class Aves; order Tinamiformes; family Tinamidae; genus Eudromia; species Eudromia elegans. Next base: position 1,766,326 of record PTEX01000016.1, on the reverse strand, counting down.
TCTTTATGCACTTTATTGGCTCTMACTTTCCTGTCGTGTACCCAGACTTGCTCCAAAATAGGGAAGAATGCAGATAGTTCTGGTGCTTGTTTCACATCTGAGTTCACGTCCCAGGTGTGTTGATATAGAACAGAAAACTGATTTTTTCCATTGCCTGAGTAACTTGAGCACTTGCCTTTTACTGGAACAAAGAATATTAATTTACACAAAGTAAAAAGTCTTGTTGGGAGATAGAGATCTTTGCAGTGCAAATCTCATGCCAGATTTGAGCTGAGTGCTGATTTGAAGCAGGGTTTTAAATGTGGAAGGCAGACTTTTCTTCTTTGACAGATTCARCCACCCCAGAATGCTGGATTTAACCAGTCTCAGTACTAAACACGGTAAAACTTTCTTACTTAGAGTTGTCTAAACTTATAGATCTCCAAGAGATTTAGATCCAAAGTCAGAATAAAAAAAAAATCCCCCACACAATTTTATTTAAAATCAGTTCCTTAGAACTTCTTTTATTCTCAATTCTCACAACTTTTTGGGTTTTACTATACTCGCCCATAAAGCACTGTTAGGTCGAGTGTGTGACTAATTTCAGCTCCCTCCAACCATGCTGGTTAACAAATTCTTGGTGAAGGGCTTACGGGAGAGTAAATTAGTTATGAGCCCAAATAGAAGGATTTACTTAGAATAAAATTGTGCAATGCAGTACCTGTAATGTGGTACAATGATTAAGTGGTAGGGGTCAGCGAGGAAGGTATTCCAGGTACTTATAAGATATTAACTTCCGGGGAAGTAATGGTTTTCAGGTAGGAAGTAGAAAGGGGGTAATGTCATGAAAGTGAAGAAAAACTTGGTTTAAATATCAGCCAAAATTCTGGCAGATATATTCTGTRTTATGAAATGGTCTCCTTTCAAACATGCTGGTATTTCAGGGTTGGCACATCTAAAGTTAGACCAGACAAGATATAGAAAAATATATGCTAAGAAACAATTCCATGGTAGCAGGAAGATGGACAGGGAGACTTGGGTAGTTCCTACCAGTCTCAGGATCCTATGYAATGACTCCAGATATGCAGAACACATGAAATAGGACATCTTTATGTATTCATATGATGTTTAAAATTTTGTGCCAAATATAGTTACTGTCCTGGCTTAAGTGAAAAGAAAGATGAGAATTACATAWTTTTTTATAACCTGAAATGAACAGTTATTTTAAAAATATTTTTTAAATACCATCTAAAAAWARWKWAARRRGKWMYTYMWTATCTTCCYCTCTAGGAAAGAAAGAAACTGGATAGGATGTAAGMAATAATTGAAAAACAAACTGCRTTTTGTCTGATGGATAATACAGCCAAAGCCTGGGGTTGTATCATCTGTTTAAAGCTTAGTAGAATTTACATTGATAAAATAGCAGCAATGGTGACAAAAAAAAATGCTAGGCAATAACTGACCGTGTTTCCCACCCAAAATTAGAGACTCTTAAAGGTGTGTTTTTTTTAATAAATAAATAAGGTGAAGCTATAAAATTAGTCGCACTTCTTAACACAAAAATTAGTCACACTTCAGAATAAGCACTCAGGTACTTGAGTAAAGCCAATGTTCTCTTTGCCCATAGACCGAAGAAACACCTCCCACTTCCGTGGGTTTTGGGTATGCTCTCTGTGGAGATGCTGTTTAGCATAATCTAATTGGAAGCGGGTGGTCTGGCTCCCCCAGCTTCGAGGTGGTACCTTGCAGCTGGCCTGAGCTCGTGGCCTTGATGTACAGAGCTGGGAGCAGGAATGCTCGTTGTCTGTGGTAGCTGAAATACTGTTTCTGAGGAAATGAACAGCAAAATTCTTCATTGCTGAAAAGCACCCTGCCACTCTTCAGGATGTCTGAATAAGTGATCTCTCAGGAAGCTGCTAAATTCAACCTTCATTTTTTTGTTTTCCTGCCATTTCTGAACTAGACCTTGTACAGCTCACAGAACCTGTGCATATGTCACAGCAACACAGCTTGTGACATATGAGAGAAGCATGTGTGACTTGTCCAAGGTTGCACTGAGTTTACTGCTTGAAGGGCATATAAACCCTGACCTTGGTGCCTGCTCTTGGTGCTTTGGCTCCGATTGAGTGGTTGGGAGTTTGCTGAACCTGGAGGTCAGTAGTAAATATCTCACTGACAGGGACATCTTGAGCCTCTCTCAAGGTAGGCAAGGCCTGGGAGAGGTTTGCTGGCACTCAGATTTTAAGAAAGGACCTTGATGCCTCCACTCTGCTTCTGCACCAATTAGGAAAGGCTGCCACTCTTTAAAGCTGTTGCATAATTTCAGATAAGGACGTTTGAATTAGCTTGACATTGAATTAGTTTATTGAATGTAAATGCTCTGACTTAACCTTGTTTTAACCTTTGCGTGACTGTAGAAGGCTGCTAATTTGAAGGGATCTCAGAGGGGTGTTAAAACTGTTCGTGTGGGAGAGCTCATTTTATAAAACTGTGAAGACAATTTGTTAAGCAAACTACTTAAAATATTTAGCAATAAACAGTAGTTGCAGTTTTAAGAGAGCACTGCATCTTGATAAGCTGACTTTGGAAAGGTCAGCAGCCATGAGTTAGTCAAGGGCCCACACCGATGTTCTCTCATATGCACCCAGTTCTGCAGCCTGTGCCCTAGCAGATAGTGTCATTGAAYGAGCAAGGCCTGTGAGCAGCAGCAGGAGCGTCCTGCAGAAGCAGGCACGCCGATGCTRTCGAAACAGGTTGTGTGAGGGTGGATTTCTGAACTTCATTACTCAATAGGCAACAAGAGCTGTGAACCTCAAGTCACAGTTTTAACCTTAAACACCCTCTAACCACTCTTGTGCAGGTCATGTGAAGCATAAATCCAGGCTGTAAAAACAACTTGATGTTTTAACTTTCTTTTTTCCTCTTCTCTTTTACCTTTTCCCCTCATACATCCTGACTTGATGATATCCCAGATTAGTTATRTCACATCAATGCTCATCTCAATAGCTTTTTTGTCATGTTTTGAGCAAAAGCTAATATAGAAACGAGTATTTGTGTTGTAAAAGAGGTTTGCGTGGTCTTTTAAAATCTCTGCTGTGCCCAACTCTTGTACTTTGCATTTTACTTGCATTTTTGTTGCGGTTCTGGCTGGTGTTGCCAATTTGAGAGTGACAGAGTCCTTGTGAAGGATTTGAAACAAGTAAGCGTGACCTCCGGCGTGTCCAACTGTAGGTTTTGGGAAATGATGATTAGCAAGTGACAGACTCCTTAAGAGGCTGAAGCTGCTCTACGACTCAGCAATTCTGGAAGTCGTGACTTGGCTATTTCCATATTGCTGACTTGCAACTTTGGATTTTGCTGAGAGGTTAGTTTTGATTTTGCTGAGTCATGGTTACAAAATTACTGAGTTATGAAGTTGCAACTTGCTGAGAGACAGAGCTAGCTGAGTGCCGTGGAGAGACAGGCATAAGCTTCCCCTTGGAGCTCTCATAACTGCTTCCCAAACAGACTTCAACATAATTACTGCATTCAAAATAGGCAAGAAGAAAAAAACCTGTTGCCACTTGAGAACAGGGGATGAGCGTTCTGAACCCTGATCCCAAGGAGGGATCTCTCTCCATATCTGCTAATGAGAAAGGAAATCCCTGCATTGATTTCAAGAGATGCTGGACTGGGCCTTATAAAAAGCTGATGCTTTTTTAATATATATGTTTTCTGTCTAACCTGTTGKTTTTTGTACGTAGTAACTTAAATATTGGTGGACTTGATAGTCACACTGAAATTAGTGTGCAGGCCTTCTGCCATAGATAATGCAAACAGATTTTTAATGTGGTTGCAGAGTTTCTCTTGAAAACATACATTTTTAAAAGCACAGGTGAACCGGGAGCGTTCAGGGCTAAAGAGCACTGAAGTGTGCAAAGGACTGATGTCAGCCAAATGAACTGGATCATCCAATTATTTTCAATTACAATTACGATCCTTTCTTTGATGTTTTCCTGTGCTGGTATCTGTGTTGGTAACGTAGCCAGCTCTGGCTTTATGATCCCCATTGTTTGCARCGTGCTGTGCTTAATTACTTTGCCTCTGCAACAAACAGACAGTCTGTACAATTAGACAATAATACGGAAGCAAGATAGGAAAATAGCTCGAGATATTTTCATTTTAATTATGCTGATAGTGCACCCCGTGGTTTTGAATCAATGCTGGAATAATGTTTTTTTATAGTCTTCAATAACTTTAAACGAGTCCTAATAAATTTGTATTCTTATGTGAAGCATAGAAGGAAAAATCCCTTGTTGTTGATTTTATTTTTAACTGAAAATCACATCTCCCCAGGTTTCTGTATTCTAATCRGATGTCCACCCCCATTGAACAAGTCACTTAAACAGCTTAATTGCTATCCTGAAAGGGATTATGCTTCAAGCATATATTTAGTGTTTTCCTGAGTTGTTTGGCTTCCTGCTGCAGCAGGTAACTCTTCTGCATTTTGGAAACTGCTGAAGTTTGAAGATGCAGATTTAGAACCCCCTTCCCATACATACTTGCAAAATACTTTTGCATGACTCTTTACATCTAATAAAGTGACAGTAAACAGAGAAGACTTTGCAAGTGAGAAGGAACGCTGGTGTCAAAGTGAATGCCAAGCAGCTTTATTCTTTCAAATTGAATGAAGTTAGTTTTGGAAGGGCTGCTGCTGAGCCATGCTGACACTCGTGTGCAGATTTGCTGTACTGTGCTACATAGCCACAGGTGCATACTTGGCTCCTTAAATCTTCTTCACTAACACTACAGTAATATGACARGCAGCAATAAAACAACCAATTTTCCAAGATGGTATTAGAGGTAAAGAGATGAGTTTGTTTATTAATACAATTTTTGCATAGAATTACCATACTTTTAAATGATTACTTTGACAGCTCTCCTAATGCAAACAAATATGTAAGGCACATGGAATGCTTAAGAGTGAAAACAAAACAAAATGAAAGAAACAAAATGTTAATGGGGCGTTTTAAGGCTCAGAGGGTGTGTTAAGAAGCCTCTCTCAATCAATGGGAGATGTTTTGGGTACTGAAGGAGATAGTTGGGCATGCCTGTGCTCTGTTTTAGATCAATTCAGTAAGGTCCATGCTGAGTTACTAGTAAACTAAAGTTTGCTTTGCACATTTAAAACTACCARCCTTTGCTGAGAGGTCTCTGGAAGTCCCTTTTGTTTGTCCAAAGTGAACTTTGTAAGGTTCAGTAGGTCTTGTCTCTGTGAGTAAAGCTGAAGGTAGGATGTGTCTTTAAAAGCCTTAGTTGACAAAGAGCTCTTGGTAGAACTTGATGTGGGTATGGGTTTTATACAGCTAAGTCTGTTTCTTAAAGCTTGGTTTAAGTTTGCACTGCGGTAGAAAAGAAAGGTCTGACTAAGCTCTCGGTGCCTAGGGGGTGGCAGTGTGCTCTGCCAGGTCTGTGACTCCTGCACAGTATCCCAAACATGATGATTCTTTTGGCTGATCCACACTGTGCTTTGAACTTGCTCCTCCAAAACAGATCATATGCTAGTGCTTAGATGGGGTATAGCTTGTCAAGGGTTTTTACATTTCTATGTTATGCTAACCTTTGTATTGCTCATTACACACCAGAACATAGATCCCAGAAATTCAAATGGTGATCTCGCTGCTATAATCCCTGGACTGACTTTTTCAAAAATTCACTTTGCCCCCAGCTCTTTTGAGAAAAATATTGAAATAGAAGAAGAGGAGGAAGGGAAAAAGAAGAGGTCTATTTGATTTACAGAGATGAGAACAACCTCTACTGCAGTTTAGTCAAGTGCTCCTGCTTCCTGTTCAGAAAGCTGTTTTCTGCTAAACAGCAGATAGAGCTGTCAGTAGGGAAAATTATTTGATATTGCCTGAGTTTGTCAACCACAGCATAAGTGAGGAGCTTCCTGTAATATGGAGCATTTATGGATAATATTTGTAGAGTAATTGCCATGTAATCACTGCTCCACTGCCAGAGATTTCAGTCAGTTGTTATGAATCTTGCAGTAAAAATCCTTTTGGGGATAGTGGGATGAGAACATCACAAATGTTTGGGAAAATGATATGAGGTCAGTTGGTTTGATTTGTCTTGATGAGGGTGTTCGAAGTGTGTGCTGCACTTGGAATGAAGACTCTCTCAATATTAAATCTGGAAAGTGGGAAACTGCAGGTGGCTAATGACTAGGAAGTTGGAATTCAACTCTCTAAATTGATAGTAGCTAAAAAGTCACAAGAGCCTGTTGTCCTTTGGGCCACTTTATGTTGTCATCTCTTGGTAGAGGAACAGGAAATCCAAGTAGAAAATACTGTTCAATGCTTCTTGCTATATAGCATTTTTAAACAAATATTCTTGTCCTTTTCTTGGAGGAAAAAGTGTCTTTTCCTCTTTTACTTAGCTTCCAACTGGTAAAAATAATAGAATTTTTCTTCAATATTTTGTCTAATATTTGACAAATCTAGTATCTGATATCTAATCTGAATCTAACATCTGATATATTTCACTCTTCTCATCATTAAACAATGATTGATTTCATTTGATTTTTAGTTCTGAGGGTTCATTACTTCTACCTAATGATAAATGTTTGCTCTCTGCTATGGCAGATCAATGGCCTTCCCTGCCGAACACCCTTCTTCGTGATCTTTTGCATATTTAACCTAACCTTTTTTGACCACTTTCCCTTAGAGGAGTTGAAGAGCAGCATCTCCTGTGTGCTGCCTCTGTGCCTTTTAGAAGCTGGACGCGGAATGGTTTCCCTGCTGTTCTGCAAGCTGTGCGCTTTCCTGAGCCTTGTGTGCTGAATCACCAAAAGCAGGATGTCATCACGTAGCTTTCGCTGTCTACATTACTGAGCTACAGGGTAGTCAGTGTTTTACTCTCCAAACTGAGCTGTCAAAATAGCAAGGTGCTTGTTTCTCATTAAGATTTTGCAAATGCTCAGCTGTATTGGAAGTTTTGCAAGTTAGCCGCAACTTTCCCTGACCTTTCATTTAATTTGTTTGGTTTTCTTTCAGTAAGGTAGTGAGTTCTCAAAGTCAGCAAAAGGAGCATTCTAACTGAGCTGATTAACTTGTGGGAGCTTCTTGCTTCAACGAGAGTGTAGGTTAGGTGAGAAGCTTGGGCAGAAGAACTTCAGTGAAGTTAATGCAGCTGTGCAGTGAAGGCTGCCTTGTGTGAAACGAATTGGGGTGTTTGGACAGATTTCTCTGATAYCTCCATTATCAGTCAGGGCCTCCCGTGCCCTGTGTAGAGCAGCTAAGACTATAATGGTCAAGTGAGAATGGTTTTTCCTTCCAAAATAAGTAACCTCTGTCTTATTGATGAGCCAAAGCAATGGGAGCACACCTGGTGGGGTTGGAGATATTTTTTAGTACAGAGCATAGTTTATTATAGAGGATTTTTTTAGACAGACCATGAGCTCTGTCATTTCTCTCATATCTGAAGAATGACTGTCTTGTCTTATAGTGTTCTGAATGGTGGTGTTCGGAAAGGAGCTGGTTAGAACACAGTTACTGTTTTTCTTAGAAGACATCTTTGAAAATGCATTGATTTTGTGGAAGCTTCTTCTTTTGGAACTGTGTTTTCTTTTTTCTTCTATAACCTTTTTGATCTCTKTGTGCAAATCTTAGTATGTCAAGAGAAGGCATACGTCGTGCTCCCTCTACAATGGTTTGGACAGATCTGAGCTCATAGGAGTTCTTGCATATATTTAAGCATCTTAGAAGCTGTGTACGTGCTGTACAAATAATCTCTAATAATAAACCCTAAAGGCATCCGTCCTTCCACAGGAATAGGCTGCAGACCTGCGGATGCAATGATATGGGTGGTTCATGACCACCTGAGCAGTATTCTTCTGCCCTTCTGTTTTGGGCAGAGGTGTGCTGGTCTTCTAGATGTCCTGGATTTCTGGGAATCTTGAAATTATACGAAATGGGCATTGCACTTTGGCAGGGTAACTCTTCTGTGAATGTACAGAGAATCCTACACATCCAAGATATGCTGGGCTGATAGATCTGCTGGTGTGGAGGTATCCTGGGAAAAGAATTTGGAATTCATTGCTTTCAGACCTGCCAGTATATGTATTTATTGAAAGCTGCTGCTATGTACTTTTGAACTACTCAAACTTTTTTTCTAGTTATTCCCTTTTTCTTTTCTCTTGAGGTGCCTTTTTTTTTTTTTTTTTTTTTAAGCGAGAGCCTTTGGAGGGTCTTGGTCTTGGTAGAATCAATAGGTCTTTTGTAAGCTTGTGTCCCTAACCTTGACGGAATTCCAGTGGAGATTGCTTCTGTTATCTTTTGGGGGCTGCTTGATTTTTTTTTTTTTCCTCTGATCTGTTTTTCTTATACATACTCCAGCAATGTTATATTTGTTCTTTCTGCAGAACGCAGAGTTCTGTCCTGAAATGTATATATTTTATGCTCCACTGAGGTAAGGAATAGTTTCCCTCTTGTAGCCTAGCAGGGATCTATACAAACATCTTCTCTCTTGCAGTTGGAGGAATCTAATAACTTAAGCACTTCATTAGCAGGGTACCACAGTGTTGCTGTTTTCTGTTGGCAGAAGGTGAAATAGAATAAGTATTAAACATTTGTTTCATCCTTTGCTTTCAGTGCATTCAGAGAAACATGGCCATATTCAGCTTTTTCCATTACTGTGCTAGAAAGGTTAGCAGCTTTATTTAAGAGGAATGTACTTTCACATTCAGTAGTTGCAGAATTCAGTGAGATAAATTGTGTAACATGAACTCGCAGAAATCAATTCTGTGGTTGAAGAAGAATCAATGACCCTAAACACAACTAAAAATAAGAGCAGCGTTCTTTCAAATGTTTGCACTGTCACTCTCGAGCATCTGTGAAGGCAGAGGAAGTTGGATGCTGTTTACTTCTGCCACCACATGCTCTTGAGACTGTCTTTTGTATACAGGTGAGGATTCCTGTAGTTCTGCATAAAATTAGGGGCATGGTATTTCAACTGATGAAGATAATCCTGAAAAATATAATAACCCACAGCTGGTTAGTTCTGGAGTGTGTGTTAGAGCCAAGCATATTTGTGAGATTTATTGGAAACAAATTAGCTTAAATTTTATTGTAAATTATTAATTTATCATGTTCAGATGTTAACAAGGTTTGTCTTTCATTCAGACTCCCTGCTCATGGGAAAACAATGATATTGCCTAAAGATACAGGCCATTCAATTAAAATCAACAGATGAGTCAAATGTATTAAAGTTGATTTCCAGTACTCTMTCTCTTTTGGGGCATTTTAATGTATTGAGCTTTTGATGGTGTGAGCGGATTGCTTTTAAAACACGTGGCATCTATCGGCAGTTTGTTTCTGTGTGTATGAGCCTCTGATGCCTTGTGGTAGGAGTGCACCCTGAAGACAGTGTTATGTTCACCAGACTGACAGTTCAGGTTTGATCAGATAAGTGTGCTGGAGAGAGGTGGATATAGGAGAAAATAAGGCAGAGACACAAGAGTCAGAAGGCAGCAGGAGTATTTTTGCAGTTAGAAACTTCATAAACAGGTTTTTTCTAATACAGTTGATATGACTAAAACATGTCTCCTACTTGTTTAATTTCTGGTGTAGTGTGAATATGTACAAAATACCTGAGGTGCCCTGAGCTACAGGGAGCCTGAGGGCTGCAACACAGATGCCTGCCCCTTGGCTCTGCCAAGCCTTCCCTAGTGCTTAACACAATGCTGCCATGCACTCATAGCCTAATTTGCACTGGTTTGAAACTCTCTTCAGTACCAAACGACTCATTTGCACAGAGATTGAAGGAACTGAATAGCTATGAAATTCCTGCGGCTCTACAAAATTTGAGTGACACTGGCCAGAGGATCAATGGCTCATTATGAAAGATGTCACAGGTTTCTGTAGGGGAGGACTGAAATCTCCTATTTTTATTTTTTTTTCTTGCGTTGAACTCCATGATTTTACCCTTGAAATGTTCTGTTGCTTTGTCCTAGTCAGCTCTGCTATAGCAGAAACAATTCCACCAGAGAAACTTTGCCCACACCTTCTCAGCAGTTAGAGTTATTGTGGTATCTGCTGGCAGGGAAATTACATCACTGAGTCTGTGTTGGAGCTTATTCTTAGTTAAAGTAAGTCTATCTGGGGACTTGGTATTGAAGGATCCAAGAAAAGACAAGATGTGTAATACCTGTTTTGCACTGGTCTGCACTAGTAAGATTTCTTTTATTTATTTATTTATTTTAAAAGCAAAGAAGGGAATTTCTCCTCAGATTGCCTGATTCCATTCTGCCAAACTTCTGCATCACGTAATTGTTCTCCTATTGTGTATGATCTTCAGAAAGAAATGATTAGCTAAAAAAGGCAGCAGGGATAATTTAACCTTAAGAGTCACATGAGTATATGGTGGCTCTACACGAACAGAGTGTTAGTGATCAAAAGCAACTTAAATCTAGGTGCCAATAAAATCATAGCAGTTGCTCGTTGCCTCATTAGCACTCTGGCTGAAATGCAGAAGAGCATGGTCATGGGTAGATTTATAAACATGAACTCTTATGACAAAATTTTAATGAGAGCCTGTGGGGCTTTCTGAATTGGGTTCGTGATGGTTTGAAAGGATCATTGAGCGTGATGATCCCTAAGGAACTCTGTCTCTCCCTTGCTTTCTTTTTTGCTTCCTAACTCATCAGACGCAGTCAATTTTTTAAGGAGTAGAGGAAGTGAGTGGAGAAGGAGGAAATATTAGAGGGATTTAGAAAATCTGTAGCAAAAGGAAACCCTTCAATCCTTTTAGGAAAAGGAAAGAGGGAAAGACCTACGGTTATAGAGATTACTACATATGCTGAGCCTTCCTCTCCAGGCCTCTACTCTTCTTATTGCCCCCTTTTATATGGGGAAAGTATTATCTAATCATGAAAGCAGGGTATGCCATGTAGGGTTGCATGAATCTGCTACCTGCTCCTTCAACGAGAAAAGTTTTTTCGTTGTTTTTGTATTTCCTTTAACTCTGAAATAGGAGTGACTATTTGTTCAGCCAAGAGTCCAGCAAGGTGGTTGTGTAGGCCAGCTCTGAAGAGTGATGTTTTTGACCTTTTGCAGAAAGATGTAGTGAAAGTGCCAATAAGTGCAAGCTCTTTGTTTTTGTCTGTAGCAGAGGCAGCAAAAAGGGTTCTTTCCTAATACATCAAATTGATTTCCAGCAGATTTTTAGGTTCAAAATTTGTAACCAGTGGATGTTTAGATAAATTCTACTACCCTGGTGTATTCTATTAGATAGGTGAGAAGGAAACGGCCTCATCCCAGATCAGACACTGGAATGGTCTGTGCTTTACCTCTTTCTTTCAAAGCTGAAAAGTACTCCATGGTGTGTGTGTGTGTATGACCTGGCTGCAGCTCTGTTACTGTCAATGAAAGTGTTCTGCCCTTTGCATTCTGATCCATGAGGATGTTTGTGAAACTGTCACACCGTTAGAAGAGTTGATAATATTTGTATGACTTGAAAGGCTTGGTAACGTTTGCCAAGAAAATTATTTTGAGGGGTTTTTCCTCACATGTTCAGCTTTAGCAGCTCCACTGTGTTTCAGCAGATGGATTTCTGTAGATGTCCTGTACCCACATGTGTACAGACATCCCCTCCCAACACTGACTAAACATAAGCTACAGGGAAATGTAATTTAATCAATACCTAGAAGTATCAAAAGCTGAAGCTCTTTTTCTCTCTGATTTCATTCCTGGGGTGTCCACAGCAGCAGAGCATTGTAGAAAAATCAGCATTCATGCTTTAGCCTCTAATGGTTACCCTGCGTGAATATCATGAATGCTGTTTCATCATCATGAAGACTAACCAAATGAAATAGAAAGGTCAAATACTAAAAAACAATTAAATGAGCGTTTCCATCTACTGAAAAAAATCAATCAAGAATGAAATTCGGTTTTCCACTTCCAGTAACCTCAAAAGTATTAGAATGGGTATCTCTAAAAGAGCTGAGAAGACCAACTATTCTGCTCTCTCTGTCTCATGGGGAAAAGTCCCCTCTTTGGGGATGATGGAGAAATGGTACTTTTATTTCAGAAGTGCCAAGTACCAGCACCTGTTACTCAACTCAGACTTCCTCGTGCCCTTGAACTGCAAGGTCACTAACAGATTTCCACTCTGCAGGTTTTGCAGACTTAGATTTCTCTCCTTCTGTGAGCCTGATTGTACCTAGATGGGGAAAAGTCCTTGTGGTCTCAAAATCTCTCCCCAACATTAAAGGGAATAATAATGACAAAGGTGGTTGCTTAGGAAGGGAATGTAGGTAGCAGGACATATGTAGAGTGATTTCTGTTCTCCCATTTTTGGCTACCTAGCCTTAGATATTTGAATTATTGGGGTTTATCAGTCCTATTGGACCTCTCTCACTTTTTTTTTTTCCAAGCTCAAAAATGGAGTTTCTTTTCACATGGAAATGGCTGCATATTTCCAGTTACCATTTTGCCTTTCTGCATATGTTTCTTAATTTTACTATCATCTTTTTCAGACAGCTTCCTTGTAGTGTAAGCAAATTTGTGGAGGGAGTGTGCCTTGGTTTTACACAAAAGCATTAATGATGGCTTCTGTTTTTTTGTTTTGCTTTCTAAAAGCTGTCCTAATAATTTCTGATATTCTTCTAGCTGCTTTGCCTGAATCTAGCTGATTCTTTTAGAGAACTAACCAGTGACTCCAGTTTCCCATGTCTGAATGGCAGAAGCTAATGCAGAGCCTATCAGAGCATTTGAGTAGTACACATTATTTCCAGTGAGCATTACTTTATTGATACTGCATTTCATCTACTATTTTATCATCTAGCTATGTAGTATTGGAAATTCCTTTTGCAGTAATTCATGGTCTGTTTTGAATTTGATTATGCTCAGTGGTTTGGTATCACCTGCAGACTTGGTCTTTTTGTGATTCATTTCCTCTTCCAAATCATTTATGAATAGAAGTGTATACTTTCAAGTCCTTAATGATCTGCCTTCAGAAATATTGATTTCTTCCACTGGAATTTTCCTTTTGAAAAAACACTACAGATTTCAGTAAGAATTGCCAATTTCTATTGTAATTTCTTTGAAATGCTCTTATATAGATTTAATGAAACCCCAAATTTCAATAAAATGCTTTTTTTCTGTTGTATGAAATATGAAAGGTGCTTTCAGTGGCCAAAATCAAGTCACTTCTAAGCTGCTGCGCTATGATTTTTAATGGGTAAGGGCTGTATATATGTGAGAGGTTGATTTAGTTGATGGACAAAAGTGGCTACATAAAAGTAGATTGCCCTCCCCTTTTTTTTCATTTTCACTACTTTGAAGGCAAACTACTAGAAAATGAGAAACAAAAGGATTTTCAACTGTATGTTTATTTTTTTTTCAGGTTTGAGACTTTACTATATTCCTTTGTGTAGACTTAAGCTCTGGCTCAAATCAGCCAGACTTCTGTCACTAAGCCTAGTAGGAACAAGCAGTCCACTTCTGCTAGGCTTTTGAATTTTGCTGGATCATCCCATTATCCTTTTCAACTGCAGAGTTTTGAGTACAATTCCAGCCTCCCAGCGTCCCGTGGATGGCTGCTAGGATCACTGGTTTTACTGTGCTTGAGTTGGAATTGTTTGGTAAAACCTGACAGAGGCTCACATTTAGAAGTAGGTAGTTTCTGAGAGACAAAATAGTTCAGAATTTCTTTTGCGCTCATCTTGGTATAGCCAGGCTGTTCTGTGGGTCTGGCTGCTGTTTCTGTACCTTTGTTTCACCCGGAGCTTCAGTTTTTGCACAGTTTGTCTTCCCTGTGCCTGAGAATCAACTTTTTCTCCCTTAAATTTCTTCTCCCTCTTACCTGTTATTGCTGATAAAATACACAATTCATTCCCACTTCAGTGACCCTGAGAAGAAATTCTGGGTTCTGGTGCTATTCAGCCAGAAATTGGGGATGATCATAGTTAATGCCACCTCTCTCTCTGTGATTCTGTGATTCTCTCAAGTGTGTGCCAGGGTCACCTGTCTGTAATGTGCTATAATAAGGCTATTCTGACAAGATTAAACCATATTCAGTCAGTAGTACAAAACACAGAGCATAGTTTGATGCAGACCAGTCCATTCTGATGAGGCACCAAGGTTTAGAATTTAATTTCATACTTTACAGAGTTAATTTGAAGGATGAGCATTCCTTAACTGTTTAACAGATGTTATTGTGATTTAAAGTAGTTTATTTAAATCTTTATTTTACTGTTACTCAAATAGAGGACCAATGGTAATTATGCACATCTTACTATCTGAATAATCCAAATAAAACAGAGATCAGACTCAAACAGTAATATCACCTTTACTGAGGAGGATTTAGTTATTCAGAAATACCAGCAGTTAAGTAAAATCAATTACATAATAACTATGAAAAATWAACTGTATTTTAAATTGCATAATAGTTAATAGGGTAATAGTTATCACGTATAGTATGATAGTTGCCACTTARGYTKTAGCARTCTTGCTGAGATTAGTTGTAATTTTTGCACTGATAGCTGGGATTTAACCCTTCGCATTTAACACTGTAGTTGTGTGCTGCCATTAACACCTTGCCTCTGTCAGCTGAAGATGTATCAGCTGTGTGTTAATGYTTTCCAAGCCTCAGAACAGTTTTCCTTGGAGTTATAGTTTCAAAGAAGCAAGCTTCAGGCTGAGTCGGATTACCTTAAGCATACAAGTTCATCCATCAGAACAGTAATTCCACCAYGGTGATTCTGACGTGCCTCTAATCCTGTTTTCCGTGCTGTAACTCAGCTAACTTTTTTGCAGCTATTTCTGATTTAATTTATTGTGATATTRCGTCCTGTTTCCCTGTCCTGATTAAGGGCAGAACTATTGTTTTTAGTAGGAAATTTAACAAGGGAACCTAGAGAAATAGACTATATGTATGTCTTTTATCCAGAAATGTGTAATTTTTTTCTGTGATTCATTTCAGCTGCACAGCTCTGTTAGCACCGAGCTCCTGTGCAGTCCAGAGACCTTCAAGTACTTGATAAGAGAAGTATCAGGGTTGGTGACACYGCTGTTGGACTTTGAGACCCATTTGCAGAAGGCTTAGCTCTTRCATTGCAACAGCAGATGCCCTTAGATGTGTGCCAACCTAGTGATGTGTCATTGGCCTTAAGACAAGGATATCCGCACCATCTAGTTAGCTAGGGAGTTTGCTGCAAAATTGTTTTAAGTGAAGGTGACACTTTTGGCATTAGTTATGACAGCTGACCTTTCTTTAGATCACTGCACTCCTAATGGATCCCTTAACATAGATGGCACTGACACATGACAGAAGTCCTTAGGCATTCGGGCACTCCACACAACTCCATTGGATGTTRCAGTCTACTGTCAACTGTAGTCAAATTCTGCAGCTGGTGGGGAATCRGGGCATTTCTGCAGGTGGTGGTGAGAATATGTCACCAAACTCAGTAGGCTGCACGGTAGGTGTGGCTGGCAACTCTATCGCGTGCACTCAGCCAGAGAAATCTGCCCTTCTGGATTGGAAGGGACAGATGWGTCAGAGCACAGTTGTTATTCTTTCTGTTTCTCAGCAATGCAGCTAGCTTCTCCAGTTTTSCTGTGTTGTCCCTTTCAGACAGCCTCAGTACAGACATAAACCTGAAGGATCAGAAYGTACAACTCTCTATGCTGGTGCATAGAGAATAAGCCAGAAGATGGACTTYGGGCATGATGTTCATTACTTTGTGCTGCCTTCAGGACCTGCTCTAGCATCATTTGTATGAATGAAAGTTAAAACAGTTATMTTGGTGAAGGCTTTCTGTTTTTTCCCATTACAAGAGTGTGAAGCTGAGTCTTTCAGAGCTGTTTCCTGACTTTTGCATGCATGTAATTCAGAAAATTTCTGACCTTAACTTTAGAGGTTCTCCTTTAGTATGTCCTGCTGATCTGGTATTCTGCAGGATGCACTGATTTAACAGTGGCTTTATAGTGGTGTGGAGTGTCTCTTGTAGCTTTCCTTGAAAATATTCCCAAGCTTACGGAGTTATATTGCATTGTATCAATCAGCACAACTAATCTACTTACCTTGGATTACACTATAAATGGGGATTAGGGATAGGAGAGCGATGGGGAGCTTTGTGTGGCACCTCAAGAAGCTTTGCATTTATTTACCGCCTTGGTAAACATTTGCTATTAGCGGGGTTGGGGATTGGCGTTCATTGAAGCAAATCGTTTGATAACTATCTGAAAATCATTGTCTACTTCAATGAAAACATGAACATTAACGATCCAAAGATCCTCTGGTGCATGTATAACCAATGTAGTTATTCAATTAGATGAGATGCAACATCCTTTCTGGATTAAGTGGGCAGTACTGTTGTGGGTTCTACAAATTGTGGAATGTTCTTTATACTGCTGCTTTCTTCAGCTTATAGACAAACCTCAGTAGATATTTTAAGAATCCTGTTTGTGAATCTTAAATATTACTTTTGGCGAGAGTAAAAGAGCACTATTTTAATAGTTGTCAGCTTTCAGTTTAACAGCACCGAAGAGAGATGAGTCCAGTTACTGAAATCAAAGAAAATGTAGAAGGTTATAGCAGTGATTGATTGATTGAAATTCAAACTGTCATTCACAAAGCACTCTTTAAATTTGAAAAATAAGCGCCTAATGCATGTATTTTCTCCTAGAAATATCTGAATAGATACCTGTATGGTTTTATTCCTGTGCTTATGTGTTTCAGTTTCTGTGGAAGATAATGATTAAAGAATAGTCCTTTTCCTTGCTATCAACCACATTTTATCCCATTTTTTCTATCCAATTAGCATTTGTGCAATCTTGCAATGAGTTTTATTTGTCTGTTGGTCTACCTGAAAATGAGCCCTGCAAAAAAAGTTTAGTTTTGTCAGAGTAGCAAGCCGACCTGATTCACTGTTAACCCTAGAGCAACGAGAGGTTAGATACCATCACTGATGGCTGCAAGAGAGGTTCAACAGCTCATCTTAGTGAGGATATGGATTTCGTTAAAACAATTGTAAAGTTTCACCTGCAGTTCAAGGAATTATTTGGGAATTAAGGGCCCCTTCCCTTGGCTGGGTTCCAGGCCACAGGGATGTTGCCTCAGCTGAGGATTGCTGGAAATAGTTTTGCAGTACGTTGTGGAAAAACACTTGGTTCTGGCAATTGCTCTTTGCAAATACCTGTAGTCATTAGCTTTGCTTACAGTGAGGGATGGTGTGGACTGAATGACTAGCTGTCGCYTGAGGAGCTTGCTTTGGTTGATCGTGTATGGCCACATTTAATGAAGACATAGCCTGGGAATAGATCCGTCAACCTCTTTTTCTCCAAAACCATTTTTTAAAACAAGCATATTGTAACTAAACATTTCTCTGTGTTTTGCTATACAGAAGAATGTTTTAAATAAACTTGTCATGTAGGAAGTTTCTTAAATGTAAATATGTCTACTTCTGAAGTATAATATACTGCTGCTATCATATATATGAGCAACATCTTCCTCTGCATATGCATAAATGAACTTGTGCRAGTAAAATATCCTTGAGTTCCAGGAAGGAAGGAGGTTTGGAAACTTTACAGAGTCTTCAGGAGGGTTTATTCTTGATTCTTTTAAGCAGAAACTGTTTGGGCTTTTCTTGCAAAAWGTTGATACAATACATGGCTTTATCGAGTGCTTTTTGCATTCAGTGGAATGTGTATGAACCTGCTGCTTACAAGCCTGGGTATCTGCTTTCACTGTGGCCACATAAGAGCTGTTTTTGCTGGAGTACCTGATTCAGGTGAAGTTACAGAAACCTCTGTATTGTAACTGGGAAGTGAATGGGCTGATGCTTTCCAGAATAGTCTGAAAACATAGGTGGTTTTATGTTGTGTTTCTACCTGTTCCAATAAATCTAGATCAAGTGCTAACAAATAATGTAACTACCTGTCTACTCCTCGAGAGTCTAAAGGCATTAGTGCATTTCTCTGGATGAAATATGTTCACATCATATCATGTTACAATACATCACGCCGTAAAACAACATGACAGTGTGTCAGGATGTGACAAACAGCTGGTATAGTGCATTAAGGAATTTAAATGAAAATTAGTTTCGACCATTTTTCTTCCCATCAGCTGAAAGAACAAGGGCTTGGTCTGACATTTGTATATCACTTAAGAGCAGAGAGGAGCCACCCATTTTTATCTCTCTCCAGTTCCCAGCAGGCGGTTTGTGCAGGTGGACATCTTTGGACTCACTTAATAGATTGCAATGACGGGATTCCGTAAAAATGTAGAACGTAATTTTGGGGGAAGGAAGCTGAGCAGTTATAATTAACCTTAATTCCTTTTTGAGATGTATTTTAGCAGTCTAAAAGGAGATATTCATACACACATACAGGAAATATTCAGATTCTGCGTTCTTTGAAGGCCTGCCTCAGATTGCRTATAAAAATTGGGCGTTCAGTTCCACGGATTCTACATGAAATTTCTGAGGCTGATTTTGCATCATTGCTGAGCAGTTAGGTCAAATTTCTGAAGCGAGGTTTTCTCTGGAGACTGCTGCTGAACTAGGTATATGAMCTCTATGAGGTATACCTTGTAGAGAGGTGCAGATGGTAGGGAGGGAGCATTTCCCTATAATTTGGGGACAGGGAGGTTGCGCAGTCTGCTTCCTCTGAGATATTTTCAGAACACAGCTCAGTGAAACCCCCCTTGCAGGGATTTGACTGRTATTTGCAATGGGTGGAGCGATTTGATTGGAAGTTTTTAAAGGTTCTCTCTGTTTCTCTTTGCCATTACAAGTGCCATCATGCTGAGCACTTCAGTCCCTGTTGAAGACAGTCCCTAAATGTCAAATACAGAAAGATACCAGCCTTTAATTAGCAGGGCCATTTTATTCTGTGAATGCTCCTTTAAAGCTTCCCTAGACCCTATAATTTCTCCTCTGATAGATCGAGATTTTTTTTTTTAATGTTCACTTTTAAATGTCTTTGTTTCTTTTGTAATGGATTAAATGGAGTTTTAACGAGGCTTATGGTGAGATTCCTCGTCATTAAAATAACAAATGGTTGAAAATCTGCCTTCTGTCTTAAAGAAATCTAGCACCATTAGCAGAACGTAATCCACCTCGTAAGTGATTGCTGCTGAACAACTGCAAAACCTTTCATCCTTTGAGATACTATCAGTACATAAAATACGTTTTCATGAAGTTTATTGAGCAGCTTATTAGAGGAAGTTAGGTCAGTGGAGCTTCACAAATTCTATTTAGCATTCAAAAATGTTTTATCTTGGGGCGTTTCAGATTTTTCAGATTTGTGGAGGTTTTTTTTTATTCTAATCAGGCTTGAGAAAGTATAGATTTTTAAATAAAGATGGATTGTTCTTTTTCTTTCATATTTTAAGGTTCTTGATTCACTAGAAAGACTGTTTGGTCCCTACATTTTTTTTTTTTTAATACCACTAAAATGTTGCCAAAATAGTCGCAGCAGTTTTGTCCTTGTTGTGCTGCACTCCTGTGGGTGTGCTCTGTCCTAGCTGACTTGCTCAGGGACATGTTCTCTTTTTCAGCCAGAGACCTTATTCTCCATTGCACTGAAGCTGGGATTTTCTTGGGCCAAGGGAAAGGACTAGGTGTGCAGGTCTGCACATTCTCTCTTCTTCACAGATATAGAAGAAATAATAAAAGGACACTGGTTTAGGAAAGCACATATACATCTTTCAGCAATTTCTATCTGCCCTTGTGGTTTCTTGGGCTTATGGGCACTCRGGCACAACCTGAAGTTGCCCTAAGGCAGTACTTGTCTGAATCACAGATCCGCAAGGAAAATACTACAACCCAGTACATCTATCTAAGGGACAAGCTCAGCTGGAGCAGAGTGCTGGCAAACACAACCTTTGCTGTCTTGGCTTTTGACTGCCCATGGTCCCTCTGTCTGTCTGGATCTTTGGACTCTAAGAACCCCAGTCTGTGGAGCTATTTTCAATCTATCCTTTTTTACACAAATCAAAGGCCTTCTTTACAGTGCCATTACAATCTCAGACAAATTTCTKTCCAGATAATGCTGGCCAGTTCTCTGTTTTAAATCTAGTTATCAAGATTTTCTGGTTTTGGTAGTGTATTAGCAACAGGCGTAAAACATTTCTTGACACTTTCTTTGCCTTCTGAATACTGAGTGCTTGACAGCAGGTTTTATGGACTGTTGGCAATGAAAGTTATGAGCACTCAGTTCATAGCTGAAGAGTGGCATCATACAGTTTCCTCCTGGAATTACAATTTTCCTTTGCTTTCTGTGATGCTGATGCCTAGGTCTCCCCTGCTCCCATGCTTTGCAAGATGATGAATGGAAAAGCAGTGAAGGGGAATTTGGTAACTGGTTTTAGTGCTGCCAGGGTATGAAGCTTTGTGTTTKCCTTACTGGGTCCAGTATAACTGTGTTTGCAGAAATTGCCAAGATCTCTTTTCATCTTCTCCCTTATTTACTTGTGCATCTTGGAACACACAGAAAAACACCCACTTCCTGTGAAACTTTTTCCCAGGATTGCAAAGCATCTTCCCAGTTGGAATATCAGGGTAGTGAGACTACAGAAAAGTTTTGCAAATCTCTTTTGAGCCTAAGTTTCCTCAGCTATGGTTTTGAGGGATCAGTAGTTCATTCTAGCTGCAGAGGGAGGTCTAGGGTGTGAACTCAGTCTAAGGAATCTGTAAATCTGTTGAAACTACTTGCAGTCTTCCTTCAATATGAAGAAATTCTCTACTAGAGCGTGGTAAAATTCTGATAAAAAAATGCGCTTGGATTTTTCAGATTAGTGTTTAGTTCTTAGATAAGAACCTGTGCACATGATTGAAAATGTTTTGCTGCATTCTGGCTAGAATATGCAGAGATGTAAGTGTGGAGGAATTCTTACAGGCCAGGATTTACACCTGAAGCAGTTTTATGGATTTGATGTTAGAGACTCCAAATATCCTATTAAATGTTCATTGAAAGGCAGCTTGAAAACCTGCAACTGTTGTTACCCAGGATTTCCCTTCCTGCTGTGGCACCGGTGGATCACAGAACTGCACAGAGTTTACATACATGGCTTTATCTGGTGTTTGTGAGAGCCTCCCATGTAAGCGAGCTCCAAGGTCACCRCGGTGCTGTTCTGGAATGTCTTTAAAGACATGACTGGCACAGATCCTCTGGAATTAAAAGTCTGTACACAGATAAAATATGACAGCCCTGTCTACTGTGATTACTTCAGTTCTGCAGGGTCGTCATTCATTACCAGCCATTCCCTTTGACTTTGAGTCTGCTCCCTGTGCATCCTCCCTGCTGCCTGCCCACCCTCAGGCAATCCTGGGAGAAGAAGGGTCTCTTTCAACCCCTTGCTCTTATCTCTCCCCACTTTTATTTCTCTTTCTGCCTTCCTCGCTTCCCCAGAAAACTAATTTGACTTTTGCTTGTCTCTTTCCCTGCATCTTGAAGTGCAAAGAGGCTGAGCCAAGAGGGATAAGATTGCTGAGAAGGGAGGGATTTTCATGTCTGCTCTTCAGCTTGTGGAAGGCTACGTAAGCTGTACAAGGCAGGGAGAGGAAATCCCTTGTAGGTATTTGTATTGTTCAGGTGTTAAGACTTGGMGTTCTCGCTGCACAGCTCTCTCTTCTGTTAGGTATAAATTTAAATGTTTGTGAAAGGTGCATGTTCTTCTGTCTGTGCATGGCACAGAGCTGAGCTGTGCAGGTTTGCTTCATGTGTGTTGCTGTGTGTCTAAACCAAATGGAAAGTAATCACCTGGAGAGGAGAAAGGGCAGGGTTTTTTTAAAGTAAATGCCCTTTCCCTTGCTTAAGGATCCAGATTCTCCAGTGTCTTTCTGCAGGTTTTCTGCTTGTGTTTTGTACTGGGGARGAAGATGGGAAGAGTTCTCAAGAATTTCTGAATTGTCCCCAGCCTGTGGCTAGCTGGTTGTGATACCTGCCCCATGCCCCCACTGCCAGGGTGCTTTTCCTTTGGAGACATCAGCCTGCAGGATGGAAATGCCAATGTGAGTATGAAGCCTGTGCATCCTGTGAGAGTTGTGTCTGCAGGAACGCTATGGTGCATCCCAGACCTTCTGTGCTGTCAAGCTCTCTCCCCTCCACTGGTACATCCYCCTGATGGTGCCTTGTAATGTAAAGGAGAAGCTGTTATTCTATGTCTTTAAAGAAGCTTGATTTCTTTTGTTGGAGGCCTGGGTGCCATCTGGTGTGTGCTATATTATGGGTCTTTTGGCTGCACTTGAATTCTGAGCAGCAGAAGGTGGCTGCATGTGCAGAGAAGAAATGGGAAAGATCAGTATAGCCTTCCTATAACAATTACAAGCTGCTGGTTATCTGTGTTAAAAACATAGGATACAGAAATTTAAAAGTCGTGAATGCGAATATATATTTATTTAGCACCYCATTCCAATGCACATAAATACTTATCTACTACCTCATTACAAGATGGGAAAACAGAGGTCAAGGAATAAGAGAAAGAAAGTGGAGGGATTTGTGTTTACCATGAAGCAGTGTAGCCAGCAAAGGGGCCTCAAATGTGTCTGGTCTGACAAAGTATGGTGAAGTCTGGCAGAAATGCTGTCTGACCCACTTCTGGGAGGTTGGGGATGGAGAAGGGAAGGGGAGAATCTGACCATGTTTCCCGCATGCTATCACCGGTCTCCTGGAGGCGAAGAAAATCTGGGATCTGGCTCCAACGTGACAGCTGCCCTGTTTGCAATAGCTGGCCTAGGGCTGGGCCTGTGGCAAGAAGAGGGGAAAAGCACTGCTAGCCAATTAAATGCAACTGTGTGGATGAAATTTAGAAACTGTGCATGGGGTTGTTGAAATTACACTGGCAAGGAAAAGGACCTGTTGGAGCACAGGATCTTTCTGTCCCCCGTTTCTTACCGCAGTGTGCACAAACATATTTCAGAGAGCCAAGCACTTATCAGCTGTCTGTGGATTTGCAGCTTTCAAGGAATGTTCTGTGATGTGTGTGCTATGAGAGTTGTGCTGAACCCTGCTGTCATCCTGTCAKCTCTGCCCATCCCCACCTCAACATGGCGAGTGACTCTTGTACTTTATACACCTTCCCAGGCTCGGGTGGATTCCAAGTAGCTGATGCTTTAGCAGCTGGCTGGGAGTCACGTTTCTCTCTCCAGAGCTTTTTGGAAATCTCCTTATGACGGACAGCATGTCGGCCACTGGGCTGGGAGACACAACYGTCAGTCAAGCTCAGTAGTGCTGGGTCAACTTCCAAGTACCTTGGTAGGTACTGGAATATAGGAAAGTGAGCAGAGGGTCTGTTGATCTCTGTCAAAGGAGTCAGGTCTTGTATAATTTTGTAATGAAGAAAGGTGAAGCTGGTAGAATGCAAGAAAAGACTGAGTGAAGAAGTAGGGATTGATCTCACCCTATATATCAAGGCTTCTTGTTTACTGTCTGTTATTCCATCATCCTGTTATTCCATGAGTCCAAAGAGCTTGCAAAAAGGAAGGAACATGGATTTGTTACTACCCACCTGTTCCATGTCTCAGTTTGCCAGAAGTGTTTGTCTTTGCCTGAGAAAGGAGCTGGGAAGGAGTTTGCTCAAGGTGCTTGTCAGTCAGGTCAGCAGTAACAACCTGGGAGTGTCTCACTGTTATTGATCATTTTAAATGTTTTGAATTTGTCAAATACCCCCCAGAGCATATGTTCCGTTTGGAATAATAAGACCTTTTATAAAGGTATCATTCTTCAGTTGGCACTTCCTATAGCAGCAAATTTGCCTTGTGTTTAATGCTGTCTCTGAGAAGCAGTGAGGGATTATTTCAGCAATGAGGTTATTGCATAAAGAACCTTTGTGCTGTTGGGAGCTCTTAGTGCCTGCAGGACATGGAGGGCTGTCCTGAAGCAGGTGAAACATTCTTACCTATGAACTTCCGAATGGATATATCTGGGGCTTAGCATATAGAAATGCTTAATAATAGCATTTATGAGTCAAGAACATAATTTCAAGCCTACTTTTAGATGCTGCTGATGTRATTGAGCATGCTCATTATTTGTAGGCTTCCAAATTAAGCATTCATTTATTCTGTGTTTGGGATAAATGGAATCAACAACATGCCTTTTGGTGAAAGAGGCACAGATGCAAACAGAAGCAATCGCAGCTTTCGAGTCTTATGTTTGTTTATGTCAGTGAATGTGRACTGTTAAAACAGCTTCCACCGCTGATTATTTTCAATTAAAGCTTCAGGGATTTTAAGAGGAAACTGTCATAATACTGTGATCAGGGATATTATAGCCTCTGAATGCAAATGAGTTACCAAATTTTAAAACAACAGATTTRCAGGATCTGCTTCAAATTGATTGCCAACTGTCTGTTAGCACCTCCAGCTCGTGAAGAATGCCTGCCCTGCTGACGGAAAGGGGACTAGGGAGCGTGCCCAAGCTGTTGGATGTACCYGGTAGTTTGTCTGGGAGCAGAAGGKGATGCGAGTGAGCTTCCAAAGTGTCTTCCAAGTACCCTTTTCACCAGAATCTTCCCACTATAAACACTAGATGCAAATCCAACCCAACTAGAAGCACACTTGGCTATCTCTGTATGTTGTTAAAATTCTTAATTTGAAAATTAGGAAAGGCATTAYGCTATCTAGCCATTAATGCTGCATGTTGTTCTCATTGAGATAAACTGTTTTACCCAACACAAATGAGTAAGGCCTCTTATCCTTTAAAAAAAAAAAAAGGGAGCAAGAGTGAGAAAATCATTTTGCAAAGATTATGAATGACTATATATTATGCTTAGACTCTAACCTTGCCATGTGCTAGTGTTTGCTGTGACACAGTTATGGAGAGGTGCAGCTACACCAAAACCATGTGAACATTAAGAGTAGAAAGCACCATTTTACATTTGGTTGAAATCAGTGGTCAGTTTTGATTTAGCTGTACTTGCCTTTCTTTCATGTTTGCTTTCTGCAAAGCTTTAGTAATGCAGTAATATATAGAAAGCAACTATTTGTCTAAAACAGTCGCTAAAATCAAATTCTGAAATGAATAGTTATTTTTGGAATTGTCAGTCTGCATTATTTTGGCAAYTAAAATCCAAAATACATGCCCGAAGTCCAAGGGAATCATAAAACACTTATATAAATTACAGCATAAATGCGAAATTGTGAAAAATTGTTTGCAGTATATGTAATCTTGTTAATTTAGCAAGATTATTTGCTACTGACAAGCACAAGCAGATGTGTCAGTGGTGTACTGGATGACCACCAAGGGGAAATGTTCAAGGAAGGTTGTTTTTAGAATATCTTAAAGCTAATTCAGACACTGACTATACAATCTTGTTGAGTGGTTGGTGAAATCAGAATGTAAAATGTTACAGACAATTCAACTCTTCATCCCTAAACAGATTTTTTTCATTCCACAAAGGCCGAGCTTCATTTATTATCACCAAATATAAAACATAGGCTATAC
Organism: Eudromia elegans; assembly: GCA_003342815.1. Taxonomy (NCBI): domain Eukaryota; kingdom Metazoa; phylum Chordata; class Aves; order Tinamiformes; family Tinamidae; genus Eudromia; species Eudromia elegans. The sequence continues at coordinate 1,740,923 of PTEX01000016.1, read as the reverse complement.
CTTATAATCCACAGCTTTTCCAGTGAGCTTCTGGCTTTTGAGTAAGACTATGTTTGAAAAAGGCAAATGTTTTCTTAACTGCATTGGAATAACTACTGCTTTTTTGTTTGTTTTTCAGAGGAGAGATAGATGACTTTGGATCATGCTCCAAAGGTTTAATAGCACTACTCTTTTTATGTGTGTGAAGTCTGTGGTGCATGTTGTCTGTTTGGGCAACGTGGAGATCAATAAGATCCATATTGCGACTGAGACACATGCTTAGCTTGGTCAAAATAGTGTTTTCAGGATAACTTCCTAAAATAATGTATTTTCCTTTCTGTGGGGACACTTGAAAGGAATCTTGCAGTGGCGTCCTCTAACTGATCAAAGTACAGTCCTTGCCGAGTAAATGCATTGAGGAAAAGTGGAAGTCCATGGTTTACAAATGGTGTTATCTTCCTCATCCCACAATTGTCATTCATAATAGGATGTTAAATTGCTGCAGACTGAAAAYGTAGGCAAAAAGAGGACGCTGTACCCCCCAAAGAGACCGTGTGCTTGTGTGTCCACGTGCAGGTGTTCCTGGGCTATATGCCCAGYGCTGTTGCACTGCTTGCATGTGTGGAAGGGCAGGCGGATGTTTTGTGAGCCTCACTCTGTGAAAAACCCTAAATTGCAATCATCTTGCAGGCAAAATCATCCTTGCTCCAGAGCTTTCCTTGCTGTATCTTCCCAGTTAGAAAAGARGTGGAGGTCAGGTAGTTGCTTAAACACAAGCAGGGAACAATGGAAAGAGTAGACTAAGGAAAGGGATATAAAKCCTGGATTTGGCGTAACTAGAGGTTTTTCATTAAAGTGTGCAAATATTTGGTACATGAGCTTTCAGTCTAGATTGTCAGTTACTGCAATTGCATTTAATTTGTATTGAACAGCAATTAGCAGCTCCAGACAAGGATTAGCTGCCCAAGGTGTTATACATCTGGTAATACAAGCTGCTTCTGAGAGACGTGGGGTAGTTTTAACCCAGCCCATTTGGATGTAACCATATTTCAGTGGCTGATGTTTGGTCTGTAAGCCACCTCGGAACTTGAACTCCATTCCCATGCATAGGGTGGTATCCACAATGGTTATCTGCGTTTGGGAGCCTGGTCAGGTAAACCCAGGCCTGTTGCTGCATGAATATAGCTGGCTGGCTTTGATCTGTCTGCCTCCATCACAGAGCTGTGTCATTGGGAAAGTTTCTCATTAAGCTTAATTTTGAGGAATTAAAAAAATCATGTTTAAAAGTTTCTTAATTAACTACATGCAAGTAAATTATTCACAGTGAACAATTCTTTGATGAATTTCGCCAGACTTTTTTTTCCTTATTCTCTTTATTTTTTTTATCCTGTGTAGAAAGATGTCCTTAAAGCGATGGAGGTTTCTTGC
>PTEX01000016.1:1689154-1739391 GCA_003342815.1 Eudromia elegans | reverse complement strand
GTTTGCTGCCTGCCTGGTTTAGTGCAACTTTTAGAGCAGGAATTGAAGATTAGAAATAGTGCTCTCTCCAGGGCAGTTTAAGGACCCTGCTAGGGGGGAAAAGCCTTAAAGACTGTAAAAGATTTAAACATTTTTATTTTATGAGCAAAACTCTCCTTTAAGGTTCTACTTTTATGTCCATCCATAATGGACAATGATATTTCCTTTGGTAAGGCTTTCCGTTTGGCCTCATCTTGCAAGAAGCTGATTGCACTGTTGTACCAGAGTCGGGCGTTTTGCAATAAGGAAAATGGCTGCATTCCAAGCCTGAAATTTATTCCTCTTGATCTTCACAGGCCTTTTTCCATCTGAAATCTCCCRGCAGAGCCAAGGCCACTGCTAAACAAAGAGCCTCACCCTGGTCCCGGGCAATGTCATTAGTCAATCCAAATTGCCCTGCAGGACGGTGCTGTCACAGGAGCCGTGTGAGCAGGCAGCCCGCTGAGTCTCGGCAGGTTATTGCACCCAGGGGGAAGGGGGCTCATCTTTTAGTTTGGAAATCGACGTTTTGGGGGATTAGCTGTTTGCTCCAGGCTCAACCCATCTGTCTTTCTGGTGCTGCTTTTCCAGCAGTATCCTCCAAACGTATCAATGCCTCTTGTTTCTTTGCAGATGGAGAGATGTGGCGCATATACCTCCTGCCTTAATTAGCATAGCATTTTGCATAAATCTCTTTGGGGCATGTCACTATGAATGGGCCCAGGAGCATGACCAAGTTATCTGGTGTTTTTTGCACAGCCTTAACTGACACTGCGATTTTACCTGTGATTTATTGTGGGAGGAAAGCAAGAAAAAGAGAATTTGCGAAAAGAGGTTTACAAGTCTAGCAGTGTTTCAGGTCGGTGTGAAAATGGGGTGAGAGCAGTAGGGGTGGGAGAGGGAGGCGTCTGGGTTCAGCTGCAGGTAGGTGGTGAGGAACAATTCCTCCGGCTGCAGGCTATGCTGCTTGGAAAGGCTCCTTGTTCCTTGATGAGAACCATTTTCACACCTTGTGATGGGGCTGCAGGCAGCCCTTGGATGGAGATGTGATTGTCTCGAGCCTTTGCGCTTGGCTGAGCTCTTAGAGTCCGAGGCTCAGAGCGATACGGGGTAAAACACACCCCAGGCCTAAGTGCTCCCACTTGAATTAGCACAATGTGATGATAAAACAGGGCAATTGCAGCTGCTTTGTAGACTCTAACCAGGGCAAGGTATTTTAAGGTGCTGCAGGAAGGATTAGCCTTGCAGCATCCTGTAGCTGCTAGGAGGAAAGACTCAGCTAGATCCCGTAATGAACGCTGTTTCTCACACAAGAGAGCCAGCAGAGAACAGCATATGGACTCTGTGACAAGAGCAGCGGTAGGGTGCAGGACTCCACCAGCTTGATAGTTTTCCTTACATCCTATTTAGCCATAAAAGTCTAATAAAGAAGAAAGAGGCCATTATATTAATGGTATTTGGGGGATTGCAGCATGATCTCTAGGACCCATGGGGATCTCTCTGATACCCAGAATAAATGCTCTGCTATTCTAATGACCATAAATGACCTCTCTCCCAACCTGCTATTGATGAAATAGCTTTAATGTTTTATCATCAATACTCTAGGCTTTGCTGAACAGTGACATTAATCTGATATTGCATAGCAGAAGGGGAAGAACAGACAAAAAAAAGAATACTTTGGAGCTCACCAAGTCATGCAGCCTTCTGACCTGACAACAGCCTTCCTGTTTTTATATGCAGTGGAAACAAGGCCTGGGATAGAAATGAAGGTAAGGTAAAGGTAAATTTCTCCTTAAAGCCTGATGGAAGAAACTCCCAGGTCATTTGCAAATGCTCATAATTTCAAATGATACAGTGTAAACATGGGAAGCTTTGTGAAAAGTTGGTGTACCATGCTCTTGTGTTTGCTTCTGTCAGGTTACAATTTATTTTCCTTTCCTAGCAAACATTTTTGATTACTTAGCGTATCTTAATTAACATGCAAACACAGACATGGATCCTCACAGCATAAAAAGAGGCACTGGCTGATTTATGATTTTAATCAGGTTAGCCTTAGCTGATACACAGTAAGAAATAATTAGCTAGCTGTTTGTACATAGAATTGCATTGTAACCAACCTGTAGGAGAGAGCTTTTCCTGACACTTCAATCCCTTGCTGACCTTTTCTTAGCTTGTTTCCTGGCCTCAAGATAAGATCTCTAGGATCATTCCTCTCTATTCATAACTAAAGGTAGGCAGAAAAATTGCCAGCCTTGGGAAGCCTATTGGTATACAATTGACCAAAATACTGAAATAAAAGTTTTGCTAGTAGTTACAGTGGTCATAAAACAGTTTACAAGAAAATCTGATTGCAGGCACTTAATAGCAGCTCTTGTTCCCTGTCTTGCTGTTTCTGCCAATTTTCTTGCCTTTAAAATGCATCTCCAAATCGTGGTGCATGCTAAATAGTGGGCATGATGCAGGGCACAAAGAAAAGGTCAGCGCAGATCAGACAGTTGTGACATGCTTGTATTCACTGGCATGAACTGGACACCAGCTTTTCTGAAGCTGGGGCACAAGTCTAAGGTCCCCCCAGAAAAAGAATTATTGCAGTTGCATAGAGGACAACTGCTGCTTTCCCCTTTTTACCCTCCTGCCCTCATTTGGTGGTGGAAAATCATACAATGGTTAAGATTGGAAGGGACCTCTAGAGATCATCTAGTTCAAGTCCTCTGCTTTAGCAGGGACACCTGGAGCATGTGGCACAGGGTGGCATCCAGGCGGGTTTGGAAGATCTCCAGAGCAGGAGACTCCCCAGTCTCCCTGGGCAGCCTGTTCCAGGGCTCCGTCACCCATGGGATACCTGGAGTGCCAGGAGTGCCAGTACTTCTAAGCTGCAGAACCCAGCTGGGCTGCAATCAGTCACTCTGCTACATTTCTCCTCTGAAGAGAGGTTTGGTCTGCCAAGCTTTCAGTTTAATGAAATGTGGATTTTGTGGATCTGCCACTGCCTCTATTGACACTGGACATTTCATACCATGTTCTATCACATATGAGTGTGAAGGCAGCATATCATGCTGCTTTTACTCACTGCCTTTATGCTAACATAGGAAACTTGAGTTTGCAGAGCATTGTAATCGGTTGTGTGCTGAGAACTAAATAGCCTTTTCTTAACCCATTTTGGATAAGTTCTCTTTCATTAGAGACCAAATAGATAACATGGTTTCTAGTATTTCTTCTCTGTAACCCACTTGATCTATTTGGCACTGAAAACTGGTACAAAGCATTTCTATGAATATGAGTTACCAGCAGTTGGTCTAGGCTAGATAATTGCTTCGTCTTTCAGCTTGATTTCACTGCTTGCCAGGTTGGGTAACATTTTAACCTTGGATTCTGGAGGCACAATCACTTCTCTGGCCCTTGTGAAGAAGAGTCATCTGGCAAGTTGACTTGACAAGGCAATGTTAATATGTGTCTTCTGCCTGTGAATCTGGTCATGCTGAGGTCAGCGCTGATGTATTTGCATTAATCCTGTCTCTGCCCATACATCTTAATTCACCCTGAGTGTGCTGTTAAGTTCTTGTGTTAATCGTTTTCTCCCTGTCTCCTCCTGTGAAGCGAGTTCATTCTGTGCACAGTGTTGATGCAGCCAGGTTAATAACTATTGATGTCACCATGTTAATAACCATCTTGCTGCCTGTGAATCTGAAGCCTCCCCTTGATGAGCTAGTGGACATGACCCACTTAATCATTACACCTGCTTGTCCGCGGATCTCAGTTCACCCTGTGAAATTTTAATCATCCTGACTAGCTAATCACAATGATTTCTTAGTGTCCGGGGCTGCGAGCTCACCCTACAAGCAGCTCCAGTGTCCTTGTTAATCATTGTAGTCTCTACTGCTCGTGAGCTGCAGAGCAGAGTGATGTCTATGCAGGTGACTTGGACATCTTGCTGTCTAGGGGCTGGAAGAGCTCACAATGTAATTCAAGGGATGTCCTGGGCACTTTCTGCTCTTTATGCCCTCAATTCTTGGACCACCAAAGGGCAATTCCCTCGGCAGCAGAGCTTTCCTGTACTCTACATAGATCCAGTTGCATGTAACCTCTCTGAAGAGGCGTGCTGAATAGCAGTGTGCCTGCCTGCAGAGTAGATCAACACCATTGGTGGTTCTTTGAAAGGTGAATTCAGAGTGTGGAGATAAACATTAACTCAATGAGACATTCCAGTCAAGTCTGCTGAAATGCAGCATTGTGCTGGCTTGGTCTGAGATGGCTGTAATACTAAATATGTGTTGATGTGGTGCTACATGCTGTTCCCTTATGTTGATTTCAGCATGGGGCCCGGTGCTCTTAATGAACACTTACAGCTGCTAATGCCTCAGTCTTTAACATCCTGAATCATTGTGGGAACCTAATGGGCAATGGGAGCGAAGATCAATCACACTTTTAGGGAATTGTAACGTCCTATCACTTATCCCCCAAGCCTGGAGAATGCAAGCCTGGACAAAGCTTGAAAAGGACGTGTGAGGAAGTTTGACTCCACACGAGCTCCCATCATTTTGCAAAGTTGTGTCCGTGTTGTTAACATAGACATGTGAATTGCACTAAAGGCAGGGAGCTGCATGTAATATTTGACAAAGAATCGTGGCTCATTCTAAGCATTTTTTTCCCCAGGAGCTTTGCACTGTTCTTCCCAGGTGTGCTTGAGGTGCTAGATCTCTTTTTTCTGAAAACCAGGCTTGATAGCTACCAGCAGCTGTGATTAAATTTGCACAAGCAGCTCTAAATGAAGCTGCAGACGTGCCGAAAGCAACTTGGTGAGGCAAAAAGGGGGAAATAAGTGTGACACAAAGTCTAAAAGGAGCTACTTCCATCTTCAGAGAGCTGCAGAGCCAGTGTCAGGAGCTATCGTTGGGGGCAGTAGATAAAGATCATCTCTCCTGCCAGATCCTCAGTGACTGCTTTTATTTGTTGAGGGATTTTTTGATTGAGCACCTTGTTGCAGTCTTTATTTGATGACACAGTAAACTTGTTAAGATTTTGTTTGGYCTTGGGTTTGTTTGTTTTTTATTTCCTTCCCTCTCATCCTGAGATTGGTTTGGGAGTTTAGATTAATAAACAGAGCAGCAGTGAGTTTGATTAAAAGTGGCATATGTTCTGCTGTGCTGGAGGGGGACTCAGGGGTGTTCCATGTCTGCGTTTTGAGAATACTTTCTCAAGAAACCTCTTTCACTCTTGGGCAGCTAAATGCCACAAGTTCTCTCGTGCAGGTGGTTTTGTGCTTTGTAAAAATCCAAGGGARGGGAACAGTAGTGTCCTGGAAAATCCAAAAACAAAGCACAGTGCACTCTGTGGCTTAAAAACACTACGAAAAGAAGAAACTAAATGCTGCAGAAATATTGAATTAAGGAGACAGCAGTTAAAAAATYAGACAGCTTGAAACGATTTTTGTGAAGGTCCAATTCCCATAGATCTAATTGGAGGAGTACGGAAGACCATTACTGCTGCTCTGATCAAGTGCAAAGGGGGAAACAAGCAGGTGTTATACAGATATCCTCATTTGAGACAGTGCACTGGTCAAGCCGGTTGTGCTGCGAAGCCACAACTTCTGGCTGTGTTTCTTCTGCCGGGGATTTCTTGGGTAATCAGAAGTGACAGCCCTCCTGCGCCTGGGCTGCCCCATCTTCAAGGAGAGAGACGTAAACACGGCAGTTTTTCATTATTGTTTGTAAACTTCTCTTTAGTAAATGGAGAGGGTTTTTAGGACTTGGGGATGCACTGAGCACGCACCTTCCAGGCTGTTCATTTGGTGAATAGCCCAGCCCTATCACGACCTAGACAAAGTTTCCCATATAACTCCATTCATTTGCACAAATCCTCTTTGTAATACGTGTGCTGTGCACAGATAAGAAAGTAACATTTTCTGAAGGAGTTCAGGAACGTAAATCCCATCTCTAAACATAAGTTAAGCCATGCTGCTCTGCAGTTAAGCCCGGGACTATTCAAAGTCTTGCAGTACAGAGTTGTAATTTTTTTATTTTTTTTGCGTACTAATGTGTAATTTGTTCTAAGGAGACTGAAAATATATAGATCAAGAAATAAAAAAGCTGTAAACTAAATGAGGATTTGGAGGATACAGGATTTGGAAATATGTACTCAGAGTTTCTCTCCTAAGTGTAGCTGTATGAGAAATAGAATTGTTGAGGTTGGTGATTTGTGTTAATCCAGAGAATACTGGGCTTCCACTGGACATCTATTGCAAGCAGATTGGTGTCAGCATTGAATAAGATTTTTGTTTTATTTACAAAAAAAAAATCATGTATGTGTGTTCGTGTATGGAACTTGCCAATTATCAGCATTTTGCATCTGTAGATAGTTCTGCCTGTGAAACATTTGTATGTTGAGCATTTAAGGCTCATGGTTTACATGAAAAAGCTGAACACTGTGATTGATCCAGTCCTTCCAATTTCCTGCAACTGAAATTTTGAACTAGCTCAAAATCCAGGAGTAGAATAAAACAGGAGATCTGACTTAAGAGATGGGAAGATTTTCACTAGCTATAAGAGCTTCTGATACTGCTTCAGGATTTGGTTGCAAAATACACCGTTCCCATCCCTGCTTAATACAAAGACTCTCCAAGTTGTTATATTCTGTACTTTAGTTTCCCCTTGTCCCTGATAGCTCTGTGGATGACCCGTCCCCAGGCACTGACATGTGGCAACTCCTTCCCTTGAGTCTACCCTGTTGTGCTGTCTCCTCCTTAACCCAAGGGTGCTGGGAAGATGAGGAAAATGCTGTTTTCACAGGTCTACTTCTGCCTGGTTTTTAACCTTAGACTTCTTGGGGGAAAGGAGAGGAGACTTTTGGAAGGTAGCTTGCATTCGCTTTCCTTGGGAGTACCTGAGTATAAAAACCCTGATACCTGTGATTGTGTCCACACAACTTTAAATAAATTAGTAAATCATCTCCAGTGGTTTTCTATCTGATTAAATTTCCTGCAGTTTGGGAAATGACATATCTACCTGTTCTTCCTCGTGCTCGTGCAAACCCCCACCCACTTAGTGTGCTGAGCTTTGCTGCCAACTGCTGAGTGCTATTCTGGATTTGCTATACAAAACAAACAGAAGAATGTTCTTTTGTTCCTGATGTCAGATCTTACTTTGTTTTGAACCGTAGCAGCCATATACCCAATGGAGATAGTGCATTCTGATTTTGATGTCTCTGCTGACTCCTAACCTATTTATAATGAGTACTGTAGACTGCAGGAATATTTTATAATCTTTAAGAAGTTGTTTCTGTGAATGGGCCAGTTGAAGGTTTCTATTAAGTTCATGGTCTCCTTCAGATTCTGATTATTTTTGTCAGCCAACAAGGCATAAAAGCATAACTACATTTTACAGTATTAATGATGAGCTGTAAAAACCTAAACATAACATTTTTATAGCTCTATAACAAATACTTTTACTATCAAGTTGCAATGGTTTGCATCAAATGTTTATCATCTGTGGTTAGTTTAAGACCCTTACAAGCTGACGATAAAGAATAGTGCTGTAGACTAATTAAGTTTATAAATATGTGACTTTATTTGAAATGCTTAATATTTTATATAAAGGATGTAAAAATTGTGGTTGAAGTCAGCACTCTTTATCAAACAAGTCGTCCTCCCAGAACAACCATGATACTGTGTCTGAGTTTACAGATAGAAGCAGATTTTGGGAGTTTTATGTTAACATTACCTGCAATGTTATAATTAGGGACAAGTACTGCAGCTGTGATGATGAACTCAACTTACAAGTCACTTGCATTTAACCCATTAATATAGCTTGAAATTCCCAAATGCATCTCTGTAACTTCAAGGGGCATGGTGTTGCCTTAAGCTCCAGGGAGTGCAGCTTGCATAGTTGCAATCCACTGGGAAYTTTCCTTGGAGAGGATATAAGAGGGAGAGGGGTTGGAGGGAAGGATTAAGAGAAGTTTCTCACTTGACGGGTAGTAGACGAAGGGAAAGCAAAATGCTACAGGCCTTACCTAAATGACATAGTGCAGGTGCTTGCGAGAGAATTAAAGGGCTATTTTAAACTGCTTGATCGTATTTATATTAAGTGACTTGGAATAAAARGGAAGAGAAGGAACCGATGCAGGTTCATCAACCTTTCTTCCTGTATCAAAGAGYAGGAGAAAAAGAAAAAAAAAWWAAAAGAAAGCCATAGGTCATGTCTAGAGAACAATATATATGGTACCTTCCTGTGGCACCTRCTGATTAAAGGTCTTGCAGCGTTTTGTGGTTCCCAGGACAGTGCTGTCCTCTGTGGTCTCAGAAGAGGTAGAAGGGCTGTGTCTGAGTGTGCAGTGCCCGTGGCTGGGCACAGCAGTGGTGAGCTGTGAGACCTGGCCAGCCACACTGCTGCACAGGCTGGAAAAGCTGCTCCCGAGCTGGYGTGGACAGAAACAGCAGAAATACTCGCTCTGAGCTGCACTAATGGGTCCCAGCAGTGYCTCTAATAAAATAGGCTTTTTGTGCATGAACTTGAATGACTTAAACTGTTGCACAGATTTGATCCTGTGCTGGGTGTATCAGCAGTGACTCCTGGAGAGAAAATCGCTAGTATCCTGCTGTTAAAAGTTATATTTCTGAGGTGTTTTTTTTCCTAACATTTCCAGCTGACTAGCACCTCCAGGGTGGAGCTGGGACTGGTTTGTCTTGCTCACCTGTTGTACGACTTTGGCTACAAGCTTTTAACAGGCATCAAGGTGAAAGAKAAAAAGATGACTTGAGAGATGTCACAAGCTGCAGCTTAGTTACGTGGTAGAAAAAAAAGTAGAGGAAAAGCTCAAATGATCATGATTTCTGAGCTTTCAAACCAAAAGGAGGACTCATGGAAGTAATTTCAATTTATTATAGATACTTTCAACTTTGTTGACTAAGTGAGTTTAATTTTTCCTTCCACCTGTCACTTTTCTGCCTTTGAAAAGCATAATTGCAAAATTGGTTCATAGCCACAGGCTTGAGCAATGGAAAAGGGATTTTTTTTATTGTGCAAACATTGGAAAAGTGGAAGGGAAAGACTATTAAGATAGTCTTTGCAATGCATGTGTCTGTGCACAAATGATGTTTTATTTTAGATTTTCTTTCATTATTTTAATGTCTTTAATATATACATAAGGAGAAGCTTAATAAGAAATTGAGAGAGTTGAAGGAAAATTTTATGAGGAAAAAAAAATCAGGGGACTTGTGCTGCAGAGCCAGCCATTAAAACAGTGAAAAAGAGAACACAGCTGTGCACATCAGAAATCCACAGCTGGGGAAGTGGAAGGGATATTCCCACATCTGCCCTTATAAATAMTCTCTCACCTTTCAGATCCTTTAGTTTTTTATTGTGTAGAATAATTTTACAGAGAGAGAGGTGTATTTACATGTTTTTTGCCTTCTGCAGTTTGTGATATCTAGGTCAGTTCTACCTACCAAAGCACCAAAAAATCACTGCAGATTTCTTCAGTGTCCTTTGTAGCAGGGTGTTTTTCTTACCCTTCAAAGGCAAGGATTCTCCAGCAAAAGAACAAGGGAGGCCTTAGCAGCAGGTGCATAAACCAATATGCAGAGAAAGCTAAGAGGAAAAGGGAGCTCAAACTTGAAAAGACTCATGCTAGCAAGGTCAAAGGATATGGTAGGAGCTGCATTGTTTTAAAAGCACCTCCCTGGACCACAACTGAGCAATAAAACAAGCCAGATCCTGAATGCTCACTGCAGTACTTTGGGAAGAGATATAAAGGAGCAAAGCACAGCATCTATGCCAGCTCCAAGTGTTACTTGTTCCTTCTCTAGTCCCAATCCCAGCCCACAGCACAAGACAGGGCACGCAGGAGCTGCTCTGAAAAGAGTTTCTTAACCTGGAAATGGCCAAATCATCCTTAGCAGAGGAACCTTTCTGCCTCCCAAACAGTAGTTAGGCTTTAGGACCAGACTAGGATATACACATTCAGCTCTTGTTCTGAATTGTGCAGCAAATACGATCCCTATTCTGGCATAARCTGAGACTAGAATCAGAAGTATAAAATAGCTGGAACAAAATATTTTGGATAAATTTTTCAGAGTTTTCTACAGACTCAGTACCAAGCTAGCAGTGGAATAGTGGAAGAAGTATTCAGGTTGAACATTCAGATACTTATTCAAACCAAATATGGACTTGAAATTTTTCAGAGTTCTTGCATCCTTGGGTTTTGATTCAGAGTAACAGCTCATAAAATACTAGGAAGGGATGATTTACATCTGCAAAATAACAGGTACTAGTGCTCGTGTTCTATAATCATATTGTGGTGTTGAACCTTAGTAATGGCTTTTATCATAATGGATATTAGTGTTTTGCTTGCTCTGGCTAAAATGAGATACTTTCATGTGAAGTCAAATGCTGAAATGTTTTTTGCTTGAATAATACATTTGATGCTAAATTGTTTCGAAGGACATTTCCAACAGCTAGTTTTGTGTGCAGTATTCCAGACCTGGAGCATTATAGTACCTYATAATAAAAATTAGCAGGGGGAAGGGAGAATAGCAAGTCTAATTTAGAAGTGCAGAGTAACTGTGGTTAAACAGGAGAGAGAGAATAGCAACCTGGCCGCATCCTGCTTGGAAATTCTGGATCACTCCATGCTGCCGTAACCTGAAAGATACCTTGTGAGTTTAACAATGGTAGAGGTGCAATACTCTGGTTGTATCTGGTCTGGAAAGAAAAGACGTTTGGGTATGTGTCAGTGTAATAAGAATGTATTTATGTCATACCAAATATTTTGGTATTGCGCAGGTGGCTTGAATACAATCCCTGCTATGTTGCCAGGAAGGTTGTGCTAAGAGTAAATATTGTTATTAGTTAATAAGTTCAAGATATCTGTGGGTAATGGAGGAGACCAAAGCCCAGGAAAGTAGACCTTACAGTATGATAAAAGTTCCYTTGTTCTTCTTATGCATCCTGTCTGTACTTTGCATTGAAAGAGACGGTTCAGCCAAGAAGGTTAAAAGTTAGATAACATGACTGATCATGCTTTATTTTTCTGTCAGCTCCCTAGAATAATGAGGGAACAGCTGTAGCTATTCTCAAGTTTCTATTTATTTATTTTTAATGCCCAACTAGAAGTAAATCTGTACAAAAGCAGATTATTGTCTAGGTTTTGTAGATATAAACACCCTAAAGACATAAGATACCAATTTATAACAAGGAACTGTCTCRGTTTCTGGAAGAAGCTCTACTGAAAAATATTTTTAGCAGTTCAAGTCAGTGAAATTCACTGTAGGGGAATCTTTTAAAATRTGACCTGAAACTAAAAATCAGTATAACCTGAATTCATCATCACCAAAATCTGTAAGCTTGCATTAAGCATAAAATAGACTAAAGAGGGTGGAAACATAACTTTTACTGCACACAGTAAGAATCAGAATATTGGCACTYTGTCATTGGATCAACCGCACTTGTTCTGTGGATGTAGTTCATAAATTCCTCTGTTAAAATACCATTTCTTCTTTGAAACACAGGTATTTTCTTTGTCTCTCTATTTCTTTTAATAACTACTCACACCAAAACCAGCGATGTAACAGTTTCATGTGTGTGGATACTACTGTTTGCACGTGAGTGTTTTCCTAAGTCACAGGTAGAAGTTTGTCTCTTTATTGCCTTTTTGTCTGCACCTGCTTTTTTTTTTCCATGATTCCATGTGTAAAATCTTGCATAAATCCTTTTTAAAAGTAGATGCGAGTTCTTTTTTAGCATTTATGTCTGCGTATCCTTGGGCAATGAGGGGAGAGTGGCRGAGTGGTTTGAAACGTGGCAGGATGCCTTAGAGCAGCCTAATTATCTCATGTCTGGGTGCATATCTACAGTAATCTAGACAAGTTTCTAATTTGTTTTTCATTACTGTAGGATTAGTCTATTCTAATTAAACATTGTCCGTAGTGTGGTGTGGCCAGAGAGCCAGACAAGATCATAGTTTGACATAATCATTGATTATATCAGAGCTGCTTCTCTTATGGGTGCAACATYGGTCCAATAAGATCAGGAATGTGCAGTAATGTTTTAAGCAGATTCTTTGCTGAAGAGTGTAGGCAAATGCTCGTGTCCTGTCCTGCTTGGAGGTCTGTTGTAAGCGTGGAGAACCATCAAGATGTCACGGAGTGTGCTTCCTCTGCCTATAACATATGGGTCAAAATTTTGTTCTTATTTTCACGATTCTCAGAATTGTGAACCTGAATCTTTATATAAATGGAGCAGCCTCAGTTATGGTTAAATCTCCCATCACCCTATTTGGGCTTACCTGAGTTAACACCTAAGCTCGTAGCAATCCAAGAACCACAAGCCAGCAGCGAATGTGGTGCCAGGATTGTACGTTCTAGTGGTGGAAGTAGTAATGGAATTAATAGCACAATGTTTTTTTCCATSATAATTCACATGCCTTATTGCTTTATTGTCCTTTTGCATAAGTAATGGAGTCCTAGGTTTTCTGGCCCTTTATTTGCTTGTTTGCTGGGCACAGGCTTGCCATCATGAGCAGCACATGCCCTTTTCCTTTAATCTGCTTCCCTCTACATCAGCTGGTTCAAATCTGAGATCTCTCCTTTTTTTGTTTCCTTCACCCACCAGCCTCCATGCTAKTCCTTTCCTTCCTTTGCATATTGTCTTCCCTGATGGTTCTTGTTGCAGCACCTTCCTGGCCCAAGTATATCAGTCTTCTGTTCCCATAAGACTTCTGCTAATTACAGAGTTATCTTGCAATTTAATACTGCCACCTCCTTTCGATMCACTTCCTAGAAAAGGCCCTTAGCTAGAAATACATCATCCTTCAGCTTTGAACCTGAAGTCCACTCACTAAGTGTTTTATACAGTTTTAATATATGAGGAGAAAAAATGAAAACAGCAGAGGAATACAAAAATGAGCCCGTAGGAATAAGGTTGTCAGAAAGTCCTGGCTAGTTCATAATTCTGGGCTTAGTGATTTTTCTTACGAAGGGTGGTCCTACTAGGCTGATTTTCAAAAGGTTTTTCTTAATATCTGACAAAGAGGTAACTACAGAGAGTGAAAGGAGTGGTGACATCCTCAGGTCCTACCATGGTGTTGGCATGTGAGATTGTGGGATAGAGTTGTCCTCTACACAAGCCTTGAGTTTGCTCATTCTTTTGTTGGCCTTTTCTTTCTGTTGGAAGTCCCAATTTACAAGACAGCATCATAGCTATGCCTAGAGTAGAGATAAATGTTGTCCTTTGCTTGGCTTCCTATGAGCTGCTTAAAGTGCTCCCAGGTCCACTGTGGTGTGGATCCCTCTCTAGATAGCTCTCAGATCCCAAATGTCTGTATATAACTTGGTCCCTTCTGAATTTAAATTATGCCCAGAAGCAGTGTTCTGCATTTACTGAAGCTCATTAGAATGAAATGGGAAATACACATTTTTCAAAGTATTTTATTTGCAATAGTAATCTTACTTTAGAATTCACGTTAAGCTGTTGAGTCTCTAACAACTAACACAAAACCACACTGAATCATAATGAAATACAATGCTAGTGTATTCCATTATACAGTATACCAGCATGACAGCAGCTTTTTCACTTGCTGAAAATAGGATAGCTTCCTTTTTTTAAAAAAACCCTTATTTTAGAGGTACAAATAAGAAAGCATTTAATAATAAAATTCCAGCTGTTTGTTCAAATCTGGCTGCACATACTAACAGCTGCAGGACAGGGAGGGGAGCTGATGCCTGTACAAAGCACTAGGGAGCATCTCACTGACTTGTAATTCCACTCTAGGCAATGTGGATCTCACTTAGGTCTGCAAAGAGTTGGATCACCTTGCTGCATACAGCAGCTCCAGACTATGCAATTCAACATGTGGTATATCATCATAACATCGTAGGTGGTAATGCTGTGGTGATATAGAGGAATAATACGTGTTGGACACCACTTTATGGTAAATAGTTCTATGCAACTGTATATAACACCACAAGAGTCAGCAAAGCCCAGAACTTCATCCTCTGCCTGCTTGTGGAAACAAACTGCTGTGGAATAAGGATTRCTGAGTACCCAGATTGGTGTAAAGCTCTTCTCTCTTTCCCTGGCTGTTACAATAAGATTGTGGTTGAAGACAGGCTAAGTTGCTTTGTGCAATACAACTGCACTTCAGTTGTAYTGAGAGAGAGGAAAAGAAATATATAGCATGGAGTGGGCTGAATCATCCCAGTTATTTTACTCTTATGCTGAAACACTGTATTTCTCAGCCCATTAGTTAAAAATAGAGATTTAAGGCCCAATAATAACATGATGCAAATGGATTAATCTAGGTAACACCATATACAACACTTATCATGGTAATTACTAATTTTAAGATAGAAGATTATACCTAATATTCACTTTCAKTTTTCTTTTTCTGTTTTCATGAAATACTCATGAAAATTATGTTTGTGTGCAAAGCAGCAGAGAAAATAACAGGCATCAACAGTCAGGGAAAATATAAAGAGCAGAAAGATTATACTTAAGGTTTGAGGGTTTTTTTAAGAAATCTTGCTTGTATGGTGGCTCAGACCAGATCTAAGTTATCTGTGTGTTGGGGACAGCTTTCCTCAAAGATGGGCTGAGAGGGAGGGARCCCAGAGGAAATTTTAAGGACAGGCAGGGCAGGATACAGTGTATTTTCTCTCCTTTGCTGTCAGGGACCTCAGTCATAAATTAATCTTCCTCTGGATTTCAGTCTTCATTTTCCTCTGCTTGTTGGGTCTTTCGTCCTTGTAGCTAAGCATCTGAAATCTTCCCTTCTACTGTCTCCTYCTCTGCTTCATTAAAGAATGGTAAAAGCAGGAGATGTTGCACAGATGAAATAGAGCAGAAGGGACCTGAGGGATCATCTAATCCATCTCTCAGCCCCAAAGGAGGGAAACATGTAATTAACTGTTCCTAGTGGCTGACTGTCTGATCTGTTCTTCAGAACTTCCCAGATGGGGATTTCCATCATCTAAGAGTTTWGTCCAGCATTTCACTGGCTTCATACTAGGAAGTTTTTTTTAACCTTTAACCAAAATCTCCTTTGCTTTTATTTAAGCCCCTAGAGGTATATCCTCCATAAGATAGGCTTTTCTCATGCTTTTTAGACCTCTTGGTTATTTTTGAGTTTTCTTTTGGACTTTTTCTCATTGGTTTGTGTCTTTCATCATGTGCTCAAGTTAGACTGATCAGTTTGGATGCCAGTGGAGAATGGAAGAATTATTTCATGTATCATTTTCAGGTGATGCTTGAATCTCTAACTTAAGGACATTTAGTGCTTCCTCTGCGGTTTAGACACTAAGATCTTCATTATAGATAATGTCTGAAACTAGTGCTCTTACCTTTTTTGGTTATACCTTTTGGGAAAAAAACCCATAGTTTTTCTTCAGATTTTCTTTTCCAGTTATGTTGGTTCACCTATAACAAAATGATTTGCAAAAGTGGGATTTCTGTCTGTCCTCATTTCTCCTTTAAGCCATATTTTAAGTATCTTGTTGACTCAGTCTTTAGAGCAAATAAATGTGTTGGTAAACACATAGCTAAGACCTCCCCTAATAAATAGCAGTTGTTCTCCAACCTCCATCTGGAACATTAATGTTATCTTATTATAGTTCCTGGAACCACAATTCCTGTTATCATTCATATCTCTAATAACATCATAGAGATTTCTGTTCATATTCTATCTGATATAACAGAGACTCATGTTATTTTTCATCTCTGTCTTCAAAGAAAAGACATTTATTGTTCTGAAGATGCAGTGATCAGCTTATCTGAAGTGTCCTGAAGATATACTGATTCTTTTAACACTGTTTTTATCAGCTCTTTAATTATTTGGAATTCTGTCATGCAATCTGTGAAGCCACGTACATACCATGGAGAAGATTTAGACTTTCCCTAACGTTACTAAGACAGARAGTGGTTTTGCACAGCAAGCTGATTCAGATGATGTGCTCCTGTGTTCCCAGGCACAAACCAGAGGGAGGTTTTTGCACACACAGRATTCAGGCTTTCCCCAAATACTGAATGGATCTCAGGACCAATGAAAATACCCACTTGTAGATCCATTTGACCCTCCTACTGCTTGAATTCCCTAATATGCTTCTCAATTTGTATCCTGAGGTTTAGTAAACTGATAGCACATTCAGGGATTTCACCAGGAACCCTCTTTGAAATAAGAAAAATAAGAGAAATTTATTTTGGAAAATCTTGTCTTTCCAGGAGGCCCATCCTCAGTACTCCATAGAGATAAAGTGTTATGATGAAAACCCAACCACTATTTTGTTTTCCCCRGGTTCTCTGGAGGTTTTTTAGTTTTCTCTCATAGTACAACCAGGTCCAAGTGACATGGGAAGTGCTCGGAAAAGCTCCGATCAGGATGTGAGTGGTTGACCTGTCAGACGTGATTAGCCAACATGGTTAAACACCTCGCTGGCATAGACCTACAGGATCTGAATAAAATTTGAAAAAGTCCTTCCCTTTCCAGGAATCCCCTCTTGGAAATTATAGTTTTGGTAAATTAAGCAGATGCTGAAGAAAACTTTAGTGTGGTAGAATCTGGCAATTCTGGCAACCCAGCAAAGTCTACAGTGATCCTTTAAAATATCTATATATATCTATATATCTATATATATGCCTATATATATCATGCTGCAGATGTGCATTGTGCTCATATCTGCTCTACTGTACTGTGCAYTGGAAGTTGATTGCAATTAAAATTAAACGATTCTCAAATAATCACAACAAAGGCAGATTTACTTGGCATTATTTTTCTCTTGTGRAAATCCCTCTTTATGAGGGGAGATAGAAGTTCACCAAGCATAATAAAATTATAGGCTGCTTTCTGGTCTCGTGTTAGCTGTGAAGCTTGTGACAAGATGAGCTGTGAGCAAGCCAGCCTACACTGGCTGCTGTGAGTGGCACAATACAGAACCACATCACTAATAGCAGAATCAAGGCCCTCGAACTGTCATGTACGAATCTTGTTAGCATGAGAAGAGCATTAGTAATAGAAACTGAAATTTTCAAACTGCCTAGGGGCTTTAGATGCTCAGTTCCTATTAAATTCAATAGGATGTGTGCCTTTAAATCCTGTGTACCCCCCAGTTAAATTTTTACTAGCCATTTTTCTTCCGTGGCAGAAGAGTGTTCAAGAAAAAAGGAACAAARAGAAGAATCAGGTATGAGGGGGTCTCCTACTGGGACTAGAGACTAGAAGACTGGGTGTTGCAAAATAGGGTATAAAAAGGGCACCAGAATGAAACACTGAGTCAAGGTCACTTCTCATACTTTAGATAATTTGGAGGCTTTGCTCCAGCCTGATTTATGAGATGAATGGGAACATAATGCTATTTGTGCTTTGAGACTTCTGTTTTTGGATTGCAATCATTAAAGCATGTTTTTCAATGAAAATTAGATAGGAGACCTATATGAGATTACAATGGTCTTCTGGAGATACATAGGGAAAGGATGAAAGCGAGCTGTGAATTGAGAGACCTTCATGTTGCACAAATTCACTTCTCTTATTAGGTCTTTTCTTCCAGGCTAGCAGCTTCTAATCTCATCTCCAGCCTACCTAAATTTAGGGAGGCCATATACATTGAAGGAGAGTTACCCAACATCCTTGGTATAGATTAGGGGGGAAAAGAGGTGGAGAATGAAATGTCATTGTTTCAGCTCTTGGCCTTTTGGGGAGAAAGGAGACTCACTGTGTTTGAATTGAGCTACCCATACTTTAGGCACTGGTCCTTAGCTCTCTGCCTAAGCTTCCTCTGTAGAAAGACAGGGACTTCCAATAGGAAATTTCTCTGTCTAATATTAAGTATTGAGGGATGGTGTGGTAGGAGCCTCGAGGAGCTTTGTTCCTGGCTCAAATACTAACAGCTAGGATGAACCTGGAATGAAACATCCAGGTAAGAATGAAACCCGCTGATCTTCAGCTGTGCATGCTTTTATCATAGTGCTTATTATCATTTATCATTTGCTCATAATTAGGGYATCCCTCATGCCCCTCTTGAATGCTTCCTTTGACCTTAAGTCACCTAGCAGAACTCCAAGTTTGGGAATGATGAAATATTCKCTCTGCCCCATGTTTGCCCTGCCTGTTCAGCATGTGAGTGGTGTGGAGGTGGTAGRAGGGATTCCAGGCAGTCTGCTGCAATATGGCATCTGGAGACTCAAAATTGGAGGTGTTCCCAGGAAGAGAATATAGCATTTGGCAAGGAAAGCAGCAGCTTAGATGAGTGAGGGCTCTGAGGTTTCCCCTTCTTCTATTCCTGTCTTGTTGCTTATTTCTGAATATTTGTTTAATTCCCCAGCTATATTAGAAGTGTAAATTACATGATGAGCTAATGAGATCATCTGTGGCTGTGCCATTTAGGGAAGAGGAAAATGAAGCTTCTTTCTCCTTTCTGTTTTTTCCAATTGTTTGCCTGAATTTTAAGACTGATGCTCAGTCTGCAGTCTGCTCAACAGGCTTAGGACTAATCTCAGCTGGAGATTGAYTGGAATGTTTCTTAAGTCATTTCTGTCTTAATTCATGATAGAGCAACAAACTTTCTCTCAATTTTACTGGAAAATTTTCTTGGAAAATAAGACAGAACACACAGGATAAGAAGAGATCTTGGGGTGAGAAAGAGAGAATATGTGAACCAAGAGAGAGGCCTTGATTTAGTGACAATGTAGTTCTAGAAGGAGCCATGAATGCACATGTGAGTTTCATAGGTTCTGTGGCATTTCTCTCCTGTGACTTGATATMTTTTTCTGCTTTGGTGTTTGTATTGCTTACCTCCTGCTCTTTACCCTGAACATCTCTTTTTCCTTGTTGTGCTGTATGTATGGGAGGAMGTTTTGGTCATAAATCCATGGAAGTTTTGGATTTTATAGGATCATGACCTAGATTTTTCCTGTGAAGAGCTTTAGTTTCACTAAATGTAAGTCACCTCAAAGAAACAGGTATTGATAGCAATCTCACTTTGTTTTCCTTTCTTCTTTAAACTCTGTTGAACAATGAATGTAGGCAGCACTGGTTAAATGCYGGCATAAAGGTAGGTGACTTCACTGCAGCACTGCTGATTTATTGGGTTATGACCCTATGTTTGCAATTAAGATTATGTCCATAGAACAGATGGGTCAGAGTGATGCAKTTGCCTTTATGAGGCACTGAATCAGATTCACTACAATAGATCGTTCGTATCACAAATTGGTGCTCTCCTGCTGCAGATAGCAGTGGAGCAAGGGAAGAATTACTTGCAGCAGTTGACAAGTTTCAGACTTCAGTACACAAAGTTGCTTCTCTTCCTAAGGGTTTATTTGCATGGAAAGGAAGCAAGGCTGTGAGAGAGCTTCTGTGCTGAAATTGCAATTCTATTTTTAAACAGTGTTTGAAAGATGTTTCGTTAGTAAAAATCCTTCTGTGGGCGGGTAGAGACAGCACTTTATTCAGAAACAATTTGTACACTTTGGTTGTGAATCCCTGCATAGAGAATCTGCCATTGTTTTTACCCTTGCTCTTGGTAGTTGCCTCAAATGTATATTCTCGGATATACAACAAACTTTGATGGGAAACACTTGCTGCACTGCTCAGCTGAGGCAGAGGCTTCATTGCTAAAATGCTCTGCAGCTACAGACCTGCAGAATAAAGACTAAGGGATAAGGAACTTCCATGTGACTATCAATATACTGGCATACACCTTGTGGCAGAAATAACTCAGATTTGAAAACATTAATTGAATCAGGTCAAGGTATCCGTTGCATTTTTGCGTCAATCTTCTCTGAATATGCCTGTCCTGTTTGTGGCAGATGAATTGTAGGATGCAATTGTTGCTRTAGCAATAATCCTCCTTTAGTGAATAAGTTAGGGTAAGCCCCAGCAGACAGGTGAGTATATGCTCACCAGTTATCATGGCAATGTTGGAACATACCACAGTTTACTTAGCAGTGATGTGATAGATATTGATAAACAGAATTCTAGGAGTAAATAAATCACACTGGATCTATATATTTCTSACAATCCTTCTTGGCTTGAGGTTTGAATCACTAGCAAATCTGAAATTTTTTGGCTATCCTTGCATTAACTAAATTGACTAATGAGTTTCTTAATTGTGTGTATGTATATGTATTATATATGCTATGAAGCTTAAGCGTGTGGTGCTATGTAATTTAAGTGCATGCAGTATGTTTACTGAATTTTTACATGGAAATTCAAAGAATCCTGGTGGCTTAGGCAACCTCTGTGGTAGCTCTGCAAACAGGMTGAACCAACCAGAGCAGAAAAACAATACAGCAAAATTTCACCTTAGTTCTAATAGAAATTGTCAACMAAATATTCTTGAGATATTTCATTTAGAAGAGAAAACAATGCATARGAAAGGATATAATAATAACTTTTTCTTCATGTCAGCTTTATTTATTGGTTCATGCAGAGATTGTGACATGAGTCTTTGGGGAATGAACATTTTGCTTGTAAACAGTCTGTGGACTGAATTCAGTAGAACGACGGGACAGGACAACCGRCGTACTACTGTCCCTGTTTCTCCTGCTTTTTCAAGGAATAGACCTGGTTCATCTCCTGTTGAAGTCAGCAGAAGGATGACCCTGGATCCTTTGGAAAGATCTTTTGAACTGGGTCTTGTGAATGTAATTTAGGGCTTGACCGCTAAGCCTTAAAAACCTACTTCCTGAGTCAGTGGAGTGATTCCAAATTTACACTAATACAAATCAAAGGTGAATTAGTCCCTTCTTCTCAACATTAGTGTGAAATGGGGAATTACCAGTTAAGTTCACTTTACCAGTGCTATTTTTCRTTTCCTCTCATCTCTTCCTCATGTTCCTCACATACTCACAATACATATGGAAAACAGATGCCTTCAGATAGYGTCTATAGGTAGCATCTAATTTATGGTGATAATGGGATGGTAGCTGTAGGAGTAGAAGAATGAAGGAGAAAGCAGTTGTAAAATTACTGCTTTTTGTGGGCTGCTTGCACTTGTCTGTAAGTATTTATTATCCTAGATGGCAATCTAACTGATTCTCGCTGATGTACTCCAGCACTAATAAAGGAATTTTGAAGCATTATTACAGCAATTTTGAATCAATTCACTCAGTGAACACTGTTGCACTCCAGAAGTCAATTATAGATATCGCTTTAAAAAAGATAAGATGCCCAAATCCAGACCTATGTTTTCATCACTATGTAGACAGCAGAAGAAAATTACAGTGAGGGAAATGCACATTAGAAAACTGGAGGCGTTGTGAAGAGAGGGGAGTAGCAGAAAAGGTGATGTTTCTGCTGCAAGGTTTTCTGCAGGCRTTGGAGCATAACAGACACTCGGCCACCTGCTTTGCTTTCCCTCCCCATTCCCAAGAGGCCTTCAGGCAGAAACGCTGCATCTAATCATGGCTTTGCTTCCTAGAACGGGTCTTGCTACAGATCATCATGAAAGTATCCAGGAACCAAGTCTGGATCTCGGATAAATTAGAAGATACTGCCTGAGGTAATGATGGGTTCATCCTTCAAGGCCAGCAAAGCCAGAAGCTGATAAATATAAGGCATATTGYATCATGTGAGTTAGATGACTATTTCTTTAATACCATGTTTTGTTCCCTAGGTACTAGAGGTCCATATAATTTTCAGTTCCTTCTATTACCATGTCTTTCACAATAGTGAAACTTTTTCTTGATGTTAAATGTCCTGGGAGTGCTAAAGGATTTTTTTTATGATTGTACTTGGAAACAACAGCTGGGTTGTTATTCTTAAATTCCTTCTCTACCACTTCTTTAGAGAAAGACCTTCATGGATATCTGGGAGTTCATCTAGGCTTAATGCGGAGGGGTCCCTAGAAAGGAGGGGTAATATTTGAATGTTCACAGCTCCAGGAGTACAGGGGAATAACTTCTGTGGAATGGGGTCCTGGTGGTTGGCTCAAAAAGCTGCCTAAAACAGGGAATGTAAAAAGCAAAATGAGCAAAATAATGCCTTTTTTTCTGCTTAGAAAGGCTCTTCTTTTCAGCAAAATCCTACTTTATCTATTGAAACATGGTTCTGGTGTCTGTTAATTTTTACACCTCTGGGTGGATGGAGTTTGAAGCTTGGAGGCAGATACTGCCATGCYGACAGTGTGATAAACAGCCAAGCARCTGCATCTTTGGCAAAAGATAAGCTGGAGCAGGGRAAGTGATTGAGTTGTGTTCAAGAGAGATCTAATCAGCTTGGAGAGCAGGTCAGCGTGATGTCTTGATAGAACAGTTAGGGTAAAGTTGCAAGTTCAGGCAAGTTTGACCTCGACGGATCTGCTGTGCAGCCAGTGTGTCTCTCTTGATTATTCCCTGTGAAGGTTTATAGGATAATGAAATGAATGCAGAGGAAAAGATAGAACATAAAATATARTTATCTTTCCTCTTGCCATTGCCCRACAGAAGCTGTGCTGTCACACAGGGTATRTCCTGATTCCTGTCAATCTGTGTACATTGAACCAGAATAGATGAGCTATATCATAAACATTTTTTATGGGGAGAAGGAGATAAAGCTTGTTCACAGGCTGTTTTTGTCCCTATCAAATAAGACTATTCAGTTTCTGAATCCTGAATATGCTTGTTCTTAGTACGTGTCTTCTGAATATCAGTTTTGATTTTTTTTTTTTTTTTTTCCCCCATTCAGAAAATCTACATAAGTAGGTGTAGAGGTGCCAGGAAAGGAAGCTGAAGTCCTCGATGGTTGCTAGTCAGCCTGTATCCCTCAGGGCAGAGACTCTGGTGCAGCTCAGACAACTGTATGGGCTCTCAGAGGAGGGCAGTGAGGAGACAAGAAGCAACACAATGTTAAAAGCCATGACAGTAATCATAATTGCAGTATTAAAACATTCTAGGCTACTTCCAGGAGCTTTGTTATACTCTCCTTCCACTTTTAAGCCCCTTGCTTAAGCTCCATGCTAATAGAAGGGGAAAAAAAAAAATGCTGCTGCAATAGCTTGCTTTTCCTTGCACCAAGGTAAAATTATTCAGCAAGTTCTGGGACAGAATAAAGAAGCAGAGCTGCTGCTGCATTTCACCCACTGAAAATCAGCTCAATTATTTATTGCTGATGAAGTTAGATAAAATGGAGAGGAGGGAAAAATACTGAGTATATGATTCCCACATAAGATTGATTTTTACCTTGTGAGATAAAGTGTCTTATTGAAAGAGTGAGGTATCATTTTGAACCTGACTGTTTTAAAAGGAATTAAAAATTAAAGCATCCTTTTCTTTTTTTTTAAATCTAACAGTTACTACTAATATTTGGGGAAAATAAATGTAGTCTCCCTGTACACCTTACTGACCTTGTGAAACAAGCCTTCCTGGAGCTTCCCACAGAAACATTTGTTACTTTTCCTCTGCATTCAGCCCYGGTTTGGATTGTTTGTTGCAAGTGGCAGATTGGAAAGAAGTAGAGGTTACCTCTGACAGATTTGTCAGATTAGATTTATCCTGATCCCTGTACCTTCTTCAGGAGGCCTTATATTTATAGTAAAGTACACACAGCTCGTAAGCGTTGCTTTTCAAAACCACTTTGACAGCAAATAATAAATATAAAATAATACAGCACACAATATGCAGCTGACTTATATGCCCTGAGTCAATGCAAACATTATCCAGAATACATAATTACATTGCAGGCAGCACATYCTTTACCTGGAAATGACATACTCTGATAAAAAATAAATAATAATAACAACCCCCCTAAGTATGCACTACTGGGTGCCTTGTCTAAATCTGACTATGAAGAATGAATGTGAAATTAGCATTCKATTAGACGTGAAGGAAATGCAGGATATGAATGTAAAGCAAAGGACTATATCAATGTCTAAATGTGAATGTGACATTTGTATGGCTGCATATAAAGTCTCCTCATGCAGCACCGCTCAGAAGGAAGATGTGCCGTAGGGACACAGSAGTGTGCTTTTGCACAAGGCAGGAGAGTTGGGATTTTAAGACATCTGTCTCACTTCTTCCCACTCCCCGGCATGTCTTACTATATCTTCCGAATGCTCTTGCAGTATTTGCAGTTACATCTTGCTCTCCTTCCCCTGGCATGTAAAGGAGTGCAAGTGGAGTGTCCTTCCTGCCCTCGCTGCAGGCAGGCAGCAGCCACAGAGCACTTGCCAGGCCATGCARTCGGTCCACAGCACTTAAGACTGGAAGTCAGTTTCCAGCCTTGGTGAGGACCATATGTTGCTGTGGCTTTGATCTGTCACCGTGTAGCTTCTTGAGCCTCTTTGGGGCTGCAGTGAGCTCAGGAGCAGCCTGTGCTGGCACGGCCCCTTTCCCCCATTGGCTCAGAAGGTGACGTCTGTCTGCACCTTTGCTTCATTCTCTGGCTTATCATTCTGAAATGAGAGGACGTATCTACTTGCGGCTATGAAGAGGTTTCTTAATGGCTTTGATCCTGAGGTGGCCTTCCTCCTGGGAAAATGAAAGGGAATTCTAGGAGTGATTCTGAGGATTGGCTTTAGATTCCAGACTGGTGGGRATTCAGCTTAGGCAGCATGGATGGCCAAAAGCTGTGTCCTGACTGGTGTGAATCCTCTCCACTACCAAGATCTGAGGTATGTAGGGTTGAAATCTTCTTTCCTATGACCTGTCTGCATTCAAGACTGACTGTATATTTTTTTAAGCCAGTGTGCGTCTTACTGATTGCATTTAAGAAAAGKCAAGACATGCAGCACTCCAAGTTAGGTGACATTAAAACTAAATGAACAGTGTTTGGTTCCTGTGCATCTGATACCTCCCTTGAATTAGATCAGGTTAGGATCTAAGGAGAAAAGAAAGTGCTCATTAAAAAAAAAAAAAAAAAAAATCCTTTACAGTCTTCCAAAGCTATCAAGAAAAGTTTGCACTTGTTACAGCCAACTTTGCCATCCACTTGACCTTAAATCCAAGCATTTATGTGCTGCTTCCCAAAATAAGTATCAGTTAAGTTTGGGAGGATGCCTGGAGGGTGTGCAAGCCAAATTGTACCAGTCAGAAAGATGCTGTTTTTAAAATCAGCTTTAYGGGTGAATCTTCCCATCTCTGTTAACGTTTAACATATCCCCTTAAGCCTGGATGCTCTTTGAAGCAAGTTGCCAGCTTAATTGGGACTCTTTAATAAAATTTAATGCTATTTTTTTTAATGAAGAAAGATGAAAAGTTGCCTAGAGGGGAATCTTGAACACAAGGTATTTAAAGAAATTATTCTTTGAGAATGTCGATCTCTTATCTCATTCTCCACAAATCATTTAATGAAATAACATTAGCRTTTCACTTCTAGTTATAGTCACTTTTCCCCCAACACACACATTTCTTTATTTATGCATTTTCTTCTTTTCAAGGAAAAAGGCTACAACAAGGCTGTTAAACAACAAGCTTGTGCTGTTGAACGACAATATTGTCCCATTCTTTTAAATGGGGAGCATAGTTTTTTCCAGGCAATTAGGCAGATGGCTTTCTCTTACATTTATTAATGCTAGTGTTAAGTTTAACAGGCTAAGCTTTGCCAGTTACATAATTACTGCAAACTTGGGCATCCGCTGCCGGGCTCCTGATAGGAAGCAGCCCTATTGCTGYTTCCCATAGGCTATAGCCTAGAACRGGAGATGACTYTCTGCTCAGAATGCAGATATTCGGTGCTCTCCCTTTAGATTAAAGAATTATTTGGGTCCTGCTGTCAATGCCTTTGTGTGTCATTAAAGAATCTGCACCAGAGGCTGCTGCAGTGTAAAAAGGAAGATGAGGCACTAATTTTGCACTGAAATTTCATTAAAAACTGTGACTGTCCATAAGTGGTGAATGACCRGCCGGCCTGATATAGAGTGACTTGTGTGTTCTGAACTAGAGAGGAGTGGCCTTGGAGTCCTTGTCTTGTTGGAGTCATTGTTTTGTTTCCTTTGTTGCTGCTTCATCTGTTGTTATCTCAGATCCAATTTCTTATTCTTAAATGAAGTCTTAGTCCAGTTTTGTGATTGCCTTGGGTGGCAATGAGTGATGACAACAAGTCTGTATGTTGCACTGCAGTTAGGATCAGGAGGAGAAAGAAAGATAGGCTATAGCAACAGTCAGATGAAAGATACACCTTGGAAAATCAGATATTGAAAACAAAACAAACAAAAGACACAAAAAAACCAAAATCAGGAATGACAGAAAAAGTATTTTGTTCTCTAGGAAAAGAATTTTCCCTCCACAGGTTAAGCAACCACTTATCATCACCAGATTTACCATGTGAAACAAGAATTTCTCTTTTCTGGAGCTGTACATATGTATTTGTCCTAGTCATTTCACTGAATGATAGTAGTTGCTTAATTTTAGGCTCATCTTATTCACATATTTACTTGTACTTTGTTGAGTTTCCTCTTCAGAGAGGAAAAAAAAGCCAACTTTTTGTGATTTCCTTGGAGCCCGGCTCAGACACATTTTCCTCTGTGACTTTTCCCCCTGATTTCAAGGCTTTATTATTTTCTGTAACATTGTAATATCATTTTCATAGTTCTTSTAAGTTTTGAGACGGAATGGATTATATTAACATTTCTCAAGCGATCTCCAGAGCTTTGTCTTACATACAAATCATTATATAGATCCAGAGGARATAGAAAGGAGAGAAATGGGTCATGGTGTTTTGTTTCTTCCCGCCCCACAGCGTACTAGTTTTGTCAACTTCAAAATCAGTGGGAATTATTTTTGTTCAGCAGAGGGAGGATTTAATGYACATGCTGGAATGTGACCAGTGATGCTGAGATTCTTCATCCATCTGCAACCCCCTTGCTTTTGATCAGATTTCAGGACTGGGACATGGATTTGCATTGATGTAATGTTTGTTGACCTTCCCAGTGTGTATAAATACACCCATACCCAACTATGCAAAACCAAACAAAAAAGCAAAATGCCAAAATCAGTRCTTTTACTACCCAAAGGAAAGCATGTATCGCTGCACCCCAGGAAGCAAGCTAGCACACTCAAGCAGAGAAGAAAATACCTGTAGTCATTCAGCTCTAAAGCTTTTTAATATCTCTCTGTCAGTTATGAGCTGTCTGTGACTGTGATTCATTCAACATGTGACTCAATAACCTGCATTATCAAGCCAAGCCCTGTTCCAGTCTGCCAGATCTTAATGCATGAAAAGATCTGAGCTCTTCCTGGCAGGAATGTCTTGGTCATCTCTCTGGTCCTATGGCCAAAGAAATGCTGTGTGTCCAGCCCTCCCCAGGTGCCTGCTCCAGGAAGGGCTCTTCAAATAAGTAGRAAACTGCTCAATTAATTAATTGACAAAGCAAGAACAATTAATCAAAGCCACTTTTTTGCTTTCCTAATGRGGACTCATTACATCTATGCTGTTTTTTCTTCCTTTTAAACTTATCAAGGTTAGAATTTAATTGTTGTGAACACCCAAAAGGAAAAAAAAAAAAAGTCTCCTAAACTCAAACTGACAGAAAATTCTGGGGTTTCTATAGCTACTCTCTAGAAGTGATTCATGCACTTGCAACTGGGATAATAATAGTCTAATACCTTGATCACATTGCATTTTACATAATTTTACATAATTGCTCATAAGGGCTACAATTATTGAGAATATGAAGTGTAAAACTAAAGGAAGAGGCGAGAAAAAAGCCTGCTCAAACTAATATGTTTAGCCTGATTTTCAGTGCTAATTTCCACTGGGAAAACATGTATTTTAACCCAGCAATGTTTGAATGCTTTTTTTTTTTTTTTTTCTTTAACCACAGCACTGCTACAAATGAAACAATGTCAAAAATGCAGTGATTATCATCTCAAGTGCCAAATTAATGGGCACTTTAAAGCATATTAACATGGCCGTGGAGGTGCTCTGACTTCTGGAGGCGTTTCTAGCAAAGGAACTGACTTTGCTAGCAATTGAAAGTCTTGTTCACCTGTTTGGTCATTAAACTTGTTAATGTTTCTGCGCTCTGCCGTTTTCAACAGCGTTCTGGCTGTCAGTGTCATGAGCAATATGCTGGGTTTGTGTTATTTTTACCATTTTTCTCATTGTTCTAATTGTTCCCCAGTGCTCCTGAGGGAAAGCGGTGTTCAGCTGAGGAAACGAAGGGGAAAGAAAACCACTCATTTGAAACATAAAAGCAGAACCAAGAAAGGAAAAGCTGGAACAGCCTTTCAGCTTGGAAGGGGTATGTGTTCATATAAGATTTCTTTGGCACAGGATGGTTTGCACCCGGGTGCACGCGCATTCCTTGTGATCATGTGCAGCTCCGCTCCAGCTCCCTTTCAGTAGATCCAGCTTTGTTATCACTGATGAGGAGGTGCCTCGAGACTGTAGCAAGGGGGGCACCGAGGTCTGTAGTAGTCCTTTGTGCTTCACCACCAGCAAACCTCTCTCAAAATAGCCTTGCTGAGAAAGCTTGCAGAAGCAGCAAACATCGCGAATGAAAATGATCTGTGTGCTGCTGGTGTGTCAGGAAGCTGWTGGTAGCGAGAAATGGGCTTTAGCAATGGGATTAGGGAAGATGTTGTCTTCTCTCCTCTTCCCTGTGGTCTGGGTGAGTCGCAGACCCTCTGAGTGATGAGTTGAGTGTTTGAGCCAAAGCTGTGTTTGACGATGGGCTCGCATTAATATGCCAGCCTTTACCCTGAAGCCATTGAAATGCAAGCACACGTTTGCCTCTAATTGTTCTGGGGAGAGTGGACCACTGGGAGCACTAACTTCTTAAATTGCCTCTGCTAGATTCCTCAGAGCTTGTCTGCCAGAGCAGTCATCACCATTTAAAGTTGTGAAAAGCCCAGTTCTTCAGACTGAGGTGGAAGTAGGTCTTGGATATGGCTTTCAGCCCATGCCAAAGGGCAAATTTTGCCCAGAAAAGATGCAGTGGTGTGAAATGGGTGAAGTGCTCAACTTCCCTGAGCTTTGTGATAGTTTCTATTTGGAAGTAAAAGTACAAGGCAGGGGCAAAAAAGGCAAAAGCTGGTAGAGGGGCTTGTGGTGCATAAAACCTATTCTTTTGCCTTCTTACAGGCCTGTTCCAAAGGCTCTTAAATGTGATCAGTGTCTTCTAGTTTCAGATGGCCCCTAGCCTTGTTGTTGAGCAGAACACAACAGAGTTTACTTGTACCGTGGTAAATTTAATTCTCAGGTGCCAACAAAACACCATCTTCTCTGTGTCTCTTTGTGAGATGATGAACAGAGGAGACTAGATCCTGTGGACACTGAGTTACTGTTTTCATAGGAACATATTTTCAGAAGGATTTGCTGGGACCTGTCATTACATTTCTGTTCTCCATTGGCTCCTGCAGTAATGGAAGGAGAGGAGATAAATGGATCCTCACTGTCARAACAGAAGGGTCAGCATGGTCATCGAGTCTGCATGTGGGTTTGAGTGAGGACTTAATTTTCAGAACAATATTTTGACTCTAAAATCCTTCAGGATAGATTAAAACAAAATTTGCTCAGTCCAGTATTTTCAGGAATCTGAGCAATCATCAAAGCAAAGGCACCATGGTGGCAGTTTTCCATATCGTCTGTGTTATCTTGAAGTTAACCAATTTCCACTTTTCCTGTTTGCCCAGCTCTCAAAGGCAAACGTAAACGTCCTGTCAGCACAACACTTGGGCTTCTCTGTAACCTGCTGTTCTGGCAGATCAGGAATAGATTTTTTTGCCCCTCTTATGTCAGTGTTTGATCTCTGGAGASTGACCTGCACAAGTTTAAATTAACTTGTTCAGGCAGTGTGTAAAAAATCAAAACATCAGCTTATGTGTAATTGTGAGTATGACCGGTGGTGTCCCTCATTCTGGCTTAATTTGCAGACTACTCTTGTGAGTTGGGAGTAAAATCTGTAAGTCTTTTCTCAGGAGTTGTGTTGGGCAGGGATGGACATAGGAGGGTGAAGTTCAGAGAAGATCTGGAGCTTCCAGCAGAAGAGAGCAGCCGGGGATCTGCTCCAGCCTTCCGGGGTGTTTTCCTCTGCACGTGGTGTTCTGTCTTGTGCACGTGATTGCTGACAAAGTGTTTTCCATTTGRGAGACAGATACATTTATCTGCACAAAAGTCCTTCATGCTCTATCAGATGGTGGTTAAGGAACGAGCCAAACTCTCTCAACCCTGTCTAATGTGGGAAACTCTTTGCAAGGCCCCTCTGCATATATTGATTATGAATAGGATCAAGGAACAGAAGTTATTCCTGAGCACACTGGCACTTCTCCATGAAAGAAGTATAGTTGCAAGCAGAGATTCTAGGTCAGCTTGAAGACATCATGACAGTAGTCTGTGCAGGTAGCAAAAACAAATTATTCTTTGTGAGATTAAGCAATTGTTTTATGCAGTGCTAGCTATCAGAATGACCGGAAGTAACTAGAGTGAGTAAAACATGTGGTTCCCAATTTATAAAATGCTATATTTAATGTATTTATTTGTGTGATCTGCAGCATTTGTTGGCTATCCTTGTGCCCTGAGGTTTTATCCTGCTCATGAAAACACATCAAGGAGTGAGTACCTACATTTCCCAGTGTCCTGGATATCCTGCAGAACTAGGTACAGGACATACTTGATGGGACTATAAATTTTCCTATTAGCCACATGCGTAGCTGGCAGTGCTATATTGTACTTTTAGTTACACGTTAAGTTCTTCTGGAGCTAAAAGACAAAGGCAATATTTTTTGTCGTCATTCTTGGTTATTTCAAAATTGCTACCCACAGCAGAGCATCATCAGTCATTAGAGTCACATATAGGAGCATCATATTTGCTTTGCGGTCTCCCAACTCCGTCGCCAAGGACATCACAGTCACAATGAGACACAATCAGTGTGCTGTTGCCAGTTTTGAGACATTGTAATTTAGCAAAACCTTCCTGTGTTCGGAGTCCTCTGGAGTAGCTGCACTGAATTTCTCTGCATTCCTTTTATCAAGTTCCATGTGAATGGCATGGAGGGAGAAATGAGGCACGAGGACCCTCTTTAGTATGCCACCGTTCCACTTATGACTTGGGGAGCACGTGTGCTGCATAATATAAGGCCTGAGTGATATGACAAGGGACAGCAGGAGAGGGCTGAGGAAAAGCCTCAACCTTGAATGACCTTGTTGTGAATTTATGACTCATTGGTCTCTTGCTTTAAGTTATGCTAAAAAAGATACCGCATAAAAATGCTCTTTTTGCATGGATGTTTCAGAAACAAGCTTCAAGTGACACGACTGTGAAATGTGTGAGTCTGGTCAGTCAGGCTTTTCTGGATGGGATTTAGCAGGTCTGATGGTTATTTCTGACAGTTTTCTGAGTGACATAAGGCAAATCATGTCCCTCCTATGCCTTTTCCTCTGCTTCCTTTCTCTTGTATTTACCAAGTGCTTGAAGAGCTAAGGACTGTCTTAAACTCTCTGTTAAGAGCTGGGTAGAACACACTGGAAATTTGCTTATGTTTTATCTTTCCCAGTATTTTGATACACRCAACCCTAAAGAACTGCATTTGGCTTTGTAAAATTTTACTGATACTAGGGATCAAAAACTTCCACGTGCTGGCTACAAGGAAATGAAAAATGTAGATTATTGCACTTGGGAAGTGAAACCATTCCCAGAACCTTGTCTTTCTATTTGGGAGAGAGACGATTGCCTGCTTTGACAAAAGTGGTGCTTTCAGTGGTCCCCTTCCAGCCAGGCTGGGTCATTATCATGTTTGATTATCAATACTTTGACTTCAATGCTTTGTGAATGCTTTGGACCRTATATTTAATGTATGCAACTTACTTTGGGGTCCTTTGAATACTTGAGCATGAGGGGATATAAACAGGASTACAAATAGATTTATTGCAGTCTAATTTAAGAAAAATGTCAACAAATAAATATGCGTTTGTCAGGGGAGTAAATATCATATAGGGCGAAACAGAACGAAGCAGACAGTGGAGTAGGTTGTAAGAAATTAACTTGAAACATTTTGGTTTGACAGTGACTATAAAACAAAATGGTACTTTGGAGACTTTGGGAGTGATTTAGCAGAGGTGTGCTTGCAGGGCAGGCAGAATCCRCTTGCGACAGCCAGATGTGGGGGAATGGGTTCAGGATGAGACCCCACCACTACGGATGGAAGTGGCTTGTGATTTGTCACTTGTGTTTGTAAAGTGATGTTTAATGTAACCGGCGGCAGGCGCTGCCTTGACTGGGTTTCGGGAGCAGGGCTGCTGGGTGTGATGCAGACTGCTTRGCGGCCACATGCCAGCCACCACCCAGACTCCTCCAGATTGCTTGAGCTTGGTTGGCTCCGTGGCTCTGGTGTCATGGTCTTTCCTGCATGGTCTTTCTCTCCAGGGAGAGATGGAGAAGAAAGAGAATCTGTATTTTAGGCTAAGGCTGGCTAGGCCTAAGCTTTGTGAGCCATTTGACTAGGGTAAAATAAAGAGGAAAAACCCAAATTGATTCTCTTGGAGCATCTCTTGCATTTTAGGAATACTGTCCTCCATTGTCTCAYTTTGTGGCTGTTCGTGCTCCCTCTYTCCTGGGCTCTCATGGCTCTTTTGGAAACAAGCGACCCAATCCTGCACCTTTTGGCCCCGTAGCGAGCGGTTTGACCTGACAAGCTTGGRGCTAAGTCATGTCTGAAGCGCTTCAGCTGCAGGGCTTGCTCCCCATCAGTCAGGCTTTAGGAGGGATGTGTAAGGAGAGTTCGAGGATTCACAGATTTCAGAAAGCAGATCCATAGTGAAGCAGCCGTCTGCGATGCTAATGGACTCTTTTAGTGCTCTCCATTGATTCTGGAGACAGCAAGAGTATTGTGATACTGTTTCTAAATAAAGCACAAGGCATTTTTTACCGTAGCAGTGAAATAGCTGTTTGGGTCTCTTGCAGTATTTGTTTTCAGCATTTTTTTTGTGTGTTATTCCCTCTTTCCTTCATCTTTTGTGCTTCAGTGTCTCGCAAGGTTCCTAGGCAATTACTGTGGCTGTGGTTGCCACAAGCACTGTTCTCTCTTCTTTATTGCAGAAGTGCACTCAAATCCTGGAAGAGGTTCGTGTTAATGGTGCGGTTGATCTATGGTGCTTATTCCACCTCAAGAATTGCGCAGAGGTTTTTAAAACATTCTTGTTCATCTTAATACCCCTGCTGAGTTTCTGAAATGCTCATTATATCCTATGTATTTCTTAACATTTCAACACAAATCCACTACTTTCACTGAGGGCGTAGAAGCATCACTTGCCATATGGGAGACCTGATCTCAATGTGTGTACATAGAAATTAAAGAAATTAACCAGTTTCTATTGGGCTAAACATGTAATGGTTAATGGCAAAGTGGGTATGGAAGCAGAGTTGCCTTACCAGAGGGGAATAAAAGTGTGAAGATTTCTATAAACTCTAGTTGAGGGATGACTGGAACTTTTGGTCCTAAAATTCTGGAAGAATTGATGTGTGAAATTGCAAATCTGGTCATAAGGTTTTTTTAATAAATCTATTAACTCWGGGGTGGCACTGTGTGACTGCAGGGTAGCGAGTAAAGTATCTGTGTTTAAGAAAGGGCAAAAAATGGGTAACAGACTCTACTCCAACCTCAGCTCTGCAGAATCAGATTTGCCAGCCACAGATTTATGGGGGCTTCAACCTCCTATTATAGCCTGTTAGGAGCAGAGGGTGCTGCTCTGTTATGTGATGTAGCCCTATGGCTGCACATTCCTCTTCTTCATTATCCTTGTTGGAATCGGGACTGGTTACATGTAAAGCTTTAGAAAAAAATTTGAAGAAAGAATAATTCAGATGATAGGGGCATAAATGGCAAATGGAGCAAAACACAACAGAGGCTTGTGAAAAGTAGATTGAGCCACACAAATGTGATAAATATTACTAGTAGCAGGTCTTATAAAGAAAGTCTTTGTGGCTAACCATTCTGGGCTTTAGTTAAGTGCTTTATGCTTTGGAGAGGGGTTTATTATAAGAACTATACATTTGATAAGGAAGAGGTTAGCATGGAAATGGCATGTTAGTCTGGTTTGCAACCACTCTTGTCAGTATTTTCATGAGTGATCTTGGTCCAAAATCACTGTATCCACCATCATGATGGACTTGGGAAGAAGATAAATGGATTCTTAGGCTGTCAGGAAAAGTACCTGGGACAGAGAGGGAGCTGCTAATGTCCTTGCRTGATGCGTCTTTTGTGGATTATCTATGCCTTAAGAAATGTGAATTAAAATAGGAACATATGTAGACAGGGCATATTATGAAGATAGGAAAAWTGGACAGAGAAAGCTAAAAGAGCATGGCTTGTTTACTATAGCYAAATGAAGGCTTATGGTCACAGTATATGGAAAAATCAGGGAGGAAAAAGAACTGTTTATACTGGAGAAGAGTGGAGAACAAACTACCATAAATTCATATTAGAAATGAAGACAAATTTTGGAGTTTTAGGGCAATTTGGGACTAGGGAGCAGCTTTTTGATAAGAATAGCAGTGAACACAAAACCCCAGCTACTTTAAAGCCATAGCTCAGCAAGTTTATGAAGAGATTATATGATGCAGGGCATGTGATAGCAGGGGCTGGACTCAGTGACCCTAGGAATGACTTCTAGCCTGTGTAAAGACTCTGCATCTCCACTGCAAAGTCCTCATTAAACTTCTCCTGTATTTCTCTTTCCTTATCTTTCCTTAAAAAGGATTATCTTGTAACAAACAGGGTGGTGCCATCTGCCACAGTCTCTGGCACAGAAGGGAGGAATTGCTGTTTCATGTTAGTTAGCTGTATTGAGGAGGGAGGGGGAAGGATTTAGGGATGCTTCCATCTGGCATTGGGGCTGATTGAAGGTGAGAGCTCATCTCTTGAAATTCAATG
Source organism: Eudromia elegans (assembly GCA_003342815.1). Classification (NCBI taxonomy): domain Eukaryota; kingdom Metazoa; phylum Chordata; class Aves; order Tinamiformes; family Tinamidae; genus Eudromia; species Eudromia elegans. Next base: position 1,704,607 of record PTEX01000016.1, on the reverse strand, counting down.
GTAAATGATGGATAAAGCAGATATAAGTTGTGAAGCGTCTTGAAAAYACCGACCAAGCAGCTTATGTTTGATGTGGTAGTTGAAGGCAAGCGAGAGGAGGGATATGTAGAAGGGAGTCTGAAGTGAAGCCGAGAAAATCTAGCAGAGGGAATTAGCAAGATGATACATTCATGCAGGAAGAGTACTCRGGGAAAGAGGGCAGATCAAGGATGATGGCCAGGTTACAAACTTATGAGAAAGCAAAACATTTCTCTAAGGCATTGGTTTGCTTCCAGCACTGACTGTGCTGCTTCTGTTCAAATGGGCCACATTGGAAAATAAATATTATGTGTGTRTATATATATATATTCACACACATATAGCTTTTCATCTATTTAAAGTACATCTAGTGCAGCTTCAGTCCCCMCCCTGCCAGAAAGGAGGGTCCCTGGGAGTCTGTGCTGTCTCCTACGAATTGTCTACCAGACCCTGTCTTCCTTTACTGGGAAGGGAGAACTGAGTCCTGAGTATGCTGAGATCAGGATGAGATCCATGTGGAATTGAGGGGGGAAAAAAAAAAAAAAAAAAAGGAAACGTAAGGGTGAAATTCTAGTCTGTTTGCCTTTTTATTTTGCTCTTTAGGAAGTCACGTTTTCAGGCTTTCCTAAGGCAGGGTCAGACACATCTTTCAGCGAAAGCTCAGAAGGCCAAATAACTATTTAAAAAGCAGTTCTCCAACAGGTGCTTGCAAGTGCAGCCGCCTAGATCAATGGCAGTCACGGATCTGATCAAAGGAACAAGTAACGTATTTTCCCCCTGTGTCATGGTGATGCGTGCCATGATGATGATGGAGCTTAAGGAACCCAACGAGGTGTCACAATGTTTGTATCTGAATTGTGAGAAAGGTGACAAGTCTGCTGGGCAGCGTTATTTGAACTCTGTTTTTCTCACTGCTATGCATTTCCTCAGATCTCCTCTCTCCTGAGCAGTATGATAATAACCCTTCCTGCCCAGACACTGCTGAAGCTTTTCTAAGCTCAGAAATGCAAAGCTGACTTTGCAGCAGAGACTGGAGAGGTGATGGGGGCCTGTGGTAAGGGACAAGTATTTATTCTGTTTCAGCACAGCATCCCAGCTAGAAAAACGTAACCTCAACAATCCCAGCCAAAATACCTTAATGCAGGCAMAGTGGTGATTAGTGAAATCTGCAAGAAATAAAAATAATATATGATTAGTTCATGGGACATGTTGCTTCATATTTAGATACTTTGCTGGGGGAAACTGGCTTCAGGGACAACTAACTTCCTGGGTGCCCCCAGCATTACTTCTCCYGTCCTTTGGGGCAGGCTGCTGGGCCAGGCCTGGCATCTGCTGAAAGGACGTGTTTAATTTCAAGTGCTTGTGATTGTGTTCATCATTATTTTCTTTACGTCTTTTTGGTTTGCAAGCTTTAGAAGTCAAACACAAAACGTGCCTGCTTTGCCATCTTCATTCCCTACTGACTTGGGTCCCCTGATCACAGCTGAAATAAGTAAGGCTGGTTTGTTTAACAGAGGGTCTGCCCCAGTCACGCCTTGTGTTTGCTGGCATAATTGATGAGAAGGCAGCCTGGGGAGCAGCATTTCTTAATTGCTCTTATAGAAGCTTCAAGGGACTCTGTATAGAGTCTGGCTAAATTGGGCCTATTGTGGATTTTTGAAAAGCCTTGGTAATACAGAAGCAAGTTTTTAAAAATGTTACGTAGCTGTCAAAGTAACCTTCATCACTGCATCCATTTCTACATAAAGCTTCTTCACAGTGGAAATGGGGAAATAGTGTGTCAGAGACACCGCTATTAGAAATCTCTGCTTTCTAGTGGGCATGAAAAGAAAAGGGATGAAAGTTAACATCTGTGTCTTACCTTCCCAGCCCCTTTAATAAAGGGTGTGTATGGTGGTGAAAGCTTCCTTTCTAATGAGAACTCAGGGAAATAACAGTTTTTCCAAGGAAGGCAGGCTAGCTGGTCTGTAAACCTCTTGATTCTAAATCAAAGGTTGACTGCAACGTCTCAATTCTTAACAGTCCAGATGAAGTCAGCAGAGCCGCTAATTGGAGCCCTGCAATGAAGGGCAGGGCTGCCCTGTGTGCTGTGACAATGAAAAGACCTCAGATTCCTTGCTAAAACTCTTATATATAAGAAATAGTGAAGGGCTTCCCAGGAAAGATTCCCTTGGTACTTCACAAGAAAGTGATCCTTAGCCATCCAAATGACAGTGAGCACAGCCTTGTCTGTGCCCCATAGAACTGCAGGTTAAAGCTTGCAAACTGGGCAGGACAACCTTGCAGGCACTCAGGGTTTAGTGGTGCTATTAGGGAATTCTTTGATTGAATCTTTAGTGGGGAAAAAAGAAGTAATTTTCAAGTCTTGCTTTTCAGTAACATGGTTCAGTTCTACAAAATGATTCTATTGTCCACTGAGTAATGAGGTAGGATTCCAACATACTGTTGATAAATATTCCTGGCCTCAGGTGGAGAGATATTTTATGTGAAAATGGGGACAAACGCCTTGTTACTTTCCTGTTTGAGTCGTTACAATTTCTTCTGTTTACAAGAGCTGTCCCTTATTCCATCAGAGGCCTGGCGAATTGTACCCTAATTGCAGCAATGAATTCGCAAGGCATACACCTAAATCTTGATAATTACTGCCTTTTGCTATATATTTTTAAAGCCCTGAATAGCATTAATCACACAGCCGAGGAGAAGCCTATGACCTTTTCTGTATCAGTCTTGGAGAGAGCTCRTGTATTAAGAGTCTGTCCGCCACCAAGAGAGCGGCAAATGCCTGAGCAACCTGACAAGTCCCAGTGGTAAAACTGAGAGCCACAGAGCCAGGAAATCAGCATCTCTGACAAGCCACCAGGAGCCCTGAATTAGCAGGGTACTGAAGTACATACCTGAGGTTAAATATATGGTTTCCTGAGACTGTTCCCACTCTGTTCTTTGTACTCTGTTCTTTTTGGCTAGTATGAGGTGCTTCCCACTAGGCAATCAGGGATGGCAAGCAGCTAAGCCTCTGCCATTTCAGGATGGAGGGAGACCACTAGAAACACTCCTTTGGAAAAACACGCTCTTTCAAAAATGTGCCTTGGATTTAGGGGCCTGTAGCAGTCCTTCAGCCGTCAGCTTCCTCCTGTGTTCCTCACTTTTGATGGTTCACTGCTCTTAGATTTGTTTCTGCCTGACTATCCATTCCAGTTCTCTTGTGACTCATATTTAGTTGTGCAATAGCACTGAGAGCCTCTGCAAGGTGCTAGCATGGTGTATAAGACACCCAAAGGAATCCTGAAACAACCCTTTTAAAAAACAACAGTACAAAATAAATTAGAAAAAGGAAGCAGCTTTGGTAGAAGTTTGGTGTTTATACCAGCAGCAGGGAAAGTTAACYGTTTCTGGGTAGATTCTGACCTATCTGAAGCTAACTTTTGTAATGTCACAATATTTGCTCAGATGCAAGCCTCCTCTACAGCCTCCTCCTCTCCATTCCTGGTTGCATTATCAACAGCAAAATATTATGGCTATTTTAGAGCTAGTGGTGACCTGCTGCTAGCTGGCCAGGCACCTCGTCAGAAGTTGCAACTCCCTGATGTTGGCAGCCCTTTGGAGCTAGCAAAGCAGGCAGCAGCAGCACAGCGTTTGAAGAACAGTGTGACCACACTAATATTTTGAGTATGAGATGATGCGGTAAAAATTCTTTAAAAACACTGCAGTGCTCTATTAGAACACAGCAATGTATTTAAGTTAAAAGTATATAGAAGAAACAAAAGATTTTCATAATTTGTAACTGTGTGTCAGAAGGTGTCCATTTTCCTTCCCTGATACTGGTGTCATATTGAGCTAAGAGGACTAGGTGAGTTACTGATGTTCATGACAGATTTGCTGTTCACAGTGTTTCATAAAGGACACTGCAGTTTTAAGAGCTTATCCCGTTCTCTTCATAAAATTATCACATATTTTGTTTTATTCACCCTGTGAACGTGGCTGGTTTTCCTCTAAAGAGCGTGCATGTGGGGCCAACCTACACACGTGTTAGACAAGCTCTAGGTTATTAACTATGGAGAACAAAAGACTTTAGAAGATCTCTCCGTCTGTTTCTCCCTCCTGTGCCAAAAGCAGGGGGTAGCAGACTGTAYCTTCACAGACATCTTCCAGATGGATTAGGTTGTGCATACAGGAATTGTATACACTAATTTCTCTATCTCTTTCCCAAAGTGTGAGTCCCCTCCACAGCAGCTGAAGGAGCTGTACCCTGGCAGCAGAGACCTGTAAAGTTGGAGTTTTAGTTGTGCTTTTGCTCYCCGGATGTCATTACCTCATAGGATGCTTATTTAGCTGAGCAGTTCTACAGTAGTTTATTAATTAAATACTCTTTGACACTGCATGTCTGCTGTTCTTTTTTGTGTAGGGGTGTACAATGGACTGCTTGAAGGAAAAATGAAAGTGCTTGTACTTGATCCCTTGCAGAGGGACTCTGTAGAGTTGTATTGCCCAATGATGGCACCTTGTTCCTCAGAGACCTAAGTAGAGAACTGGACTGAAGAGATAATAGATTTTAAGCATCCAGACCTGGCATCTCCCCTGCTGCTAGAGAGSGGCAGCTAAAAGCCTGTTGGATTTATTTGTTTATTTGGGTTTTGTGAGAAAAAAGAAGAGTGCTGAGATCTGCAGAGCGGTGCTGCTAGTTTGGCTGAAGAACTGGGCAAAGACTCTTGGCCACGTCCTGTTTTGCCTCTCTCCTGATCTCATCTGCTGCTGCTTCTTGGTGCTTCCGTTGCAGTTGATGGGTGGTGTCTTTAGTTCTCTTGGAGTGAAGATCATYCTACCCCTGCATCTGCATGTCTGGCAAATGGTTTTGAGATAGACTTAACCCATGTTATCTGTGAATTTATTCTGGCTGTAGGAGTTTTCATCATAAAAGCAGATCGTGGGCTCTGTGCAGTGCTCCTGGAGAAATTGCACGAGGAACATGTAACAATGCAGAGAAGTGGAAGTTGGTTTTTTAATGCCTATTAAATGGGTACTTGGCAGAACAGCCTGAAGGTGAAGCAAAGTAAAGCAAACATGCAGTGAAATTTGAAATCGGGAAGGAAGTAGTAGTGTAGTCAAACTGAAGTAAATGAACCCAACTTATTCGAAGCTTTCAGAGATATTCTCTCTRAAAAAGTCATTAAAACTGATCCTTCTTTCTTGAAAATTTGTTTTACTAAATCACTGTCTTCCAGTCAAAATCCATCTGTGGAGCCTTCTGTGTCGGTGTTACCAGCTTGTTTCTCATCTCTCCCTGAAAACCTGGGTAGCTATAACAAGGGAAAAGGATTTGCCATGTTCCACACRGGCAAATCTGACCCAGGTCTCGGGCTGGTGTCATCTCCTCCTGCTGCAGTATAGCAGATGGGGCATCTTCCTGGGTTGCTGAGCAYGGGAAATGGTAAGGGGGAGGTGAGACCACCTAGGAAAAGAGGCAGTAATCCTTCCAGAATTGCTTCTGTAGACAGATGGGKGTGCAGAATCCCACGTAGGCTGTTAAGCTGCTCGGTAGTGGCTGCACGGCCATCCCATGTGCAACCGGGGTGTGCTGCGTATCTCAACGTCTTGAAGCTCACCATAATCTGTTGAGATGGTTTCCCTCTCAATTTTTTTTTTTTTTTAATAACTAAATAATCCTCTGGAATATTTACAAAAGATATATAAATGCCAGCATCTCCTTTAAAGATATAATTTGGTGTCTTAAAATCAACGTACTTGCACTGGGTGACTGGCTATGAATATTCACTTCAAAATGAAACCCAGCCATGCAGGCCAGCAGAATGCTGTTCAGATGGCTAAAGAGTAAAGATCTGCCTTCATTGCAGGTTTGACTTGTGAACTATGTGTATTGAATCTTTTTATTGAATTAATTACTGCATAACCTACTTTTGCTGTGTCAATAGCTACATCTGAGGATAATCCCCAAAAAATCAAGGGTAGGGGACCTAAAGCCCAGCAACCTCTTTGCATGTGCAAGTTAAATATTTGCAATTGCCAGTTTGAATTTCATTTCCCTTGCTGGCTTGTAGTGAACAGCAGCTGATCCTGGAAGAAAGGGGACCTCCTTCCAAAAATAGCTCTTGTGATTATTTTACCTATAGCTTTGCAGTTCTATAAAAGATGCTCTCTTTGAGACTCTGCTTCCRTAGATTCTTTTTTTGCTTTCTAAATTGCGTGTTAGAGATTCCCCCAGCTACTGCACCTGAAAACGGAGTAGAATTATCTAGCTACTAATGTCAAAGTACAGAATTGATAAGACTTAAAGACATCTTAATGTAAAATGAGGATTGCGCTTACCAGACACCCAAGCAATGTGTGTTGTAATGTTAGATTAAACAAATAATAAAATTAACTTTTGTCTCTGCACAATCCAGAATCTTTCTATTGCAACACAGAGTGATAAAAATAAATATTTGAGCCCTGATTTTCAAAGCATCTCCAAACTTTGGTGTTTGTCATTGCATTTTTGCCCAAGTGCTTGTTCGGGAGATCTATTTATTTCCCCAAAGCACAGAGGTTTGCCTCATATTGTATTCATATGAACAGACCACAGAGCTAAGCATTCAGCTTCTTAGTGCATGCAGGTGCAGCCATTTTGCATATGAAAAGGAAGAAAAACCCTGAAAAAAATGAGGAAAGCTTTAGCTCTGGTACCCATAAAAAGGAGGGAGGGCTGCGTATGCGTGCAAACGTGTGTGGAGGTAGATGCCGATGCTYTCTGTTTTGGTCTGTTACCATAAAATTGCTGTGAAACAGTTTTTAAGTTTTGATGTTCTATTAGAGTTACCAGAGATTTCCCTGTCTGTAGAGCACCACCGGCCCAAGTATGAGGTTGCCCTGCTGATAAGTCCTTCTTACAGTGAAGCWATTTGGGATTTTAATGTGTAAGACCTTTTATTGGACACCTCTAGCTTCGTGTCTCGGATGCCTCTGTGCTGCCTTTGCTGTTCTTGATCCCTGTCGGTTACAGCTTTTTATTATACATATCTCGTCTCTAAATGGAAGGATTTTTGTTTTCTGTTTTTCCCTCCCCCCARAAAACATGCAGGAATCACGCAGAGGTTTGGGGATACCTATGAAGGTGAATAAATGATAGCATGGGTTGCTGTGCACACAAAGCTGGGTAAAGGAGGGAGAGAGTTGAGCTACATGTAGCAAGGGGTTTTAAATAATGGAACTTAACTTTACACTAATGGAGCTGGATTTTCTATCCTTCTGACACTGAAAAAAGGGAATACTAGAATCAAATTCTATTAGACAAGGMACACTGCAATTCTGAATATTTAGAGTTGGAGTGTCACTGAGAACTGAGTTTCCCTACATTAAATAATCTCCAGCAATCTTCCTATGCCCAGGAATTTGAGAACTCTGGGTCTTGCTTAAACTGGGATAGAAAAGAACAGAATCAAGCCCTTTGTATTCAGTCATCCTGACACACTAATGTATTCAGGTCTTAACTACCTAAGCATCGATGCAATTAAGCGTAGGTTTTCTGCAGTGCATCTTAATTGTGCTGTCTTCATTGCAAATAAGTGATCAAGCTCACATAGGAATGCAGAGCATGAGACATGGGTGCCTGTCCCCTGCCCATTTAATGCCTCTTGAAGCAGAGACTCCATGCTTGCAGAGACTGTGACTGGTGCTTAGAGACGGGTGCTACCTCRACCTGTTCCCTATTCAGTGTCTATGATCCCATTATTTATACTGCTTGACCTTGAAACACACTTTATTTTTTATTTTTAAGCAGATTAGGTAGAAAGCTTCTTGGAGGGCTTAAAAGACTGTATGTTAAAGATGATTTCTGCAACCTGATATGGATTACCATAGTTACTCTGTGTGAACATGGCAGCTTTCCAACTCCGGTGCCAGGAATGATCTAAAAGCTTTTCTTTTATTGTGTCTTGAGGTGAGAGTCTGGCTTTAAAAAGCTTTCAGAATTCTAATTCTTTTCYCCAGTTTATTGGCACGGGGAGTCCAGCCCTGCTTGAACCGATGTCTGATATCACTGATAACCTATAAATGATGCATTTGGGATCTCTGATTGTGCATGTCCAATCACTTAGCTAATTGAGAACACAGAGAGATGTGGCTCATCACATCCTGATTATCTCTCTGATCTCTTATTCTTCAGGCCTTTTTTCAGGCCTGATATTGTTTAAGGCCTCCCTATTGCTCTCATTTCTTCAGGGCACATTTGCATTTGCTGGGCCAGCTCTGTAGTGAGCAGGAGCAGCAGAATGTAAAGGACAGTCTCTTGAGTCTTGTTATCTTCTTATGCACAGTAATAGCATGGTCTGCATGTCATTCATGATTTTTATTTAATAGAGTTTCCTGGTGTGTATTTTAGGATTCATTTAAAAATACATCAGTGATGAGCAGGGTAGGAAGAAGAAATAGAGCCAAAATCTTTCTCTAAAAACAGACCAATAACTATTTTCTCCTGCYTGCAGCTGATATTTAGCAGTAATCTTAATCTCTTAGAGTGATTTTTAAAAATCAATTCTAAAAGGAAAGGACTTTCAGGGAGAGAATATTGGCCACCATGAACCAACATGAGCTAGCATGATTTGGTTGAAAAAGTCAAATCCTCAGTTAGCACTGAAGTAATGTTGATTAATGAGTGAAAACTTTAAGTGGAAGACTCTGTGGAATACATCAGCACCCCTTAGAGATCTATTTCTGTGATGAAAAATCTGGATAACTTTAAATCACTCAGGTTTCTGCCCTGSGTTTTTAACTGGGGCTGTGCAGCAGAGCTTGTCACTAGGTACCAGGCCATTACCCAGCCCACCTTTGGGGTGGGGAGCATTTCTTCTGGTTTATGTCTGTCTTTGACAGGTCCAAGTTCTGCTGTGAAATCTGCAGCAGATGTTGGGATAGAACCTTTTTCTCCCTGTCTCGTATCAATTCTTTATCCAAAAGGCTATTCTTTATCCTGCTGCACTGCCTGGAAATGATAAATTGCTGCTCTAAATAACATACTTCTTCCCTGCTGCTTAGTCCTTGTTCTTAGTACTGTCCTTCCTAACTTCAATAGTTGGGTTAAAGGATGTGCAAAACCCCAGGTCACAGTGAAATGCCAGCGCACAAAGCCGGTCTAGGATGTCTGTATTACTGATACAAACACGCTGCACGCTCATCCATCTCGCTCCTGAGATCGATGAGCGCGCTCAGCTCCCTGTACGAGTGGTCCCCAGCAGATCCCGCACTGGAAATGTTCTCTTCTGGCCTCTGGTAGCAGGGCTTGGGCTGAGCCTGTTTATGAACCAGCTGCCCTGCTGTYGAGGCTTTGAACCATGGAGAGCTGGTGCAGCCAGTTACCGTGGGGTCCACCAAGYCTGTCACAGAAGACTTTTAGAATGCCATGAATATTTAAAACTAACAAAAAAAAAAATGAAGCCCTCAAGCATTCTACTTCCCTCGGTCACATGAGAACCGTGACCAAGCACAGACACAGGTAATTTACTAATTAAAAATAAGCATTCTTTTCCATTGCCTTTTTTTCCCTCCCACATCCCATTTAATGCCTCTGGCAAGACTCATCAGCAAGAAGTTGGTTTTTTTCTTTATGAAAATTGACAAAGATCATTCAGGAGTCAATACTTTGCCAARAGCTAAGTGTAACATCTAGTGGGTTGCATATCATTTACTCCATTCTTTTATTCTTCCCCCCACCTCCTCTATTCATTGCSATTTTGAGCAGCTGACAGCAGAGCAAATGAGGTGTGCTGGTGAAGTATGACGGCTCCGGGTTTACAACATGCTTTACTCACTGCCTCAGCTTTATCTTTCGTGATTTCTGAAGAGCAACAGGAGCACTGAGAAATCACTGTGTCTTTGCGGGCAGAATATACAGCGTTTTTTGTTCGGCTGCTAGATTTCTCATGGATTCRTTATTATTTGATGAGGTAAGCAGCAGTGGTCCTGATGGGACTAAATGAACTTGTCTAAAACAGTAGGGTGGGGAATTGGCAAAGGGAATAGAGTTCCCAAATACCTTTAGGCCCCTTTAAATAACCCAGCTTGAGCAAAAGCAGRTGGATTCTGATAAAAAGAAATTCTTGTCTCTGTGGATGGACCTGATGWAGAACCCAGGCATAAATATCCTCTTGATAGCCTAATCCCTTCTTAAACCTGCCTATCCTTTGGCTCATTAAAATATGTTAATGACTTCATACTTATTTAGTTAAAGAGCAGRTATACACAGGGCCCTGAATCAAAAGATCATAGGCAGCAATGGYTGTGTATCCTGCTGGTAGAATGCAGGAATGTCAGAAAAAGTTGTATTTTTCCCCAGTATTTGGACCCTGATAAAGCTATTTTTGAGCTACTTGAAAATTATAATGAAGAGTTTTTGTTTGTCGGTTTACCTTGGAAGTGCTAGTGAGGCTCKGTAAATAGGGTAGATGCAGAGGGATACGAGGAAGAGCAGTATACCTGCCACTAGGCGTAAGGTCCCATTGAAGCCCAGGTTACGTATGGCAGCTTCTGAAGGGGKGAAAATCCAGTCCAGTCTCCCTAAAAATAACAAACTGACCCATTATTGAGCTCATGTTCACCTGGTCGTGTTAAAAGTGTCTATACTAATTCTAAGTTAGTATATATATAAGGAGAAGGTTGCTGAGAGAAAKTATTTCCTGAGATGCAGTCAAACTAGCTAGTTTGTAATTATTTGGCAGTAAAATAATTTGAAAGATGATTTAAACAACATAGTTTCATGGCAGACTTTATAAAAAGCCTAATTTTAGCCTTTGAATATACTGTTTGGTTGACAATAGTGATTCTGTAAATGTAGTGCATTTAAACCTTTTTAAGGTGTTTTGAGTGCTAAATAGCATTCTGACTAGACATTAGCACCATTACATGGATACATTATACATTAAATGGATTAAAAAACATCTGATAGAGCTCAACAAGTTATTTTCAATGGAGAATCAGCAATGAATGGATGTTTGGTTTCTGGGCCACATTAGGATTAAGTAATACTATCAAAGCTCTCCAGTGTTTGTACCAGTGATCTGTAACAAAAATACAGGATCAAAGAATCTGTAAAAGATCAAGAGAGTGAWGAGTGAAGRGGATGAAGAGCCCATCGAACTGYRTTTTGGTCTGTCCCAGTGCACAGTTCTCCGTGTGGAAGTGCAGAATGTGGTTGTGCTTGCAGGCTGAGGGGGAGCAGTGCCCTGAAAAGCTTCTTGATATTCTAGTAAGTGGCTTGACCTGAATGCCTGCTGTGATGATCTGGGCAAAGGAGTTAACGTGGTCTTGGAATATATAAACCATGAAGTAGTGAATAAGAGGAAAAGGTAATTTTACTCCTTTGTGCAATATGGCTGAAACCAATTCTGAAATAGCAAAATATTGTTCTGGTTTACAGCTTTGCAATGMAATGAGAAAGTTGGAGAATGTGGAGGAGGGAATTACTGAAATTATTTGAGGGCCAAGGGGAGTGCTTGACCATACAGAACCTAAGCATCTCAGTTTGGTTGATCAAAAAGAAGTCTCGGGTAATTTCCCTGTCTGGGAATACCATGTCCTTATATTTTCTATTGAAAATACTATTGAAAACTGAACTAGATATATGTCTAATATGTGGTTTTGGTTTTCTGTTTTGTTGTTTGTCTGTTGTTTTGTTTGTTTCTGAGATGATTTTAGTCRTTGCAGCAGATTATCAGAAGAAAAAAGCATTCTGCTCCTTTTGATGGCATCAGAATAAGACTTGCTGCTTTTCTGCTATATAGACCATCTCGGGCCTTATARCTGTTTGGTTGGAGATAATTGGCTTAAATACTATGGTTTTCTATAAAGGCAAATGAAAGTCTAGTGAGTCTTCCTGAGCTTAACCTTGATGAATCTATAACTGTATAAGAACACGTTGTTACTAAGCATGAACTTACCTGGTTTTAAAAGGGAAAACCCCCTACCGGCGTTACTAGCTCCCCTGCGTGTGACAGTTGTTGCTCATACATTTTTAATGCTGTAGTCTGGAAAACTCAATGACATTTTGTTTGGAAACACATGGTGCTGCTCAGCGATGGAGTGCATTTGTTCCTGTAGCTGCACCATCTGGGGCACGTACAGAGTGCAGCAGTAGGACCTGCCTGAGAACGCTTCTCTCCATCCAGCTGCAGAGACTTGGCAGAGATTTTTAAGGTGTCTGAACTGCTCCAGTGCCATGAAAATGGTTTGTGCTGGTCTGATGCCRAGGCCAAAATGAACCTACCTCATATAGGAGCTCATGTGGTTTATTAGAGTCCCCTGTAAAGGAGGGAAAGACAGCGGAGAAGCCACATGAGGGGTCCCCTTGGTGCCTGGAAGCACAGGGTGCTGTTCCCTGTTCCTGCTCATTGGCTCCAGCTGCAGTTGTGAAAAACATCAAAAGTGTTCCCCATCACAGAGCAGTCAGTGAATTCATCATGGGTTGGCCAAGCTGTGTCTGTTGTCATAGCCACATTTAAGTAATACTCTGTTTCTGATGCTGAAGCAGTCACCTTGTGCTGAGTTCGCATAGGCATGAGTGCCTCCCCACTGTTTGGCTGAAAACTGCCCTGCGTGTAACTGTTGTTTGTCAAAATTTCTCATTGGGATAGAAATTTTGCAGTGCTCTTGTCCCAGGGCTGCCAGGGAACTACCAAGCGGTGGGTGCCACCTCTTGAGGTTAGAGCTCCCTGCATGCACAGACCCCATACGGTGCTGGCTTAGACTGCCTCAGTTACAGCCTCAGCAAGGATGTTCTTTAGAGATTTTTGCTCATATTGTTCCTGTAGTGACTTGCCCATTTCTAGCAACTGCACCTCAAATGCATCCAATTGTCACATCGCTGGCAGTGACCTTATAAACCTCAGTTACTGCAAACATGGGCAGCAGTCAGAACATGCTCCAAGGCCATTGAGTATAAGTGGGAAGGAGGGAGTGTTGCAGGGGAGCCTTTAAATTCCAAAGCGAAACTATAATTAGCTGTAATCGYACCCAGAGTAACTTCACTGCTATAATTCTCAGCAGGAAAACAATTATATTGCAGCAGTATAACCAGATMGACATGCTGTAAATACAAAACATCCTTTGTAAATGTATGCTCTATTTTCTAAATACATTGAGAATTAAGCAAACAATTCTTTTCTAATTGGGATTCAAGGCAGACATGTCAAAGTTTGTTTTGGTTTGGTTTTTGKTTTTTTCCCCTTCTGCTTCTACTCTTTTGTTTAACAGGCATATAAAGCCACTGTGTTAATAGCACGTTCAGGGTATCACTGGAAAAAACAGGGTGTGGGGGCTGCCCCTTGCTATCTGTTCATCATTCTTCCCTTTGTGCTGGTTATTTCTGTCCCTTTTGGATCAAGGCAGGTGCCAAGTGAGGTTTCTGAGGGGGCTGCTAGCCACAGAGATGAACGCAGGACTTCCAAAGCAAAAAACCAGAGCTTCTGCTGCTCGTGGTTAGAAGAGACAGTTCTGTAAAGCCCAAAGGTTACAGCCAATTCAATACTCTAAGTGAGATCTAAGCACTAGAGGGGATTAGAGCACCACGGAGTGCGTGGGCAACGCTGAYGTGCTCGTTATTAGAATTGCAAAAGCTTCAGGATCTGTCTGCCTGAAGTCCTGCTTCTCATGCCGCAATCAGCAGAAGCTGGAGAGGACTTCGGTGTAGAGAGGAAGGGACTGTTGATGAGAGAATGCCCTGGAAAGAACCCCTGGCTTTTCACCTATGCCCTTTCTTGGTGGAGAAGGCGCAGGATCCGATGATGTTGATCCGTGTGTGTTGTAATGCTTTTCTTTTCCCCCATGCATTAAAGATTTGRCAGACTGTTATTCTAAGGGATAAGATGTTGATTTGCTAAGGGCTATTTTAAATTACTKGTTGTGAGATGTTTCTAAGCTCTGTTCAGAGAGCCTGGAGCATATATAAGGGCAGCTTCTCAGGCACTTCGTATTTTGAGGAGTTACACAGCACAAGGCCCTGAGCTGCTGAATGAAGGGAAGTTTGGCCGTTTGTTGTTGCATAGTCTAGTCCTTGTTGGATAAGGGTAACAAGACAGGATGRTGGCTGGGAGAAGTTCTTAGTTGCTAGTATTTCAGTGCAAAAGGAGAAGCAACACAGTGAAAAGAAAACAAGACTCTAAAGAAATATATTTGAAAATCTACACAGTTCTTCAGAAGTAGAGGTATTTTCTATTTAATCTCCTAGGATGCATTCAATATAAAGGTTTWAAAAACACACACATCTCATTATCTGTTAAGTCCTTCAAATGTGTTTCCGTGGGGGCAACATACAGACGTGAACTTTCATGGTACCATCTGCCAGAGGGATATGGTTTCATGTACTGTAATGCCTAATGATTGTTCTGCCTATGAAAATCTAGGTTATTGGGAGCTGTTTTAATATTTGCCATAGCTCTATCCTATCTGGGTTACTGGGCATTAACCATTGTAATAAGAGTGACTATATGATGGAGAATTTCAGGATAGTTGTGTAAGCTAAGGTTAAAAGTGTTGAGATCCTAATAACCATCAGGAGTGAAAATACATGATTGCTCAAGGGAAAAAAAATCAGGACTTAGCCTTTGTTCACAAACAGGAATAACCAAAATTTCACACACACGCACAAAAAGGGAGAGACAAAGTGAAGAGAGCTCTTCCCGTGATCACAAAGCAAAGCCAGCAGAGCTTTACTGCAGCTCTCCAAAGCCTGGAAGGGCAGCACATAACTGTGTAACGCAAGGCTTGTGAGGGAGAGCTAAATCAGACTCCCAGCACGGAGCAGAGGGCTGTTCTATATATGTCTGTCACTGCACATAGTGGTTATGGAGCAAACAAAGGGGAATACAACTGCTCTGTAACAGCCCCTCTACAAGCACTAAGCTACTTCTGCCTCATACGTGGAAACTCATATGGGGAATATTTAATAGGTTTCTCTTCTCTGTGCTGGCAGATTATAAAGCTGCTTTTCCTCCAGACATGACTATTTTCCACGCCTGTACTTTTTTACCGTGTGCGTGTGTGAAGAGAGAAGGCAGCTCAGGATAGAGTTTCAGATTCAGAATGATTGAATTTCCTTTCATGTTTTCAGTGAAAATGTTAGTTTGCATGTAGCAGAGGAGGGACTTGCAAGAACACAGTCGCTCTTAAGACAGACGTGCATGTGTAAGGGTGCAGGTGTGGAGGTGCACATAGGTTTATATGTCACACATATAAACCAGCCTAATTCTGCCACATCACTCTCACAGCTTTTTAGAGCTTCCCATCTGAGGGCAACGTGACTTTTCCTGTGTATTTGTARTCAACTGAGGGCAAAAAAAGACAAAAAGTTTGATTGCCTTAGCATACAGGAAGATGCAAACAATACACTGAGTGTGGAGGAAAATAAGCAATTGTCTTTCTGTTTTGCCTSTGTGTGTRTGTRTATATATATATAAA
>PTEX01000016.1:1610810-1689149 GCA_003342815.1 Eudromia elegans | reverse complement strand
ATATATATAYACACCCTCAGCTGCACACAAAACATGACTCACGAGCAGCAGGTGTCCTGCTGTTATGTTAGGCACATTAGTAATGACAGGGAGGGGGCTGTACTCTGTATATGGCATCCCCTAGAGAAACCAAAAATAGTTTGTAGACTTCCAGCAATGTAAAAGTGAGGGCTCTGAACGAAGGCTGCTGGTGGAGGTAAGAATCAGAGCTGATCTTCCTAATCTGCCTTCATTTTTTTTTTTCCCTTTCTCCATGTGAAGCTTGCCTTGGCGGTTGATGGGTAAAYGTTAGCTGGCATGAGGCTGGGAGTTTGGAATTACAAAGAGTTACTTTCTCTGATCATGGAAACAGGGTGGGGAATGATCAGTGAAAGGATGCCGGTATAACTGAGAGCGTTCACAGCTGAGGCAGAGACTGCAGAGGAGTTTGTCTCAGAACAGGTGGAGTTTTTTTTCCTCTTGTTTTCTTCCTCACATGTTAGAGTACTAAAAGGTATATGAGCAATCACAGCATGTGATTCTGCTCTGTGTAGCATGTATTGTTTGCAGTTACACCCACTGTGATGAGCGTCCAGGAAGCAAAGTTTTTGCAAACCTACTGTAARAGCAGACTATGAAAAAGAGTCTAACTTGAGCCATGGGCAAGTGAGGAACTGCTCCAAGACTGTTCAGTCTTGCTGCCCTCTATACGCAGTATGCCTATATACTCAGCCATAATGATAGGCAGACTCATCTAGAAAAGAAAAAAATGCTATTTCAGAAGGAAGATAATGATATATATAAGTTTATGTGAATGCATCTGTTTGCAAGGAGCCACGTGTACCTGTGTGCAAGGGGTTCATGAGCTGGTACCTTGGGATAGAGCTGCACATCCATAGTGCTGAGCAGCTGCCACGTATGCGGGTTCCTACAGAGCACAAATGGAGACATCGGGGCTGGGTCTCATTTCTGAAAAATGAGGTACGAGCGCTGCTTGTTACAGCAGAATAACCTCWCAGGCCTTGATGGATCTCCTCTGATTTTTCGAGTGGCATTGCTGATTTGATAACGAGCGAGTTCTGCGTTCTGGAAACCAGACAGAAAGCCAAAGGAGCAGCTCTGGGAGCCTCTGAGGAGAGCGGCGTGGGCCACGTACCTGGACGGGCCACGTGTGCGCCCTCCCCGGGAGCTGCCGCCTGCTCTGTGGTGGCTCCGGCTCCTGGGGGATAGCGCTTTTCCATGAGTGCAGCATGTCCCTGCCCTCGCTTAGCGATGATTTGGGCAAATGAGGTCTACAGGGGCGGGTGAGCGTGCCCAGGGGCCGCGCTGTGCGGCGTGGACGCGGAGATGGTGCCACTTTGATCCCTGCTGAGCTCCGGATGCCTGAACGGCGGGAGTAGGTGTTGAGAGCTGCTCAGCTGCCTGCCTTTGCAGCCTCGTGTTGTTGCTTGAATCAATGCTGATTCCCCATCGGGCCACTGAGCCCTCATCCCACCAGGCAGAAGTGGGGGGAATAGCACATTGCAGGAGGGGGCTGATTTTAGATGCCTGTTGTTGGGCCAGCTTCTGCTAACATCAGCATCAATGGCAAAAGTGACATTAGTTTGAGTGGGAAAAGGACTGAACCCAAATTAATATATGCTGGCCTCTGTAATTAGCTTTATTGGCTGATAGGGAAGGAAGACCTTATTCACTGAATACATTTCTATGGCTGCCTGGCTGTGGTCCAGGATATATCAGCCTGTGAGCAGACAGGCTGGGAGAGGGGGACAGGAATGCTGGGTCCATTTGAGAGGGACAGTAATTCACTGACATCTCAAAATAATTCCATCCTTACTTCAGACTGGGCAGTCACGCAGTGACGCCCACAAGTGTGGCAGGAACTAACTCCAAGAGGTTGCAGGAACTTTTCTTATGGAGTCTAAGCTTTGAAGTCCCATTCTGAACGGCACAGAGGAAACCATGAAAGTTTCAATCTTAAATATTGTGGTTTTAGMCATGAAAAACRAATGAGARGTGAAGATGACAGCTAGATAGATGCTCAGAAGCAGGACAGGACAGCTTTGCCTAGGTGCTAGGGACGGGCATGAAACAAAGAGAAATCATATTGGCAGCACAGAGTACCTGCTGTAGTTGGCAGTCTGTAATGTGCTGTGCAATAATTGCTTTTCTYCAATAAACCAATGTATTGATTAGGATAAACAGAAAGGATCAGTCCAGATGGAGATCTGCAGGGCATTCTAGCCACTCTGCTTAGTTCAGATGGTCACAGTTGATATTCATGTGTTTTCCTCTGCTGAGCAAACAGAGTATGACAGCAGATATTGTAATTTAGATTTTTTTTTTCTTTCTGAAAATGAATTGCTCCGTGTGATTTCATATGCTGACACTTGCATTTGTATTAGGGAGGCCCAAAGTCTAATTTCTGCAGTGTGTGACCTTCCCCTGTTTAGCAGAGCCTTAATTTTGCAAATTTTGAATGTAATCACTTGACAAAATAACATTATTGTATATTGAAACAAAGCTTACACAATAAGCGGACATTTTAATAGAAGCACGCTGAATAATCAATTCTTCCTGAAGGCGCAAATCAATATTATCCGTGTGATATCTAAATAACCAGTTCAAGTAAGCTATGCAGCGCAGGCTGACATTAAAATCTTTGGCAGGAGTTGTTCTGGACCCGTTGGGTGGGATCTGCATCTTCTTGAATGTCATTCTGTGCTACGAATGGGTGCCTAATTTATTTGCAGTTGGAAGAATTATCTTTTTATTGCTAATCTTAACAAGAATTCGTGACGAGGGCAACGAGATCTGGACCGTGCCAGGTACGCTCATAGGAAGGAGGCTGCCACATTGGATGCTGTCRCTGGTCTTACTGTGCCGAGTACCACGATTCTTTGGGCTGGTCTTATTTACCCGGCCATCTGCTTTACATTCCTTGGTGGTACTTGGGTTTGCATCTCCAGTTTGTTTGTCATTTGTGTCTCCCACTTTATTATTTCCAGAGCCAAGGGAAATGCTGCCAGGGCCAATGCAATGAGATTGCATTGTGAGCTTTGTGACAAGGTATACTTTTTTATCTTGAAGCCTCAGCTCCTGGAATTAGTTGATTATATTTGCATCCCAGCATTCATTTAAAAAAACCCTCTACTCCTCCTGAACTGAGGGAAAAGCTTGAAAAAAGAAAGGATCCCTGCAGACTTAGTAATCACAAGCCAAATAAAAAGAGGCTATTTTTTCAATATCATAATGGTTTACAGACAATCATCCCATTTCCGAGGCTCTCRCTCATTGTTTTTGAGTGCTGGATGCTGGCAAACCTGCGGAGCAGCTGGTCGTTTCCAAAGGCAGTGAAAACAAGYGGAATCATCTCTGCTAGCAGAGGARGTTACTTGTATCTGTGCTCGTGTTGCCCCTGCAGCCCCCTCTGCCCAGGGCAATAGTGGGGAGCCCACGCTGCAGCCTGGAGAGCAACCCAAATCCTAGAAGTCCAAGGGGGACAGGCTGGGGTAACCAGGATGACAATTCCCTTGAGGTCAGGAGCACCAGCTGCTGCTGTCGCTGAGCCTGTAACTTTAACCAGCCCTAGCTTTGGCCGTGCTGCATTTCTGCATTCGTGGCATATCTGAAATGTGATCGGCCAAGGCCCATTCTGGGCTGGGGAGTGGCACTCAGTCCCTCACTTTGGGGGTATATTTGRGGATGCAATCACCAGCTTAGGGAAATGTCCATTTATGTTTCAGTTTGCCTGGTATGTTCCTTTCTTACTGTTGCTTCTCGGTGGAAACACAGATGACATTCRACACTGATTTAAAAAGAAAAAAAACATGTTTGGTGGGTCTGGATTTTTCATCGCTCTGGGTTGAGGCCTTAGGGAAACATTTTTGTGCTTAATCTATTCAGAGATTGGTTTTTTTCCAGTAAGGAAATGGGATTAGCATTCCTGGCCATTGCTGGCCAACGGGATCCAGTGCAGAGTGACATAGGCAGCACAAGGGAGAACAACTGTCGTGTATTTGCAGGAGTGAAAGAACTGAAAATAATAAAAAGTTGATAGGAAAGTGAGGAGCTTTAGGTCMCACTTGTCACAGTCCCAACTTGATGGATGGTTTCGGTTTGTGCTGAATTGTTTTCTTGTGTGTCAGACTTCAATACTTTCTCTTTTTCTAGCTGGACGTGAGATAGAAACAGAAACTGTCTTTTTTTATGGCAGAATTCCCCAGCAGTTGCTGTCGTACAGGCACTGCTCGGACATACTGCAGGGCTGGACAAGTTTTCCTTATAACCTGCCAGGAGTGGAAGGAGGAGCGTGAGCACGGAGGCACGTGTACAGGACAGGGGTCAGTGCACTTCCCATGCACACAGGATCTGTAGTCCATTCCCAGCTTTTTAAATGGGCAGGGAAGAAACTTTACACCAACTTTGAACTGCAGTGTTGGGATGGAAAAAGGGAACTCTTTGCTAGCTAACCAGATGTTTGTTTATACATCCTTTAATTTTATCTGTTGGTCTTTTAGTGATAGTGAAGCTTAGTGGCCATGAAGACCAGAACAATCCAAATCAGCAGCAACTTGGTGAGTGAGTTAAAAGATCCCAGTTAATAAATCCTTGATAAATACTTAGAAGAATCAAATTTCTGTTCTCCCAGATATCAAATTTATAGTCTATTTGTATCAACAACTGAATTGAATCAACACAAATGAACCTGGAGATTGGGAAGGAAATCTAAAGGGGCATGGCATGTTCCGCCTTGGTTTTGTTTTTTAGATTTACCTCTGCTCTGTGCCACCTAGTTGGGTACTTTTTGGGTACCTACTTGGGTGCTAATGGACCAAAACTTGCATTTTTGATAGTGCAATTCTAATGGAAGAAAGAAGGTGATGGTGTAGGATCTGGGCTCACACAAGAGAGAGRAGAGTAGCAAGGGGGCTTGTGATGGAGATGTTCTGCATCACATCTCTTCCCCTACAACATGTCCTGGCGCAAACAGCACTCAAGAGCTGGGAAGTTTATTAACTAGTTCAATGTTCTGCCTTGATGCTTAACTCCAGAATAAGCATGGAGGAAAATACCCATGTGTTAAAACCAAACAATTTGCATATAGTGGCAGAATAGCAGAATTCTTATGGTGGAAACATAAATGATTCCACTGGTCCCATCTCCAAAAAAAAAAAAAAAGTTTTATAGGGAAAACCAATCATGGGGCCCCTTGAAGCTTTTGCAGAGGGTCAGGTGTCCAAGTGCCTCCTGGCTCAGGGAGGCCACGTCCCTTTTTCCAGGCTAGATGCTCAGGGAGAAGCTGAACTAAAGGTTGGGGTGCTGGAGTGGTTTCAGTGCAGCCAGATGGATGGGGGCTGTTCAGCATTAAGTGAACAGTAAACTTGGCTTCCCCAAGTTTTTGCTGGATCCTTTGGAAAAACTGCACCAAAGTATCTTCACTCCTGGTGATTCTTCAAAGGGTGGAAGGGAAGATGCCAGGGATCGTCCCTTGCCTGTCACTTTGTTGGGGGATGAGGAGGAAGGATGGAGGGAAGAAGAAAGAAAAAAATGGGAAAAGAGAGGAAAAAGAAAGAACTGGAGAGAAAGAGGAAAAGGAGAAGAGGGAAGAGAAGGGGGAAAGGAGAGAGGAAAAAAAAAAAAAAAAAAAGAGGCGGGGGAAGACGCGGCAGCCGAGCCGAGCGCGGGGCTCCCCGCGGCACCGCTGCCCGTTGTGCGCGGCCGGGGCGCGGGCGGAGCCGGGCGGGAGGCAGCGCGAGCCCGAGGAGCCGGAGCCGGGGCCCGCCCCGGCGCTCCCCCCGCGGGGCCGGGCGCGTGCGGGGGCGGCGCGGCGCGGAGTGAGGCACGGCCGAGGCTGCTGCTGCTGCCGCCGGAGGAGCCGCTCCCGCCGCCACGATGATCTCCTGAGGCTCCAGGTGAGCGCAGCGCGGCGGGGCCGCTCGGGACGGGCACCAGGCCGAGAGCTCCGCTCGGCTGCTGCACCCGGAGCCGCCTCCGCTCCGCCCGGCCGGGCTCGCAGCCGCTGCCCCTCGCGGGGAGCTCGTCCCGCTGCCCCCTCGTCCCGGCATCGCCCTCTCCCCGCGCCTGGCGGCAGCGCCGCCTCCTGCGCATCCCTTCTCCGGGAAAAGTGGCTTTGGGCAGCCAGGCGGTGCTGCTTTCGTCGCGGAAGGGCTCGGCGGGGTCGGCCGGGCCACGCGGGTGGCGCTGCGCTGGGGACACTTTGGGAAGTGTCCCCCGTCGGGGCCGGGTGCGGGAGTCCCTGCCCGCAGCCGGAGCGGAAGGCAGGAGAGCAGCGGGATGGAGCCGGGCACACGTACAGCCCGGGAGAGAGGAGTTGAGCGCTTAGAGAGCAGCAGGTAAAGCAGCAGCACCCAAAATCTTCAGCGTTGAGACCTTAAGGCCATCGGCGCAAGGGGAAGGTGGCTCCGTTATTGCAAACGAGGTGCGGGTGCTGGGGTGGGCAGCAGTGCTCGTAAGTGGTGRCAACCAACAGGTGCCGCTGGGCCAGCACCTTCCCCTTCACCCTGCCTTGCTGCAGGGTCCTGCCTGGGGCTGGGTGCTGCTTCTGTGTGGTCTGGGTAAGGGCCACATCTGTTGCCTCCTCGTACCCGGTAGCAGCGCCCACCGGCCCCGGCTTGGGGACAGGGAAGGATGCTCTGGAGCCGGGATCGCCGCTTTGTCGTGTGAGTTGTTTARCCACGATGAGAAACTTCAGAGCTCCTGGGATGCAGTTTAAATGGGAGGTTAGAGCATCTTTTCTACATCGATTATTTCTTTTTCTTTTTATCCTGTCAGGGTAATGTATCCATTAACAAAAACTTCCTAAGGGAAGTAATGGATTTTCAATGAGAAGCTCCTTTGCTCGTGAATGACAGAATTTCAGAGGCTTATTTGGTTTACTGGTAATGCACTTAATTTTCTTATGGTCCTTTTAAAGGATAGCTAATATGTCAGGAGATGCATTTTAGTCTGTGGTATTAGGAATGCACATTGAAATATATTTGCTTTATTATTTGTGCACTTTATTTTTAAACATATCACGTATATGCACCTGTGTTTGTGTGGATRTGTATCTACATGTATATCGGTATTTCTCAGACCATGAAAAGGTATAAAACCTCTACTTCCCCTTAAGAGAACTTCTGGAAGCAGTTTTACCCTCGATAGCAACTCATATTTTTCAAGGGGATAAAGGATGGGTGAAATTGAATTGTCCAAATTAAGTCCAAATGAATTGCATAATATTCAGAGGGGTTGATAAATGAACCGTTAAATCGGCGCTTGCACAGTGTCTCYGTGCAAAGAAAAATGAGCGACTCTCGGTCGCGTGGTGGGCAGAGCAGGTCAGCCCGTGACGCTGCTGCGTGCGCTTGCTGAGCCGAGTTTCCCCGCTGCCGCTGGATGCGTTGGCTCTGTGACACAATATAGATGCAAGAATGAGTCTTGTGTTCTGTGCCTTGGAGTTTGGCATCATCTATAAAACACCCTAATCCTTCCATTTCCAGTGCCCTCTCAGAGAAGTCTTGATTGTGTTTTGTTTGATGGGAGTTAACATAGTTTCCCTGACTTCTCATAGTGTTTTCCATCCTGTATTTATGTCCCAGTGTATACTTTGTATAGGTAGCACTTTAATTTTTTTTCATGAGAAAGAGAGCTGCTTTTTGAATATCAAGTTCACTTCTAAACTAGATGATTAACCAAGATGGAGTTGTTACAATATTCTGGTCACCAATGAAAAAATGCTTTTATTATTAGAAACTGTTGAAATTGGAAATTCGAGAAGATTTGGCCACTGTCCTTACTGTGCCTGTGAAAGTCTTCATATTTTGCTTTGGTAACGAGGAATCTTATTCCTCTAATAATGRTTTCCATGTGTGTCTCTGCTTTTGAAGGTAACCAAGAGTAGATAATTTTGCTTCTGAGTTTTCAAATTTATAAAGCAACAGCTCTTTTCTTTTGTACCCCAAAACTGAGTGTTGCAGAGAGGAAATTAGAGAGTTATTTTTTCTTAAATGTTCACAAAGAAAGAGATTCTTTGTGTTTCAGTTGAAGGTGAGTTTGTAAAGTTGCCTTGTGACTTTAGAAAGCTCCTTGCTTATAGTTAACTTAGCTAAGAGATTGTGTACAAACTTTCAGACAGAGTCTCTTATTCAGGTGTTTATAATTACATAAAGGCCTGTTATGTAATTGGGTCTGTAGCTTTTTATTTAACGTGACGTGCGTTGACACGATGTGCATGTGCACACCCKGTCTGTGATGGGTTATTGAAGTGAGTGCATTAATCAGTGCTTGAAGGCATAGAGAGCTTTGTGCTGTCCATGGTGAAGTAAACGGTCAAGYAGGTTTGTGTCCTGCCTTAGTGAAGAGGTTCTGCACCTGGAAATGCTTTCAGAGAGCTGAGGTGTCTGCTTGTGCCTTTTTTAGATGTCCCTTCAGACTGATCTTCACTTCTAATCACTCTGGAAAATAATTGAAGTGAATGGTTTTGCTGAAAACGTGCTATGCCTCTCATGATAGAAGTTATCCTGCTGCTGCTTGCCATTTTGGGGGGGTATTGTAATGAATTTTCTTASCTCCCTTGATAGTGCCTTTAACTCACCCTTACTTGGGAAGAGGTCCCTCTATGCTGAAAAAGTTCTGGCATCTCAGTGGTGTATTTTGGGAATACTGGAGAGAGCTATGGAAGAGTCACAAGGAACTACTTGTGTTCTGCCTGCAGATTTGCAGCTTGTCTGTTATTGATTTTGATAGGAGAATTTTGCTGAACATGCCYGGACTAGTTAACAAACATGTTGTTAACTTTTGGGGGCAGTAACACCCTTTTGGGTGACAGGTTCTGAAATCATTTAGAAGAATCCCATCAACTGCAGTAGGTGTTGGGTCGTGTTCACAGTCATGTCATTCTGGTGTCAGTCTTGTTTCCCCTCAATCTTCTTGATTTCTGACTTTTAGGCTGTTTTGTTGTTTTTCCATTACAGCTAGTGAAAGGACATGATTTATAGCCATCAAAAATCACAAATCTTGCATTTCACTAAATATAGAGTGCTTTTAATATTATTAGCTGCTCCTGTGCTCAACAAGGGCAGRAGGTTCTTCCTCATGGAGAATGGAATTTTGCAAAATTTCAGCATCACACTTCATTTAACCTGTGAATCTGATATAGACATATAGACTTTTCCCCTTTTTATCCTTTATCACAACAAATTAATAAAGACCAAGCTTTGTTATTGTGRAGCTCACCACCTCTGTCTCAGGCCTGCCTCATTCAGGCTGTTTGATGTTTCAGGGATGTTTTGAGTGGGAGATAAGCATAAGTGTCAGACACTTGGCTGTTTCCATGCTTGCCTTTGGTKTGGACCTGGCCAGGGCTCTCAAACAGGTTATAACACGGTCACATGAGTCTTCCTAGTGAGATCAAAGCACTGAAACATTTGTCTTTGGATGCAGGATATTCCCACTCTTGCGTCTCCTGGTTTTGGGGGAAGGGTAGGGTTTCCCACATGGGGTGTTTGAGAATTACTTGAATGCGGAAAGTGTTGCCTTGACTTTGTGCAGGGAAGAGTCAGCTGCTGGGATGAGCTGATAGGATGTTACTGCCACCCTGGAAGGTGCTACTGCTTCACCTGTTCCTTGTGTRGAAGACATGCGAGCAGTAAAACAAGGTGGTTTCTTCTTTGAAGGTGTGGTAGTCGGGACCGGGCAGCTAAGGGCTAAGCTGTTTCCTGCCCTCTCTGGAGGTTTGTTTGGTTTATGTCAACTGGTGGCCAACAAAAGTTGTATCAACGCAGTGGAGATGCGGCACAGGGGCTTGCAGCAGCTTGGCTCACTGATGTTTGGGGTCTGGCCTGTGCTCAGTCATGGATTAGGCTACAGCCATTGGCCACTGGGGCTGCCTTGGTGCCCATCTCTGCGGGCGAGAGGAGAGCGTGTGGCTGAGCTGCTCTCTGCAGCCGTTTCCTTTTCCCGGTGTTAGTCTGAGAGCTAAACTTTGTTCCTAGGTTATTCGTTTGGAGGAGCTTTCACCAGCAGCAGCTTCGTGATGCTCTGTAGTGCTGGGATTGCTCGGCAGAGGGAGAGYGGAGCGCTCGCCACGCGAGGCACCAAACACCGGGGTAGCTGAAGCCTCCCTCGTGCTTGAATGTGTTCCCAATGCTCTGGTTCTAGAGCTCTGAGCCAAGCTATGATTTTTATTTTATTTTATTTTTTTTTCACCTTTTGATCAAAGTAGCTGCCTCAGTCTGCAGGTTAATAGACTATTTTGGATATCAGGGTAGGTGGTTGGGTAAGATGTGTTCAAATCCAAGCAGCTGCATGCCTGACAATATTTTGTAGAGCCATGCAGAGCTTTTCTGAATGTTTTGTAAAAAATACTGAAGATCTGAAACTGGCCTTTAGTGACTGAAGCTTTACTGCACATTAAAGTCAAAACACTTGATTAAAAAAAAAAACCAAAACCCCACAGAATTAGTTGAAACTCAAGCCGCAGGTAATCCGCATGACTCACTTCTGGAGCTGGATCTTTCTGCTGTGGATCAGTGTAGCKCCATTGGATTCTCCAGTGCTGTACTGGAGACCTGGCACCTGGAGACTTTTTTTTTTTAAATTTTGTGCAGAGATCAGTACAGAAGTTTTGTTTGTTTGTCCTTTTCTATTTTAAGAATGGAAAAGGTAATCGAGTAAAGAGTAAAATCTGTGCTCAGGCAAAYAGGCAATGTGGTTCGGTAGAGACTTGCTCCCCCATTGTGTTCTGCATGGAAAGATGGAGGAATTAGATGCTTGTGTTTTGTCAGAGATGTCAGTTTAATGTGATAAGAAAACAGCTGTTAAAACACTGCCAGATAAAAGCAGGATGATAAGCATGAAGGGGAAGTGAGCGAGGTGAAGCTAATGCAGTCACGTTGAATAAGGAGGTATTTTGGAGACCTGGCGCGTTCTGTGTCCATCTCTGATCCATCACGTTCCCATGGGGAGGCTGCAGCCCTGCTGAGCCTTGCTGCTCCTCGCCCCTGTGGATGATGTGGTTTGCTTTTGGACGATGGTCTTCAGAGCAAGGAGTATTTGTGTTTGTGCATCGCCTGAATCTGTGAGGTGTGCCAYTCTTTGAGGCTCTTAGTAGTGTATCAGATGAGATCACACTCCTTATCTTGGTAGTGCGAGGCTGTTGGAGTGGAGAGGAGCTCCGAAATATTCCCCTCTGCTTGATCAAAGGGCCCAAAMAGACTCTGGGTTGGATGTTTTCTGGATAAAAGGAAAATGTCCCTTTAAAGCATGAACTGAGAACCTGTAGAGGATAGCACTGAAGGGGCTTAATCCTCCTTTAGACAGCCTTGAGCTGAGGAAGGGAAATGTGCCCAGCTGGCAAACGGGGAACATGCTCCTTGGAAATCAGGAAGAGCATCTTCTGGATGAGCACTGGTGAGACGAGTGGGAAGGAAGCATCCCCAAGGCATCTCTGGTCCCTGTGACGGATATAGAAAAGCAAATTCAAAACAGCCCAAGCYCTGAATTTATTCTCGCATCCTTACTTTCTCTGCAAAGCCTTTAGCGAAGGGTCGACATTTCCCTTTCTGCCTCCGGGTAAAACTAGCTCTGCTGCTCTGCTAGAAACCGATCTGCGGCATTGCTTCTATCTGGGGTCTGCCAGACCCTTCCCATGYGTGCTGCCTCTATTGCCCTCGCGCATCCGCTGCGCCTTGCTCGGAGCAGGCGGYGGGAGCGATCGGATCGAGCTGATGCCATTAGCAGCGGGAGAAACACCTCTCCTGAGGAGAGTTCATCTCTGCTGGATAATGAGCTCGGTTTCACTCGGGAACGAGTCGCTGCTGTATGGATCAGAGCTGAAGCACAAATGATGATGCAGCACTGGGCACTTCCTACAGCCTCTCTTATACATGGCAAATAGCTAATTAAATGAGAGCTGGTTTGAGCTGTTGGACTGCTGCTAGCCTGACTTTGTATGAAAGTCTTGTGCAGTTTGTCTGGCTCCGATAGCTTTTTGAAGTCCTTCAAAACTGTACAGTGCAGCAACCYGGGGTTTTTATTCTGTCTTTTAGACTGTGGTGCAAGTGTAACATCTGAAAAGCTGATGTACTTGCTGGAGTTCAATGTATAGCTGAGTCCATCTATGTGTACAAATGGCATAGCTGTAGGATGTGAAAGGCTTTATGAGACTTAGAAAATAATCTGAAAATCTCTCTTTTCCTCTTGAATTGTGAAACTATTTACTTTTTTAACCCAGACTTCTTATTGTGTTTCGATAAGACCAGACAAGAAATGTTGTCCTTACAAAGCATCGCTTGGTTTTGTGGTTACAAATTGATTCTGAATAGCTGAATTATTTTGCACTTTCATTCACAGAGCTTGTGCTAGCACTTTGTAGAAAATCATTAGCTGTATCACTGTTTCAGGATAGGCACCGGGAAATCTACTTTTCTCTGTTCCTTCKTAACAGAATGGGCTACAAAAGGTTGCGTGTACCAAAACATGATTCATTTGGAAGGGGGGGTGGGAGACAATGATGAAACTACAGTGCTTTGATGATAGGTTGATTATTTTACACTCCACCAGAAATAGATACTTAAAAGGAGGTATTAGATCTGAGTGAGATGTTCAAGAGCAAGTTATGGATTTCACTTGGCTACAGCGAAGAGGCCAATCCTGCTGTCATTGGTGTCACTGAAAATATTGGGAACAGTCAGGCATGCAGTAATTAATTACCAACAGATGATGATTTCTGAAGGTGTGAATAAAAGATTTAATGTATTGGCTGGGTTGTGTGAAAAACAAATCTGTTTGATTTTCTTCTTTTTTTCCCCCTTCATTCTGTCTGACTTAGCAGCAGAGCGCTCCGGCTGCTGAGCAACAGGCGCTTTTAGAGCCCTCTGCCAAAGCTGGCTTCTTTTTCTGAGAATTATGGCATGAACCCATATGCAGCCTGATGTTACAGGCTGTTGCATGCTTTAATTTCACACTTGGAAAACTTTGAAGGTGGGCATTTTATTTACTGGTTTAGATAAAAAAAAAAAAGCAAAGCATCCACACACCAATTCCAGAGCGTTAATGATGTGTTCTTTTAACGGGTATTTCCTGAAGGACTTTTGTGAAAGCTAATAGTTAGAGATGATTGAATTTACATCTTGTATTTAACAATGTTCTTATTATTCACATGGGAGTTTTCTTAAAAAACAGGCAAACACGCATCTTACTGAAATATCTGCATCCTTTCAAAGGTGAACTTGGGAAGAATATCGCAGTTGTTGAAGTCAGAAAGAAGAGGTTCAAAATTCACCATYGTATCTATTTTCAGCTGCACAGTTCTGAGCATCCCATGGCTCAGGAGTTTGAGGAGGGAGGCTGGGTGTTCATATCATACAGCTGGAGAGCCCAGAGCAGGTAYGAGGGCTCCTTGCTGTGCTGTTCTGAGCAGACTGTGAGGTCCCTTCAATGTGTTAACAACCTCATCCAGATTTAAACTTAAGCCTGACACGGTTCACCCTTTGGTGACTTCTCACTCTTCCTCTATGAGGGCAGATCCCATTCCTTAGGGTGCATCAGCTAGACATCTGATAATTTGGGGTGATGTAAGCTTGTGGTCCACCCCTGGGTTGCAGCTCAGGTGCATCCATGGCTCTTGAGCATCCTTCAGTGCAGTGGGGATTTTACTGCCGTAGCAAAGAAGGAGGCTGATGTGGAACTGAAAAGGAAGATGAGCMTTTATTATAACCAAAGGAGACCCAGGCTGCCCTGCGAGTGGAGACAGAACTGTCCCTTCAGATGGGAGCCTATGAGCCTGAGCTGTATCTACCTTTGTATCTGAGGCATCTACTACCTTGTTATGTAAATGGTACCCTGAGTAGTGCTAGCACAGGAAGGTATTGATTGTGCTCTCTCTTTTACTTGTAATTCAGACAGCTTCACTATTCAAAAATGAAAACTGACTTAAAAATGAGGTGGGGACTATGCTCAAGATGGCTCTCAAAACCTTGACCGTGTTCCTTTTTAATTGGCGGCACTGTTAGTGCATTTGTTCAGTCAACTCTTCTGAAAAATGATGCAGCGTGGAAGGTTTGTAAATAGCAAAAATGTTTCTTATGTGATTTAGTGAATTAATAGCTYCTATGTAGGAGGAGTGTTCTCGGCATCAGAATGTACAGTACGTCAGGGCATTTGTCATTCTACTCTATTTTGGTTTGTTCATAGGGAAGAAATGCATTAAGAGAAATCAAACAGATTCATCAGCTGAAATGTGTCACAGACATTTTGCCTGAGCCTTCATCTTCAGCGGCTGGTAATTACTCATGAACATAGTGTGGAAAGCTATGGTGGAAGTGGGAAAAGTTGCTTCCAAAGCCAGGTCCGAAAGATGGATGTGCTGCTCGTGGTATAATAGAGCAGCTACCTCAAGTGACTGGCTTCATTCCTCTCCGTTGCTGGTGTCAGGAAGATAAATGTTGACTTCAAGGTGGGAAAAGGCTGTCCCGTTGTTGATGACTCAAGGTGCCGTGTTTGCCACTTGCTTTTGGGCTATGTGAGAGTATTCTTGCAGGGATGCAAACACTTCTGTTTTGATCACTGCGTTTTTCTCTGCTTGCAGAAAGATTCTGGTTTGCTGGAACCCATGCTTATCATTTCTGATGCAGGAATTTGGCTTTTTGAACAGTTTTGACCTGTGCCTTTGAGCTAAAACGGCATAAAGCATGTAGTGGTTGGACAGAGTTATAACAACCCATTTGTATAAGACATAGTATTTTAGATGTCTGTCTGTCTGAGTGCTGGATTTCGTAGTCCCACTATATACTCTTCATATGCCAAAACTGCTTAATAACRCTATGCATAGAAAAAAGAAAAAGATAGAAGGATTGTGCAGTGGACCTGACSTTTTGGGATGCGAGATGGCATGAGTAGTTCTGGATTTTTTTTATTTTTTTTTCTTTTCTAATTTTTGAAGCAACTTTAATGTACTCCATGATTTCTAATCTCATACAGTATTTCCCATTCTGTTACCTGAATAAAACTGAAGGATTTTGTGGCACATATTGTGAGCCACATGCTTAGCTGCTCATTAAATATCTGTTTCCAGGCCAGCTGGAAATTAAAGAAGTGTCTTGCAAATCTCAGCCCAATTATTACAGTGTATCTAAACATGATCTGGCTTACCCTGTTAACACAAAAAGTAAAGAAAAAAAGTCCTTACTATGTCCTTTTTCTCTCAAGAAAATGCCAAAAACAGTGGTGGGTCAGACAAAAAACTCACGTAGTCCAACCTTCTGCCTGTGGTATGAATCAGTTCTCCTCTTTGACTCTTCTTAAAGCCATTGAGTGTTAATGCATTTCTACTGCTAAGGTATTGCTGTTGTATAACGTTTCTTTGGAAAGTAATGGAAGTAATTTGGCTGTTCTGCTCATCTCAGTTGTATGKCTTTGTAGCTTTCCTTTTAAAGATGGGATAACCAGAAATATGAGCATTTTTTAAGATTCATATAAATCATGAATTTATTCTGTAGTATAATGATGTGTTCTGATACAGTCTCAAATCTTTCCTGAGAAATTCAAATATYTTTTGCCTTTCTTTGATTGCTGCTGAGCACTAAGCTGATGTTTCCAGAAAACTGTCTGTAACGACTACGTCTCTTTTCCGATTTAGAATAGTTAATTCAGAGCCTGTCATTTTAAGTGGATAGTCSTACTCATTTTTTTTCAGTGCAATATTTTACATTTATTAACATTTAATTTACCCTGTCATTTTACTGTCCAATCATAGTGTCTTGAGAGTCTTCTGCGACTTTCACGTCAGTTATAATTTTGCCTACTCTTAATCATTTTGTCWGCAAGGTTTGTCACTTCATTATTCCTTCTCCTCCCCTAACACACATGAGCATTTGCAGACCATTAATGAATATATGGACTAATAAAGGTCTGTGGCAAGGTGATTTGTTGGTAACCTCCCAYCATTGTGATTAATGGTTCCTCATTCTTCTGTTTGTTTTTATATTTTTACCAGTTTATCCTTAAGRTGCCCTTTCCTTTTGTCACTGTCTCATTTTTTAAGTCTCTTTGAGGGTCTTTGTTGAAAGCCTTAGGAAATCCAGCTGCACAGTCAGCTATGAACATATCCTTGTATACTGTGGCACCCTGTTCATGCGCTTAACTCCTCCAGAGAAGCCCAATAGATGTGTTAAGCATGATTTTTTTCTGCAAAACCTCTGTTGATTGTTCCTCAGTATATTAAGAGACTTATAGATCTATTTTATGTTGTATTTTGTGACAGTTTTTCTTGTATAGAAGTTAAACTTACTGGTTTGTGGTTTTAAACATCTGGCCTTTTCTCATTTTTTTAATGCAGTTTTTAGCTATGCAAAGCTGATGAAAGAAGTGATATATATTTTACATGTCACGTCCTAAATACTKTGTTTTCTGTCCTACTCTGAACTGCAGCTTTACAGCTTCAGCTGGAGTTGTGGGTTCTGAGAATTCAGAATCTGCAAACGATTCCCCACCACTGATCCGTCACCATGGTGTTACTGTGATGCACTGCATGACACCGACAAGTTTCACCATGAAAATGTTCAAAGTGATGCCCTGAGGTATGCGAGATGAGACTTTATCGTTGGCCATAAGCCTTAGTTTGTTTCTTGTGAAGAGTAAATCAAACACTAAAACTAATGTTGCCCCAGACAGGTTCTTAATCCRTTTCTTGCCGCTTGTAGTGATGAGAATGTCCTGAGAATGTGCCTACATGACCAAGAAAGCAACTTTCATGTGTCCTTTAGGTTTCAAAGATTTACAGATTTAATACTTTTGTTTTCTGAAGAGATTTTTACTCTCTAAGTTTTACTCTCTAAGTCTTTTTTTTTCCTCTTTGAAACTCTTAACAAAATACCAGCACTGCAGGGCTCCGTTGCCTGCGTTTGTCACTGATCTTATATTGTAACTCTGTTTTGTGGAAAATCTAATGTTAGAAGCTTATCTGCGTCCTCAGTAGGAGGATCTGAGATGTATGCGTAAAAACTATACAGAAAGTCTTGTAGTGAAAAGCAGTGGGAGAAACTTCACAATCCTCATAAATACACATCTTGTGACCTTGCCAAGCGTTTCCTTTTGTTTTTTAATGGTGGATTTCTCSTCAAGTATTGGGCTGCTGCATTTCCAAGTTCCTTATGACCTTATATGCCAAGGCTGGGAGAGCTATCAAACCTCTCTGCTGTAGCAGCACACAACAGTTCCTCATTAAAATGCGTTCCTGGTCACCGAACGATGAGGAAAATCTTGTCTAGGGATTATAAGCCCATTAAATGTAAATTAGCACAGTCTCCAAAGGCTTTTTTCCTCAAGAGATTTTTCTTGGGTCCGTGGTGGTGACCCTCCATTAAAAGGGGCATTTTGTTATGAAAGCATGTGCTGTCATCAATGAGACCAACGGTTGCCTATTTTGGGAGTAAGCATATTTTTTTTAAAAAAAAGCTGAAATAATAGCTTCAAAGTCTTGTGCCAAAATCAAACTGCCCAGTCTGTGGCTGACTTTGATATAAAATTAGATGATAATTTCACTTAATTTCCTTGTTGTTCCTTCCATTATTTCTTGGCCTCAATTACGCACTTGCAGTTGGAAGAGGAGCAGCTTTGTCCTTCCCAGAGCAGCTGCGATCTCAAAGTCGTGAGCCATTTAGCACAGCGAGAGCCGAAAGAAACAATATTTCTGAAGTTCCAGATTTAGTCTCAAGACAAGGCCTCAAACGTGGCACTAACTCAATGTGATCTTTGACATTGCCTTTGGTGACAGGAATAGATTTTCCAAATGCAGGCTGCCCCTGTCCTGCTCTTTGTGGTTGCCCCCAAAACCATGAGAGATGGCTCTGTTCAAGTACTGTTACATCAGTTCATGTGGGTCAACCCAAAGGTCCTAGTGGCATTAGCCTTTCTTACAGTGACTGAAAAGCAAGTCTAGGTTTTCTCCAAATTGGTGGCTTCTCTGTGGAGCATTTTTTCCATTCATGGATGCCTTAATTTTGGTAGCAACAAAAGAAAATTTTGTTTTCTACACATGCCTCTTGCTGAGTTGCTAGTGTGGCACCAAAGCTGTATTTGCTCTCACATTTGTTTTTCTTCAGGAACTCTAAGGAGACATGGGGAAATTTTAAATGAATTTCCAAGGMCAACCATCTGGAAAAAAAATTAACCAGTGGCCATTGTGGATGACAGGAAGTTCAAGTGAGCTTCAAGGTACAGATGAACTCGCARTTGTCAGTGTGCATTTTATGCCTCAGGCCACCCAATGTTTGTCTGCTCCATTTAGTGCCAGCGCTAATTGCTTCTCCTTATGTTATACTTCATGATCTTCCATTCAGATGACCACTAGTTTAATTGAGTCCTTGTATTAACGAAAGAAGTAATATGTTCAGAGGGAAATAGGGCTTGAAGCGTGACATATTCTCAAGTGAGGTCAGTTAGAAATGTGTTTCAGAGAAGTGACTCTAGGTAATCTGCTCTGTTTCTGAAGAGATTGCCAGCAGCGTGGAAGCTGTGAGTGTGCAGGACTGATCTGGGCCTGAGCTCGTGGAGATTAAGAGCCATCACAGCTGTTGGGGGCATTGCTTCTCCTGTTGGGTCTGAGACTTGTTGGTGCTGCTTTAACGCTGTTACTGCCATGGCTTGGATGAAGAGATAGATGCTAGAGGGGGAGCTCCTTCATTCCTTGCCATTTGCCTCGATACAGGGTGTGTGGGATCTAAGCTGCTTCTCTAACCTTACAAAGGTGCTGCATGGACGTGGACCGTGTGTGAGCTGCTGCAAAGTGCCATTGGTCTCGCTGGGCTCATGGCCCTTGCATAAACAGCAAAATCCTTGCATCAGCTTTACKTACAGCGGGGCTGATGGTGGCAGTGATAACAGTGATTCCATAAAATGGAGGACTGTCTAAAAATGCGAAACTGTCCAAAAATGCGAGACAACCCAGTGTTTTCTGCTTTCTGACAMTGCATTGTGCCAGATAAGGTCCAATGAGAGTTAGGTGTAAGTTTARTCTCTCTAGCTTTCCTTTCTAAGAACTGCTGTGTTTTTGTTAGCAGGGGAGAAGTGAGGCTTTGGTGTTTTGTTTGCTTTTTTAAGTTCTAAAGTGATGGAAGGGTTGTTTCAAAGGAGAAAAGTGCCAAGGATGGAAAGAAGGAATTATGAAATCTCTGCCTTCAAAAACAGTATCACCAACATGGTTTACATTAATGTTATCTTTAAAATAATTTCTGTGCTTTTGCTGGCACGCAGCCTGTTGGCTTGAAGCTTGCTTTGTCTCTGTCTTGTACTTTATTTACAGTATCTCCTCCAAAAGCCAAAAATCAGAGGAAACGCTTGAGACTAGAATGACTACAGTCATATATTTGACAGACAAAATGACGTCCTGGCACTTTGTTTTTTTTGATTCCTGCATTAATGCCATTATATAATTGTGGAGTAAAAAGTTAAAAGGCACATTAGGTATCCAGCTCCTGGGAGTGTTAAGGAAAAATTAGATGGCCAAGAGTTGTGGTCACATCCATTTTCAGGCATCTAATCCAGGAGTGTCAAGGCCAAATAAAATGGCTTGAATCGCTCCACAAGGTGATTCAGTGCTYTGAGTTTAGAGCCTGATACTCTCCTCTGAGTATGGAGGGGTTGAGAGTCYTGACTTAGCTACCTAAAATTAGCTTGCCTTTTTTTTTTGTTGTTGTTGTTGTTGTTGTAATGAGAGGCCTCTCATGTGAAATACTCATGGATGCTGCATGTAGGAATTAACTGGCAGAAATYAATTTCCTTTGCTTTTTGCATTCACAAAGTTAATTTCCTGAAGACTCCTTCTACAGGCATGTTTTTCAGATGTTGATTAATAGCCAAGTACAGTAATACTCCTAAGCTGTTCTAGTTTCAGGGTATTTTAAAAGCCTTGTACCTGTGCTTTGCACTAGCAGTGAGCTTAACATGCATGTGAGAGGTATGSAAAGCCTTTGGTCTGGGATCTGACAGCAATTTCTACACAGATGACGTTTTTAGAGGGAGTGGAGGCAGTAGGACATTTCATTGCTGGTTTTGCAGTGCTAAAAGAATACCTGCCTTTAGAAATGCAAGACAGAGTTTAAGGACATGCAGCAAAAGACTCGTAAGGATTCATCCTGAAAGCTGGGAGCTCTGCAGTGGAAAGCAATGGAGAAATAAGATGTATCAGCTGGTCTGTGGGCTCTAAGGTGAAGCCTAGGAAGGTCAGAGGTACRTGACAAATAAGGCTTTTCTAATGATGATTGAAATATAACTGGTAGGTTCTCCACTGGAAAAAAAGACAGTATTTTTAACCATTGGATTTTAAGAAAGATGAATCCTTACCAAGCTACATACTGGGCCGGGACCAGATAAAAGTTGGTAACATGATCAAAACCTTGCAAAGAAGTTCTTTCAGGAGGAGATGCATAAAGGAAGATGAAGGCTGGTTGCTAATTAGAAACAAACTGGAGGGGAGTACAAAGGAAGAAAAGAAGTAAGTAAGTTAAAGCAAAGTACTGGAGCAAGAATAAAAATACGTACTTTGGCTGTGGATCAATTTGGRCTAGAAATGAGAAGAAAGTCTAACAAGAAGAGCATGTGCTTTGAAGAGTGCCTCAATGTGGGCAATGGGGTGACGTTTATGGGAGGATTAAGGGACATGGTGGCCCGTAGGAGGACTGTGATCCTGGAAGGCTCTGCSAGTTCTCAGTAAAATCTTCATTGATGTCTTTTCCAAACAGTCAGTTGGTTGCTTTTCACTGTAGCATTCCACGTTCTGTCTTCAAATTGTAGACATTTTTCTTTAAAGTAGATACTTTGCAGCACTCCGTGCTTTGAACCTATAAGGTTTACCTTTACAGGCTTTTCTTTCTAACCACAAAGGCCAGAATTTGTTTTTGCTGTGTACAAATGTGAGATTTAGTATTGCTGCTATTTGCAGCTTCCTGTGAGCTGGAGAGAATGTGAAAGGAGTAGCTTTTCTGTGCCAGCTTCCCTTTGCAGCCCAGGCTGCCTTTCCAAGGTGGAAAGGCATTACTGGTTATCCCATGGCTGATAAGAAGTGAGCTCTTCTGTTCACAAAGACAAGGGGTCCTTTTCTGTCACATTCATTTATTTTGAGTGGAGACAGTGACATCCCATTCTGCTCCTGTGTTTTGATAGGATTGGGCAACAGAGTCACTTATGTGCAGGGGAAGAAGGCAGCAAAAGCCGATAAAGCAGCTGCTGCTTCTTTGTGTTTCCGTGCCTGTGTCCTTTCCCACATAATCTCTGTCCTCTGTGATTGGGATGTAGCATATAAGGAGACAAGATCAAGAACCTGAGTATGCTGCAAATGAAAGAGGCCATTTCTTAATCTCTTGCTTTTTTTTCCTTTTTCTTCATGCATGTAGAGGAATGGGAGATACTGTGCAAAACCTGCTTTGCATTTCCATTAAAGACAAATAAAAGTGAAAGATAAGCATAGCTCTTTAATGAAGCTGAAAAAATGACAGGGTGGCCATTAGGATCACAGAAAATAAAGGTCAACACATAACAAATATTATGTCAAATCAATGGAAGTTACCCAGAAGGCGACTAGCTGTTGCCAGGTTTGCTTCCTGAGTGTATCCTGATTTAKGTATCCTGGTTCATACCAGCAGCTTTTAGCTATGTACCGGGTTTATAAACTTGTTTTTTAAACTAAAGCCAAACATAATGTATATTTCTTCCAAGAAGTTTTTGCTAAGACTATATAGTCTTTACTGAATAATAACCAATAATAGGAAATAGAAACTAGAGCTGTTCTCCATTTAATACAGAAAATTAGCTCATGGACCACAGCCAGTTTCACTTGTCCTCCAGAATATAGACTTCCTACTCGACATCTTTTTAAACAGGGTGAAAGAGAAGCACAGATAGGGTTAGTCTTTACATGGTACGAGCATCTTACAATGTGTTTTGTTGGCTTTTTAGCATTTTGGATCAGTAATGGATCCKTCAGATGTAGTGACTGCATAATCTGGCTGAGCAGCCAATTAAAATAATGACTTCCATGGCAAATTCCTCTCCTTTTTCCACCTGYGTGTGGCTGTACCCTTCCTATCAAAGAAGTTGTATCTTAATTGGCAATCCCCCCTGCATCTGCTTCCTCYGTTACCCCCTGCAGAGAGCCACAGAGCTTAATTAAAAGGGAGCTTGTGTTTGTTTATCCCTGGAATTCCACTTGCGCTTTTGTAGATGTTTTAAAAGCAGATGAGTTTACAGAGACCTTGCTCAGTAATTAATCCTGTAATATTATTATTTCTAAAAAGTTGCCTTCGTTGCAGATGAGAGGCCCCGAGGTTGCCTGCAGTCTGTTGTCAGGCTTGGTTGTGTGTGTTGSAATGAGGAGTGTGGGTAAGAGCCATTGGAAGAGGCTGACTGCCTACAAGGGTAGTGCGACCACTTCAAAAAGTTAATTATTTGTTTTGCTGCACTCTAATGGAGCTCCAATGGAGCAACAACTCTTGGGAGTGGCGAGGTTGGTTTGTCTCCACAAACATTTAATATGTGACCTCTGTAATATGCCTTTGCTACAGAAACGTGGGGAAATGTTTCTTAGCTGTAAAGCAAACTGAACCCAGAACCTCATTACTTTTAAGCCAGGGATTTTACAACTCAGCAGGTCTCGGACATTTTGAAGCTGTGGGTCATCTTTAACTCTCTGAAGTAGCTGGAGAGGTCTATGAGCTTTTGTCATCAAAATTTTAATTAAAATCACTGTTGAGGTTGAAAGAATCTCTTGGGATAGCTCTGAACTTCTTTGTGCGGCTTCAGAGGCTAGCAGTCTGGAAAACACTGCTCTTCGTTTTAAAAGAAAGTGAGCAAATGAGCTTTTGGTGAGCARCATCTTCCCAATATCCTAGCGTTTTTGTTACCTCTTTTCTTGCCATTAGTGTCCTCCAAGGAAGGAGTGTTGTCAGGGATCCACAGACCAGCATTAGGCTACTGTTAAACRCAATCATCCAACCTGAGTCTTGGTAGAATTACTGACTTCAAGAGGTATGCCCTTGTATTGAAAGCCACTTTAGGAAATCAGGTGATGAAAAGTATAATTATCTTGAGCTATATATTTTTTTCCTTTTATTTCAAATTTTGGCTGGGAGTGTGTTTAAAACAGCTGCTTATTTATACAAAGGCTGAAATAGGTGTAGTGCAAGTACTGTTGTGACTGGTACAGCAGCTATTATTTATTTCATATACTTGTAAGGGACAATGTTGTAATATGTTTATCTTACTTTCTACAGCGTTAATGGCTTGTGATTAGAAGCATGCTACAMGAATGAGTATGGATTAGTGTTGTATAATTATGGCTGATCTGATATTGTYCAGTCCATGTACAGTTAGAAAAGTTGCTGGGTGTCTGGGATTGACTCCCTGATGTTCCCTCACATCATCTTGCTGAGTCCTTTGCATCAAAAGGTATTTTAATCCCTTCTAGACTCTGACAATGCTGAACTATGAGCGCTGTAGGCTCATGGGAACAAAGAGTAAGCGAATTAAATCTATGCTGGTGGTATGTAGCAGAAATAAAGCTACTTGATATACTACTGGGGTTCATGGTATTTGTCTTACCTCCACTGGCTAATCAAATCTCATGAACCTCTGCAGAGAAGCGTGCTTTCCTGCTTTCCTCTGGAGTGATCTGATTAGTGTTTCTGTGGTGGTCTGTCTGATGTGGCTGGAGAAAGTGGTGCTTGTGTTGTACTCTARGATGTGTTTTTGTTCCCCAGAACCAGGGGCTTTAATTGTCTATCTACTGCAGTTAGTGAGGCAGCAAATCAGCCCCTTGGTGTGCTCCTTTGGATGGGGAGGAGGATTAGAGGAAATGGATTTTCTGTGTGAGCTGTGTGCTCTGCTCTTCAGTTTCATTAGGACACATTAGAATCATGAAGATGACCAGTGAAATTGTCTCAACAAAGATTTCTGCAAGGACATCAAAACAAATAAGGGAGAGAAAAGTGACTGGGAAGACCCTACCAATTAGTGCCTTCCTCAACCTTCTCTCTGAATTTCCTCCAAAGCTAAGGGGGGAGGAGGAGGAGGAACACACCTTTATCAGAATGCTGCACAGGAGAACATGGTTGCTATTAAAAGCCCAATAATGATTTGTATCCGTTTATGCAGATCTGCACTGCTGGGTTACTCTGTGCCTGGCACTTGGCAAAGCACAGATAACATTTAAATCAGGCAGTAAGTGTAATTAAGTACTACCCTTCAGCACATCTCTCCTTTTAAGACATTTTTATACACTGTGATTTAGAACATGACAATTGGGTGAGATTAAAGCAGCAAATTGTGCCTATAAAACAAGCCATGAGAATAGGAAGGGACTGTAAAATTTTATAAAGGGGAATACAGCACATGCCTCCAATCCGATAAAACTTTTGTGAGCTGGGAGATTAACTGTGAAATACAAATAAGATGATACAGTAGGTGTAGCATTCAGATAGGGAACTGCTTCTTATTATAACAACTTACTACTGCTGCTCAGAAGTATTTAGTGTTCTTTACCATTTCCAGAAACTCTCAACATGTGAGGGATTTGTTAACCAGTGGAGGTGTGAAGAAAGGTCAGCAGGAAGACAGCAAAAGTGCCGCTCTAATCAACCAGTAGCCTAAACACAGCGGGAGGAGGTATCGTCTGTGCTGAAACCCATGCAGTCACATCCGTGATTGCTTTCTTGTTTTTCTTCCCCAGCTTCAGGTGGGTTGTCCTTTCAGAAGAAGAAATCCTTCTTCTTCAAAAAGGTGTTTTTTTGAAAAGTGCTGTGTTTATGCTT
Source organism: Eudromia elegans (assembly GCA_003342815.1). Lineage (NCBI taxonomy): Eukaryota > Metazoa > Chordata > Aves > Tinamiformes > Tinamidae > Eudromia > Eudromia elegans. The sequence goes on along the minus strand of PTEX01000016.1, from coordinate 1,664,364 downwards.
GCCTTTCTTTCACATATTATTTGGTGCCATATTTATGTTTTATTTTGTCTTGGTATCATTGGGGAGATTTCAATACTTCCGAATCAACATTAGAAAGTCCTGTTATATTGAATTGTTGACTTTTTTTTTTCCTATTTTGTTTGAAAAGCCATTTCAAAATGGCAGGATGTTCTGTGCAGAATGGAAATTCCCCTTCCTGTGCCGTGCACCATGTGCTGCTGGCTCCCTGGTGCACTGTCTGCTCCACCTTTGATGTCACCTTGCTGTCCTGGGCATGACAGGAATTTGCTTCTTTGTCTCCTGTTGCTGCTGGGAGAAGGAGATTTGCTTGTGGTGATTGTCACTGGTGTCACTGACGGTGCGACTTGCACAGGGTTCTGGGTGGTGTCACTGCTGCAGCTCCTGCTGTGCCCGCCTCAAATCATACGATCGTTGGCTTACTGAATCAAAATGAACAGARCAATTAAAACATTTCAAAACATCCATAGCAAGCAATTAGCGTGAACGATATGATGAAAGTGGAAGTCCCAAATATTCGAGACTGTGTTATGACAAGTTGTCAGCCTGTCACTGCTGCTGAGATGGGAAGGCGGCTGCTCTCGCACCATCACCCTGCTCTGCTCTGAGGCTGCATTTAGAGGCATTTAGAGCTGCTGTAACTTGGCCCTTGGTCAAATWTTCCCAGTAACCGAGTTTGTAGCTTGTGGTATTGATGTCCTGGGGGTGTGTGTGGGCTTTTCCCCATGAGGTTACCGTGGTGCAGAGAAGGTCTTTTCGAGAGCAGCAGAGATGAGCGACCCCACGTTAGGGAGCTGCTGGAGTCTGCAGGGAGCTGTGCGGGAGCACGGAGGTGGCTGGCAGAGGCGAGAGCCCGCTGTGCTTTCCACTGCAATTAGTAACTCATTTCTCTTCCCTTCCTCTGGCTGCACTGGAAAAGGGCACCAGGAGCCCACAGTCCCTGAAAGGATGCCTCAAGGCAAGACCAAAATCAGGGCTGGGATAAGATATCACCTGTCCAGACGGAGAGAGTCCATGTTGTGGCTTCAGTGCGTCCCATGTTAGTGGCAGCACTTGTTTGCCTATGTTCTCTAAATGRAATGGGTCCTCAGTTTTCCTTTAGAGATGTCCTCCCTGTATTTTTGGCGAGGAGGATGGGGCCCTGGGATTTTRCCTGTAATATTGCTTGGTTGGTGTCTATGGTAGTGCCAGGGTGTTGGGCACCTTGCAGCGAAGCTCACAGTGAGCTTGGAGCCCAGCTGGATGCTCTGGYCTATGAATTACCTGCACTGATTTGTCCAACAGCTGCCTGAATCCTTTAGTGCTTGGGTGCTCTAACTTTTTGCAGGTTTTAATAGGATCCCTTGTTGCATAATTTACCTGTCATGAAGCATCGCCTCAATTTTTCCATTAGAAGTGGTAGAGAGTAAGTACAGAAACTAATGATTTTCTTTGTAAGGCATAGGCAGCTTCCCTAAAATATGACCTATAAACTGTATTTGACTTATGTGTACACTTTGCTAATAAGATTTTCTTTCCTTACTTGAGTTGGTTTATAATTGGCCTATTGGGATGATTATGCTTGTTCGTAAAATGAAAAATTAAGTAAATTTTTTCTGAAGATAGCACTCATCACTTTTAAAATTTACACTTAAGGCATCTAAGAATGAACAAAATGGGCAGAGGTCAAAATAATATGAATTGCTCTTTACCTTCAGCAAAATGCACTGTGGAAAGTGCCAGTAGTTTATCTTGGACAGGGACTTGTACATCCAACTCTGTTAACATTAATAGGAGTTACATGAGCAAAGCTTCTGCCTGTAGGTGGGAGAAAATAGACCTATTAATTGAAACTGCTGTTCAGCAATTCAAACAGTTTATTTTCAGCTTCTCCCAGCAAGCATATGAGCATTTCTATATTTGTGAATACATATTAATATTACTGAGATACCTTGGTGCTCTGGCTGTGACTGCTGTATGGGCCAAAGGGCTGAATATAGTTGGGGTTGGATTGTCCTGTGCTATCTAAGTTTTATGAGGAGATGCTACGTTGTTATTTCTGGGTTACTGAATCAAAGGAGCATCTGATATAGGAAAGCAATGTTGGGACTGATGGACTTCTTGCAACATCACAGTGCTAATATCAGTGCAACTTCACCCAAAATAACTCCTTAATTTTTTTTCCCCTAATTAAAAGTATGCCTTAGTGTTTTATATCTGGTAAGGCCTCCTTGAAGCTGTGGTTTTTTTTTTTTCTTCCTTGAAAAAAGGCTTGGAAGGTGATAGAGAAGTTTGGGTTCTAAACAATGGCAGTGTCAAATTAACTAGCAGACTGGTCCTTTTTCTTTCTTTTTTTTTTTCCTTTTTTTTTGCATGTAGCAATGATTTGTCAGGGATTATTGCTTAATTAAAGACTTAATTAACTTAGAGCAAGCACGACTTTTAAATTATTTTAAACATTAAAGAAGATTAGGGCTAATAATGCTGCTAGTTCAGGTGTTCTTTGAATGCCAAAACAGCCATTGTGAGCTGTAGGGTATGCTGGGCTTGTCTCGTATGCACAGATGATTTTTGGTCTCCTTTTCTCTTTCCTGGTAAAACTGTACAGTTTGCAGGTCTTTGTCTTTTGAGATATTGTTGCATTAAAAAAGATATAGTATTAAAACTTGAATAGTTTATATAGCTCAGCTAATATTTGACTCATGGGTTAGTAAAATATGTACAGAAAGTATATGCCAGGCATGTTATAAAGTTAGAAGATGAATTTAAAGAAAAATGTGCTCCTATTCTGAAGCCTTGTTTGAAAGCTTCTGCATTAAAAATAAAACAAACTGATAAAAAGCTTTGGGTTTTAAAAAAGGTACATATCATGGGATGCGGGAGAAGTTGTTTGTGAGTAATTCCCTTTACTGTCTGCATTKCAGTGATAAAACTCTATTCGGTACCAGGTTGTGAGTTCCTAGGAGTCGCCAATAAATCATTTCATTTAACGATGTGCTTTAGTACTTCAGAGTCTTGCTAAGCCCAGGTTCTCAAACCATCTAAAAACACGTTATCTGTTTCTTGGAAGAACAATGCAGCAGAAAATTTTGCTAGATCCTGTGTTGTGGGGTTGATACTACAAAAGTGACAGATAACAGAGAAAGTAGGGTGTAACTAAGCTATTTACATTCTTAATATGTTTTCTTCTGCTTATTTAATAAGAGAAGTAGTAGCGCTTGTTAAGATACTGTAAGATCATCATGTATTGCCCACTGGTGCAAATTCAAGTGATTGTTCTATGTTCAAGTTGCTGTTCTATAATCGGTTTTGGAAGAAGCTGTGTTTGGAAATATGGATCGTTAAAAACCCCAGAACACAATTCAAGAACCTGAGCAAATGTTTCAGCAAACTTGGAGTTCTTGGACTTTATTAATCACTAGGTGTTATTTTGTCTTAAAAGGATATATGATTATTCAAACAGTTACAGACCTGTGCAAATTGAGAATTTCTTGGTTCTCAGATAATTATGTTTCCATCCATCTGTGTGGTCCCTTTGGAATGGTTTCTATGCAAGATTGAAGTTTATTAGTGAAGTTGCATCCCCGTCCCCAACTAGCAGTTTTATAGACTAGATTGATCATAAGCTGGAAAGAAAGGGACRTTTTTGAACCAAGACAGAAGAACTACAAGTTTATTTTCAGAAGGATTTTACTGCCAACTGGCAGCACAAACTTGGCTAGGTGGAGAGTCTGGTGCAGGCGCAATATAAGGATACTGAATTTAGCAAAGGAGCAACAGGAATTATCATTGGTATTGTTGCTGGGGAGTGCAGATGCAGCCTGGCATTTTGTCAGCATAATCTGAGTTTGAACTWCATGGATAAAATTTAATATAGAGAGCTTGAAATAACTGGTGCTAGATTTATACCCAGGGAGCAGGTACATTTAATTTCAGTAAGTACATTGCACTCCTCCCCATCGTTTGTGCAATTTGAGTGTTAACTGTTTAATATCTGTGGGTTTCTGATCTTCCAGAAAATAAATTATCATTTCTTCCTGTCTATAGTTCTCCACAAATGAAAATCCTGATTAGTTTTGGAACTGCTAGTTAGGTGATGCAAGTGGAAACATTGCTCATTACAATTCTTTCATTAAAAAAAATTGCTTTTTTTTGGGCCCTTCGTTGACTCTGAACTGTTAGTTGCAAACTGATGTAAAAAAGAAATAACCTGCACAATTACATTGCCACATCTGGAGACAGCACACATAGATGTGGGAAATCAGAATGGCAAGGGAAAATACTGCAGAWATTGGCACTGATGTTGAGAAGTCTGAATGGTGAAAACTACTGGACCCAAGTAATTGCTGTTTCTTTTCTTTTTTTTTCAAAGCTCCTGATGCAGAAGCTCCTTTGATGTAGAAGCTGCTCTTGAYGGTAGAGCCCTTGACCACAAGAGCAGCTCCCCTTCCAACTTTATTTCATCCTTAACGACCCTTTTTATTTATTTTGTTCTCTCATGCCTTTCTGACTTCGAGCTAATACAGGCTCTTGAATTGATATGCTCTGAATCATAAAAAGTCTTTCCTTAGGATATGCTGCAGTTTACGGCGCTTAATGTTGATCTAGATCCTCCCTAGCTCAGAAAGCTTGTRTTAAATAGAGTTTAATACAGAATTTAATGGTCTCCAGTCTGTTAAACTGCAGMCAAAACCAGGATGTGTTCAAGTATGTTCCACCCGTAGGGTTTTGTTTCTGTGKTTTTTTCAATATTAGGGTTTTTCTCAGTAACATAGCTATTTTTATTGGTGGATGAGCTGGGGAGGTTGTGGCAGTGAGGAGCAGGACTGTGGTGCAGTGCTGAGACAGCCCTTACTGCCAAGATCTTGTGTCCGTGGATGGCATCGCTCTGGAGTTGRCTCCCTGCGAAGGTCTTTGAGGTTGGACCAGTGACTTCGTGTTTCATGGTGTCATTTACCAGGACTCTCTTTTTTCTCTGTCCTTATATAAGCCAGTTTTGCACTAAGCTTTAACCARCTTGGTTTAATCAACTAGCAGCTGAGTAACAGAAGGATGTAATCCCTGTCTGATAAATCATACTTGCTTTCCTGAGTAATGGAGTTAAGTATTCCAGTGGTAAAAATAGGAGACAATGTAGAATATCCCCTGCATGGGAGACAGCAGACGAAGCCGTGGCGCGTTGCTTGGTCCTTTTCCCTTAAGGAAAAGGAAAATTGTGGGCTATGCCAAGACAACCTGCTCACAAGGAGCTTGAAGCCTGTGGTGCCTATAGAGGTTGTTCCTGTGCACAGTGTTTCTCTCCTGCCTAATGGATCCTGCTCGCTGCAAGGTGCTWTGGCTGTCATGGATGTGTCACAAGCCGAAATCGTGACTTGGAGCTACTGCTTCAAACCATTTTCAAGCTCACAGAGATTCGGTGGGAACSTAAACCCCACTGATTTCTCTGGGTTTATTCCTCTAAACTTTCTAAAACTGCACGAGCCAGTGCAGCTGAGCAGAMGGCAGAGATACGAGGCACCTGGCTGGACTCCCTCCCCAACAGGGAAAAGGAATCGTGGCCAAGTTCCCCTCAACTGTGCTGGGAAGAGCCTTGAATGCTGAGCAGGCTGCAGAGATCCCAGCCTGTGACTGAAGAGCAAAGCCTGAAATAGGAGGAGTCTCTCTGTGGACTGGAATCCCGAACAGAAGCAGTGTGTAGTCCTACGGACAGGAGAGTTTTACAAGCCTGAAGGCAGAGCAGTAATCTTGAGGACAGATAATCAGCTATTGTACGGTAGCCACCATCAACCCAGAGGGGAGCAATTTCTGCAGTCTAGCTCCTCTTTCTTCAGCCAGTATATATCAGCGTGTGGATTATACAGAGCTCAGCTGATGAGGACATTATTAACTAAAAAGCCTGTAGGTGCAGCTCACACATTCCAGGTTAAAAGAACAGGTTTTGGAAAATCCTTGCCTCACTCTTCCTACCTCACAAAGTCTTTTAAAAATATTTTTAGTCTCTTAAAAGCTTCGCAGTCCTCATCATTCTTCAAACAAACCATTTTCATGATAATGGCTACTCTCCAGCTCTGCTCACTGTGCAGTAAAGCACAGTGCTTGGGGAAGAGGGGAGAAAAAAAAAAAAAAAAAGGTACTGCACCTTACTGTTTTCTCTTAGGGTTTTCATTTGGTCGAGAGTACCTTTGAGCATTTTGGAAAAAGCCATTCTGTACAATGTGGGATGGGGAAGAGAAGAAAAACACTTAAGTGAAACACTCTTGTGCAGCCAGTAACACTATCTGGTGGCTTTTCTCAACCTCTTCAACTCCCACGCTTTTATTTTTCTCTTGATTTCCCCTCTTCAGTACAGATAATCATAAAAGAGCTTTGCGCTTTTGTAGTGTTGGTCATTGGGTGCGGGCTTGGAGGGGAGGCGGTTTGCAACGTGTGCCAAGCTGGAGGGGCAGCTCTGGTTTTATAGCAAGTTTTCAGTGCTTTGTSTCAGCCATGTGAGTTTGGGGGCCTCTTTGAGGGGCCTTGGTCCAGTGTCCCTGGCTGCAGGGATATGTCCTGGTGCAAGGAGGGAGGTCCAGCACAGCCAAGCACGAACCTGGAGCTCCCGTCTCCCTCCTAGGGTCTGCATTCCACCAAAGTCTTCCCGTTAGTGCTACRCTTGTGTTTGCTGCCTTATGGCACGCTTAAATCAAATTAAAGGTAAGAGCAGGGTTCCAGCTGACTTTCGGCTTTAAGTCTGGTTCTTCATCATTTAAAGTCGAAAACGCCCTGTAGGAAGCTAATGCTTTATGTAGACCAACTGCAGTYTCATTTGCTACACAGATAATAATAAACGCTTCCTGAGATTAGTGAAGGTTCCTTTCTAAATCAAAATATCACTTTGGGAAAAAGCTGTCTCTTTTTTTCTTTTTTTTTTTTTTTTTTTTTTTCCCCCCCTTGCTTGCTGCTGTGCAAAGTCTCAGTCTCTTTCTGCTTGGATTTTGGCCAGAGCTCTGACTCTGGGCTTTTGCCCGACCCTTTCAGGTTCTTATTAATGCTGCCTGGGTTGTGCGTGGAGAAGCTGTGTGCAATGCCCGCAGGGTAGGGGGGAGAAGAGATTAATAAGCTGCACTAAGAGATAGTTCTGCTGAGGACTTCAGTTTATCAGAAGGACAGTAATGAAAAATGGAGTAATGCTGCATTTGCTTGAACTGTAGATACATTCTCTTTTAARTGTGGCTGGGGAGCTCACTGTGTTAGGAATTGCTCTCCCCTCTCTCTTCTTTGCTGTTTATAGATATTGAGCACAAATTTCAAATTWGGACTTGTGTTTGGATACGCAGTCAGTCATAAAGAAGAAAAAACCCTCTTGCTCTGTTAGGTTTGTAAACCTGCCTCGCACCTCAGCCTCTTCCCAGGAACTTTTCCCTAGGGTGAGTCTGCAATTTCGGAGTTACAAGGAATTGATTGTTTTCTTTTCTCTTCCTAGAGAGGTGCATTGGTCCCCAGCTGCACAGCTGGTGAATAATCCATGAGGAGTTTATTTGCTTGTGCATGGGAGAAATCTTCACTTTCCATGCAATGTTGCTCTTGTGCTTTCTCTTGAATGCAAACTTTTTCCTCTCTTTTTCTGAGCATCTGAGCAGAACGTGAGTTCGCTGCCTTTGACAATCAGTGGGATTTTCAGACTTGATGCTTTACTCACCTCTGAGTTAGACTTGATACCTGTTGTTTTGTCTTACTCTCTTCCCTCTTGCTGAAGGCTGTTGAAACACTCCASTGGTTTTGAGGTGGGGAAATAGAGCAGAAGCCCCGAGGTGCCAGTCTCTATTGGGAAGGGGAGGCAGCTGAAGATGCTCTTGCCAGCAAAAGCAGGTCAGAGARAGGGAAGGGATGTGGCTACAAGCACAGCTGCTGCAAAGATCAAATCTGCTAGCAGTTTCTTTTTTACATGTAGTCATATGGCAGCTTGCAGACACTGGGATGCATCTGGAAATCAGGTTGGTTGGCGACTTGGGAGATCCGTCTGCGTTCTAGGTTGTGCAGCTTGCCCCATTTCATTAACCTGGTAGTCAAACTTGGATGCAAATGAGGAGATGTTGTGACTTCAGAGCTGAATGGGAAGGAGAAGCTCATTTTTAGGATGTGCAGAATTAATTTGATCATACTTGACAGCAGTCAGAGAAGAGAGGTGTATTCAAACTGAGAGAACACATTGCAAGCTCTTCCATATCCCTCGAATRTGGTGAACATTTTTCCCCTTAGCTGTTATAGTTCTCTAATGAACGCTTTTCCTCCACTGCATTTTTAAAAATGAGATTCTCTCCATAACAGGATCCACGGTTTAAAAATAACATTTGTGACGTACTTTCTAATGGTGGCAACTTCAAAGCCTGTAGAGGTGGCACTGGAAGAAGCTTCTAATCTAATAATGAAATGTATACGGCACACACAGGAAAGGGAAGATGAGCTGGATTCAGCTTATTTTTCCTTTCTTGTCTCCTGCTGCTTCAGCTATTTCTAATATCTTCCCTGCTTAATTGCAGGGCAGAGCTGAGAAACATGGAGCTGTAATTGTCAGAAAAACTAGAAGAAAAGTTGTGTTTCCATAATSTGGTAGCTGCTCCTGTTGTGGAAACCTTCTGAAACCACTGCATCCTCATTGCTGAAATGAGAAGTACAGTCTGCTTCATCTCTAACTATTGGCAAATGTTTAAGCTCTCCTTTTCCCAGGACTTTTTCAGAACTCATTTTCAGTTCAGCTAGGAATGTTGAACAAGCCTGAATGCTGACCGTGGTGAACGATTGACATTTTTAGAGTTAATCATAGAAACTTTTCATTCAGGAGATGCCGRGGCTGCTCCGGATGTTAATATCCCCTCTGACACCAGCAGTGAAGTGTGTTGTACAACGCTGGTTCAAGATGAGTGGCTATAAAACAGCAAAAAAGAAATATGATTCCCATGACGCTAAGGCATCATTTGAGTCAGGCAGACTTTCCAGACTGGAAGACCACTAACAAAAAAGACAGTCTTGGTAATATCTGCATGCTCTGAGCACTGTAGYTGTAAGTACTCTTGTTGCACAATTAAAGTACACATTAGTAAAAAASCTTTCAACTAATTAAACTATACCAACTGCTTTATTTTTTTCTTGGTATTTTTCTGGGGGGGGAAAAAAGAAATAAGTTTGACAATCGCTTTAGCAGAGATGGTGGGGATTTTGCTGCAGTTTATATACTTGAGAGAAGAATTGGAGAAGAGAGATTTGCAAAGAGCTATTGCTGGATTTAGCAATGCAATTAATTCAAGGACAATTGAGCTCTTAACACCATTTGTTTCTCTCGAAACTCTACTTTGATTTCTAAAGTCCTGCACAAATACCTATACTGCAGGCACTGCTGTACTTGCAGCCATTCTATACTTTGCTAACAAGGCACTAAGACCTGGCTGCTGCCTCTATTTCCTTGACGCAGATATAGCACTTTACTGTTTGAATAATTGAACTGATTTCAGTGTGTCTACTAGAGATATTAAATTTTCCCAGTGCCATCAGCAAGAATGTCAGCAGTCAAGCTGAGGAGTCCAGATGCTTTTTGCTCTCTACCTTAATGTTTGCAATTGGACAGCCCAGTAATAGGAATCGGCAAGAAAGATTTTTTTTTTTTTCTTGTTGAAAGCAGAATTTACTCTGGCTTTTTAGCTTTGACTTGGTATGATTTCAGGTAGCTGCACCACTGTCATTTTGCAGGCTACCCTCATTCTCCTACTCTTTTTTGCTTTTGCCTTAAAAATCTCCCATTGCTCTTAAAGAGCTTCCTTCAAACATAGGACATTTACTTCTTGATGTGATCCCTTAATGGAGCTCCGTGTTTGCTCTTGCTATTCTGGCAGCAGATGTTACCTTTGGGGGCTCTGGACTTGAGTGTTGTCTGCACACGCTTCAGGTGTGCTGATCCTGCAGCACAGAAGTGGAAGAGTAATTGAAAGGGTTACACTTATGCTTAATAAAGTGTATTTTAKTGTGCACTGGAATGGACTTCAGCTCTGACACAGGTGATGTTTAGAGACAAACTGTTACAGATCCCTGGTAGTTTATGGTGTAGCAGTTTTTCCATAATTTCTGTTTTGGTGAAAACTGACATAATGTAAAAAGTGATTTTTATTAGCAGCCCTCTTCAATATTGTGTAATCACTTCATCTCTGTTTAACCTTCATCTGCTTACATGSTTGGAAAATATTTTGCTTTAGTGACTGGAGTGGAGATAAGAGCGGAGGCTTTCAGGCAACATTCCAAATGGCTCTTCACATTTCCCACAGCCGTGCTTGATGCGAGGGCTGAGGGTCCTTGCAGAAGCTACTGTCAGCCAGCATCCCATTTTTCATACCTAGCTAGTGGTCCTCTAGGATTAGCAAAGATTCCACTCTGAATTATACTGTCTCCGTGGGAATGTCTGCCTCATCTTTATCCTTGAGYCTTCCTTCCCTACTCGGAATTGACTTCGGCTGGCATCTTGCCCRGGCTTTGCAGTGTGTATAGGATGCTTTTCAGCTGAGCATACAAGCATAAGAACATCTCTGTTCTCGTGGGTTGAAAGTGTTTCTCCCACTGGAACAGCAGGCTTTAAATCTATCAATAAACTGTCGTATTGAAACAAGGGCTCTTCTTCCCCACTCCTCAGTTAGAAAGGTTAGATCAGATTTTGTTGGATATGACTGTTTCATTTGTGAACTTAGGAATGATCTATCTGGGTTTGTAATCATATTGTGAAAACTGTAGGCATTTAATTGTATCATTCATGGKAGCCAGGCAGCTTGGACTTATTAACTTTTTTTAATATTTATGAGCACATTGCACAATTTTATGTCACATTGCACTTTGTAAATGCTGTCACATTACACATAGCTGAAGAATCTATCGGTTCCACAACTGGTCTGTAAATCCTAAAATTGCAGCATGGAAGTCAGTCATTTGTACAGCCCTGAGTAAAACTCATTGTATTCTCTAGACTCTCTTTCAACATTAAGCCATTCATAGAAGCCTTAAATATTTCTTCTCCTCCTTTCTTCCCTCTCTCCACTCCTTATCTTAAGATCCAAGCTCGCACAAGGTAGCAATTAACCCTTGCTGCCTTATTGACAGTAATAACCAGAACCCCAAAGGCCAACAAAGCTGACTGACAACTGAAGGTAGASATGCAATATGCTCTTTTATTTTGCGTGGAGGTTTTGTGCAAGTAAGGGGATTTTATGCATATCCTTTAATTTTCAGAAAAACTAATACCTGGAAATTGCAGTAAGCCCGCGGCACCCMGACATGAGCTTCACAGAGCAAGTGCAGTAAATCTGATGTGATTGGTCATCAAGTGCATACAAATTGATTGCACAGGTAACTTCTACATGTGCAGTGAGTTCTGTGTGTTCTGGGCATCACTTGACAYGTACATATCTTTTTGTCTGAGCACCCCTGAGGGCCATCCAAGCTGTGTCAGCCCTAGAGATGACCCACCTTCCTCTGTGGGCTCTAGGAGGAGCTCAAGTACAAATCCCATAACTTTTGCAAAGGAATGACTGGCTTATAGAAGAAATATTTTGTTTCATCTCTACAGATGTCCTAAGTGAGTGTAATCTCTTCTGTATTTAAAAATTCATTAAATTAGAAAAGTTCCCAAACTGAGACGCTACCTTGGACCCATGAGAGAGGAAAAAAAAACCAAACCAAAAAACATGCAAATAAACAAACCTAAAGGATTAATAGACGTTTCTGAATTTCAAGCTTTGTAATTCAATATTTCTTAGTTCTTTGATACTTTTATCTCTCCGTGCCGAGCATCTTTATTCAGCACCTCCCATTCGATGCTGCTCGGCTCTGTGGGAATTGCTGTGCTTTTGCAGTAATAATGCCACTGCTTTATTTCTGGCCTGGTATTTGTGGAGATTTGTTTGAGGGCACATCTTCCAGGAATTTTATTCAAGAGGAAACAAAGAGAACACTTATCTTAACAGAACCACAACTTCACTGTCAACTATAATAGAAAAGCCAMCTGATTCCATTGTAGATTAAAAGTCAACTGAGAATAGAGACAAATATTCCCATAGGCAGAGGACATCACTCTGAAGAGAAATTGTTGAAAATGCAAATAGCTGAATGAGAGTTAAGTTTTGTTTATTTTCTTTTGTTTCACAAGCACTGGATTTTTTTTTTTGTTTTTGTTTTTATTTGGTTTTTTTTAATGCCCAGGACATAGAAAAGATTTCTGGAAGACCTAAGGCAACTTTTCCATATACCGTATTCCTGTTTTCTCTGCAGGCACATTCAGTCTTGTGAAGGACTCCTTGAGGGAAGTTGATTAACAGATGCCAGTATGGCCCCCTCACATTACATGACAGCACAGTGCAAAAATTGGAGAAGACATGAAACTTTTTGTTCCTCCCAGCACAGAGCTGTCACTTCAGCTCTCCCAGTTGTTAAAGCACGCTTGAAAGGACATCACATCTTAATAGTGCCAAACAATGTCTTGACCGTAGCTTATATAAATAGGCAGGAGGTAATAATCAGTTCAGAACTCCATCAGAAGGCCATCAGTTAGATGAAGAACAATTGACCTTTCATSAAAAGCTTTTGATTAGAGACCAACTAAATAAAGAAGCAGGCCTGATGGAGAATGGAATTGGAAAACAGCATATTTCCTTTAGGCAGGAGGAAGGTCRTACTAGGACTAAGGTTCTTTCCATCTTAAGGCAGAGCAAACGCGTCCAAAACCTACCTTTCAGGAGGGGGTTTCACAGAATCATTATGGTTGGAAAAGACCTTTAAGATCATCGAGTCCAACCGTAAAATAGTTTCATGACAGTGAAAAACAGTTTCACGAAAACTGTCTTCTCAGAACAGTGACAGAATTAATTACCATTCTCCTGAAKTCTTATTGATAAAAATCCCTATATGAATTGTCTAAATTGACAAAATAATTCATTTCTTATGCTAGTACTTTCCATTCATGACTTTCTGCATGTTTTCAATGCARTAATTTGTTCTTTTAATATTGTCAAAGCTGGTGTTTTTGGCTTGCAGCAAACTGTTTTCACAGATGGCCTTTAAGGTCTGTCTGGTCTTCAATCACACATTTGAAAAAGGAAGGGAATAGCTTAAAATAGTGGTCTGATGCCTTTAAGGATCTGAATTCAAAGGGGAGGGCAAAGTGAAAGATTCACAAATTCTATTCATGACATTTTATCTCCAAATGTCAAGTGCTAAAGCTTTGGAAATACTGCTTACATGGTGGATGCAGCGCTGCATAATTGAAGCCCTTGTAGAGTTAAGGGAATCTGTACTTTGCCTTTATTTTTTTTTCTTTAAAATAAAACTTTTGCAGCACCATATATACTACTGAGTACCTATGGAGCTGTATCAGTGCAAAGTACACAGATTATGGGGACTGAGTAGAGATGCTCCATCCGAAACAGCACCTTCTAATCACAGTGRTTTATCTTTGGTGGCTTTTGCTCGTATTTTTCATAAGTTGTGTACGTTCCTGAATTCCTGGGAATAAATACTATTAGCTGCTGTTCTGAAGTCAGGGAATATGCTTGGTTAATTAGCACACATGAAAGTAGTGAAAATGSTTATCTTTATTTCTGCTAGTGAGAAAATGTGCATTGCTGTAAATGCTTAAATAATGTTTAAACCTAGAAGTCTAGCAGGGTTTTGGCTCAGCAGTCTTCGAAGACTTGCAGTCATCCTTGGGCAACGTGTGACAGTGTCAGTTTGCCTTCTGCATTGCCTGTATCCTTCATCGTTGGTTTGGGTTAAGTTTGCACTGCTGTCAAAGGTAGGACAAGTGGGCAACGCCAAATTGGCTTCATTCATGATGTTTATGCCCACGTGRCAGCAGTGGTGACCACATGTCAAGGTGGCCTCTACCCTTGTGTTGTGCTGCCTCCATTAATAGCCAGTTAGGGCAAATGTGTTCCTGCAGTAAAGTCCTATTTGCAATCATAGTGCAGGCAAACCTCTCTGAGATGTGTTTGTAGGGGTGAAGAAGGAAGGAACTGAGTTTCCCTATTTGTTATTTGTTCACTTTCCTAGGATTGGAGGAGAGCCTGTTTCTGTCTACTGCATTAGAAAGATTGTTTGAGACCGGTTCATCCGTGTGTACGTTTGTCCCTTGTGATTCCGCCGGGGTTGAGGAGYTCAGGGAGACCTGCTGGCTGCATCGCCAGGGGCAGCCTCATGCACCTAATTTCACCGCGGTGCTGGCGGTCAGGGAGGAGAGTGTAAGTAATTGGCTTGTCTGAGCCAGCTCCTCTCCTGTGCTTTGTGTAAGCAGCAAATTTTCACRGTGTGTATCGAACTTATCAAAGAGAAAATATCGGTACTGCGTAATTTAAATAAGAGAATGGAGCTTTTTTGCTCTGCAGTGTGCACTGTGCAGAAGTCTGAGACGAAGGGGTGATGGCACGTGCTACAGGCGCTCTCCTTTGCGAGCTCATCAGCATGACAAATTACCCACCATACAGTGTGATTTACAATAAGATTTTCCAGTTGTTTACCTTTATATAATCACACAGCTTTTCTCTCACCCGCCTTTTTTTTTATTAACTATTTTATGAGGCTGTTTTGTTTAAATGCTAGCKTACCATGAAGAAAGCTTGTTTCTAAGTAGTAAGATTTTGATTTCTACTGTTTGGAATAGTGTAGCACTACGACTAAGGATCATCCCGAATGTGTACCTGAGACCTTCAACGTAGAGAACTTGAGCAATTGTCTTTTTAACTTGTTGACAAATTGACAGGAAATGTAATTATATGCGTATTAAAAGCTATTTTATTGGATTTTTTTCTGATGCATATCCTAGAAGAAAAAAACACACATTTTCCTGAGTCAAATATTTAATGATTTTTGGCTGTGTTTTGTCCACATCCCAGAAAAAGGAAACTCTGATGAGAGTACAAGTGCCTTTCATCAGTCTTTTCCAAGTATCTTTCACAGCTTGCCTTATGCTAACCTTGTCCTTTCAGGACTGCTCCCTCCTCAGAGATGTCCCTTCCTAAAGTTTTAAGGGGTGTGTGCAGGGGTGCAGACATATTTGTGTGCATAGACAATATATAAAACATGTGTACACTCTCAGGTRCTTATAAATCGTGTCTCTGGTGAAGACACTTTGTTTTCCTTCAGCTCCAGAAGACTGGATTAAATCAYAGCGATATTGAATGCACTTGTATAGCACCTTCCCTTAGGGATCTGAAACAATTTTCTCATCACTGCTAAATGCTGGACCTTCCCCATGTCAGTAAGGTTCTGTTATCTGTGCTGCAAGGTGGAAAAACAGGAAGAAATGGAGACGGTAGCATGTGGGCAACTTGGAAGAGAAAAGGGTAAAACTGTGAGCTCTTAGTTTTGCACAATGTTGTATATTCACAGAATCTTCCACTTCTTGGCAGGAAGGACGTTTTCTTGTGACAATAACCTCTTACTCTAATGTGCCAAAAGGAAGGGCAATACTTACTGTATAGCAGCATAACCACCCTTTTTGTCAGTATTGAGTTTAGCTTGTTAGAAGACCGAGAACAGGTGTATAGAATAGGGAAGAATAATTAGGAGCCCAGATTTAAGCAAATATTCCTCATCTGACCTCTGATCTCTTGTACTTCAGCCAGTCATGGTGTGGGCTCCAGCTTCAGGAAAAAATATACAGCTAAAATGAGTGGACATTAAGCAAGAAAAAGAGAAGAAAATTGCTGCAGTTTGCAGGTGCTTGTCCACTGTTGTGTGATGTAACCTCTGGCCGAGGCAAACGCAGGTGCTGCCAGGCAGTAAATGAGCGAGATCTGCTCATCCATCATGCTGAGCATGGAGGGGTGGGGAGATGACAGCAAGGGCAGAAGGTTTGCATCACCTAATTTCTTTTTACACAGATTCTAATACAAACTTCCTATGTGTTTGTTTTTCCCTTTCCCTTTTAAAAAGGAGAGTACAGAGATGTTACCCATTGTTTGTTTATTCTGCAGTGGTTGTCTTCCTAATCAAYTGTAAAAAGAAAGCTGACTACAAGAAGGTTGATGGCTAGGTTAATATACACTGTAGTGCAGTCATTTTAAAATAATCCAAGCAAAGAAAGTAGATAGATATAAAAGTACATTTCCATTACTAGTGCCTCCAGCATACTAATTTCTTATCCAACAAAAAGAAAGAMAGACAGAAAGAAAGAACTTAGGTCGGGAACTTTTTTTCCCTCTATCTCTGACATCTGTCCCCTTTAGTATTACTTCCTTTTGTTAATTTTTGARGGAGACATAACTGCTAATAAAGAGACATAACTGACCCATGCTTAGTGTTTTGACTGAGAAGAGTTTAAAGAAGGGAGTGAGATRTAATCACTCGGCCACCTGTAGATAACTTCATTTTAATTGCAATTTCTGGACACTTGGACAAGTACAATTTTTGGGTCAGTGAAAGAAATTTATTTTGAAGTAAGAGAACCAGACTATGTGGTGGTGTTTTTTTTCCCCCCTAAAAGACTCAAGATCTGTCTTTAAACGTCACGGGTATGGCAGCACATTTTAAATCTGCTTTTGTTACGCTTTTGATAAGACCTTAGGACCTGGTGAGCACCTAAAGAACAGTGRCTACTTGGCTGCTTTAAAAATCCATCGACTTGCTTTGCTACTGAAAAGGAAGCAACTTTCCTAAAATTTATGCCAAAGGGCCAAAACTTAAGTGTTCTGTATTCCCATTACCTTGAATGGGATTATTTTAATGATTAAGGAGTTCAGTGTTTGACTTSCTGATGGAGCCAGATGCTCTTCTGTGTGGTTCCATTAATTTTCCTCCTGCTATGTGTGTAGTCCTAACTGTACTAAGTCAGTGTGTGGAAAGAGATCGGAGGAAGGAGCAGATCCAGAGGGGAGTGTTCGATATTGTGTGCTTTGAAGCTGTGCGATTGAAAGACCATATCATCTGGGTTGTGACCTTYAAATTGATAAAGTGAATGTATAGCTTTTAAGAGATGCATGATAAAAGTAACGATTAATTACCGTGCTCTGTTTTGCCTATTTTTGAATTCTGAAGTCAAGACCTGTGTGTATAATGGATGTTTTGATTTTCTTTCTTCTGCAGCTCGGTTTCCTGACTGCACTCACTTGCTTCCTCGTGTCTGTAGATTGTAATAATCTGAGGAGTTTGGGCAGACTGTTCCTTAGGTAAGGACTTCACTAGACTGGTAGAACAACATGTTGAGGTCTGCCTGGACTATAAAAGACTCTGAAAGATGGGACAGGCTTTTGSCAGTGAGGCAACAGACAAGCGTGGTAAATTTGATGTCCCTTTTCATTTTCCTGGGTGTGTAGCTGGCATTAGGAAACAAAGCAGGTAATTTGACTCATGAGAGAGAGGAAAAAAATTTACATCTAACTCAGAGTTATCAATTCTATGATATTAAGCAGTTTTGTAAATACCTTAGCTACCAGAGTGATGTAATAAAGCAAAAAACTTGAGTTCTCATCATGAAAAGAGATACTTGCCCACATATTTAGAGAGAATGTCTTGTAGATGTAACAAGTTTGTGTTTGAATATGAGGGGGAAAAAAAAAGAAAAATCTCTAAATAGACACTCAGACCTTTCATTCACACCCTTCATGTGCCTGATTGATATATATGCCCAGAGAAAACTGCTTTGTAATTTCACGTTTATTAAGAGAGTATCTTTCCTCGCCCCGTTGTGCCCCTTTGCTCTCAAAGGCTTCCTTAACTCTCCCTTAATGCCATAACCTCAAAGGTCGAAGGAGAGAGTCTATATAATACAATCCATAATAATTCACATAGCAGTGTCTCCCTCAAGCTAACTCATTTTGATTGATGGTGGTACTTAGCTTTTATTCTGAGAGTACCTAGGCACTTGCCACTTGAAATCATAGTGGACAACTAATTCCCTTCGGTTGGATGCTGTTTGCTGGCGATGGACTGTTTGAGGCTTGAAAAGGAGAAGTTCAGAGAGATGAGAATTGCCATGCACAATAGCCCMAATATCTCCACAGAAATGCAAGCACTGGGAGGAGGAATTGTGTTTCTTTCTTCCTCATCTGTAGGGAAAATAGAATATCTTTCCTCTTCAAGATTTTAGTGATTTGTAGACAGGACAAATCAGCTCAGATTTTGTGCTGTTACCATGGCGTTATCTTCAGCATCCGTTCAAAAAACTCTSTATTACAAACTAAACTGAGTAACAGGAGGAAATGGAAGACTGAATCCAGGGTGCTCRCAGGGGACTTTTGCACAGGGACGGGAAGCAATCTTCTCCTTGTCCACAAAGGACAGAAACCAATGCAGTTAGACTGCAGCAAGTAGAATTTCTGTTCGACTTGCTAGGGTGGAGATGGAGAGGTGCCTAGTGGGAGAGAGGGGTTGGAGTCAGTCACTATCATTGTAGGCCTGTAAGAATAGGTCTGAAAAACATCTGGCTGGAGTGATGTCTGTAGAGCTCCTCCTGCCATGGGGCTGGCGATGGAGCAGGTGGCCTCCCAGGGTCCCTGCCAGCTCTGCTCTCTGTGATCTCTAATCCAGCACTTTTGATTACTTATCCTCRGAAGTGCAAAGGTGGCTGCACTCTCACACTTCATTTTTACCCTTACGAAGTCCCTTTTGCTGGATGATTTTTACTCATTCTGAAAGACTGGCTTCAATTGCATTTTGTGTCACATGATTGTCCTTTCTTACGGACTCTCTATTTTATTTTCAGCCTGTCTCTTGTAGGCCTTATTTCATTCTTCTTGCCTCCAATCTTTTCAACTCAAAATTTGAGATCAGTTTTGTGGGTTTGGAATTTCAAATTGGACAGTATGAGTTGGAAGAAGTGATAAATACGGGTGTCATGCTCTGTGTTTTGAGAGAGAGAGGAATAAGAACAATTTCTGCCTTGTCTAAATAAGATAATGTGRACATGGGGAGTTGTTTGGGACAAAGGCTATTTTATTTGTTTGCACAGGGCTTGGTACRCTGTGGTCCTGAGCCTTGACTGATGACTACTCTAATAACCTTCATTATGATGGCAAGCGTGGGAGATACCAGATGTACGTGTGTTATTTGTTCTATATTCACATAAATGGTTTATGTTCGGTTAAAAAAAATGCAAGTGTGTAGCAGTGGAACAGAGGTGGATGCAACAGAGCCCTGTTTTGGGTGCTCCAGGTGGCCAGAGTGGCTGTTTCTACTCGACGCTACAGTGCCCGGACCCCATTGGTAAAGGTATTGGAGGCTGAATTGGAGAAGCGTGACTTTAGGGGAGATTTGATTAATTTTTCAGCCTGTTACCAGAGCTGCTGAGTTATTGAGCTGTCGAATGTCCCGTGCATGTCCAGTGTCCCATTTCACSGCACGGCCAATTTGAAAGCCCAAGCCCTCTTTAGCAGACTTGCCTTCTTTAATCCCCTCCATGAGGGAGCGTTGCTGGAATCGACACCCTGTCCGGCTACACGACAGCAGCGTCCCTGCCAGGGACGTTGCGTTTACGGCTATTTTGGTCCTTTAGAAAGGTCGCTGAAGGCTGCCAGGTCTAATTCCATGCTTTTGGCATTGCAGAAATATACAATCCCAGTCTTGGACTGGAGGACAGGGAACAGCAGAACTGCGGGAGACCTTGGAGCCGGCAGCCACGTTGTGCTCCTGCACAAGCCGTCGTGGTGRCGGGGACCACGTCGTGGAGCGTGTCCCACGAGGGGCATTTCATGGCAYTGAGGGCCGCCGGCTGCCTCTCCCGCAGGAGGCTGCGCCTCGCCGGGCGCGTCTGCCAGGAGAGGGCACGGTGACGTCCCTTGATTTATCTGAGCTGTCAAGCCCCTCTCAGCGAGCYGTGCCGGGCTATTTCGGCTCCCCACGGCTGTAGGGCTCGGACACGTGGTGGGCGGCGAGGGGAGGGGAAGCCACCGGGTGTATTTTTGGGTCTGGACTGAGGCTTCTTGCGCTGTTGTCCAGAGAGAGGGACAGAGCAGAAGSTGAACTTGATGCCTGCGGGGTCCCTTCCCCTCCGCTGCTGCTGGCCCTGAACAGAGGTACCCACTTTGCTTTTAGCCTCTATTTCCTGACAAATTTAATCTCCCCGGTGGGAAATATGCATAGATTTCTCCAAGCGGCCCAGGAGCTGCATTTCTTCTTCTTTACCATGTCTCTACTTTGCCGTAGCACTCCAGCTTGTGCTCTTATTTGTAATCTAATGCGAGCCCTTTTCAAGATGGGAATTAACTGACCTCAGCGGCCCGGCGAGCCAAAGGAAAGATTTCTTATACCGGTAATCGGGCTGGCTGCTTTCCCAGAAGCGCCCGGCCGGCCGCGGCACGGGGCAGCAGCGCGGCGCGCTCCCTCTYGCTCCGTAGCGGGCGCTAATCTAGTAACACTTGGTTGGTTTGCAGCGCGAGTTTGGCTTTTGCCTGGGGTATTAGGATGCAGCTTTGTGATCTGGAAAATATTATATTTGTGTTTAATATTATCATATCAATAGGGATTTAATTTGGGTGGCTTCTTTACCGAGTAATCTGATGAATGTAAGAAGCAGCTTTAATGTGATTTCGCGTTGAATGTTTTCATATTAAAGCCCTGTGATCAGAAGGGTAATAAGTTTRTATTCACTTTCCATTCTATAAATGTGTCTTACTTTTAATCTTGTAAGCTTTTAAAATTGAATCAGCAGAAATTGTTTATATTCACTTGCCATCTTATTAAAGGATCCTAGCTTTAATCTTTCTGATTTTCCAAATTGTTTAGCAAAAATTATATAACTTGAATTTGATTAGAAGATGCAATTTCAGCTTAATTCTTTCTTAATGTGTTAAATTTTCATATGCTAATGTGAAAGGTTTTAGCAGTATTARACTATTATCAAACAGATTCTTGTTACTCGAAGTATTTTGAGAGTTTGGTGTTGAGTTTGTAGTTTCTTCGTTATTAAAATCTTGACTGCTGGTTAAAAGGGTTTGTCAGTTTTATTGTTAACTTGGAAASGAATACAGCAGTTAAAAATAAATTTGGAAAGTAAATTTAAAAAAAAAAAAATCTCAGTATTATACCATAAAAATTGTGTTTGCAGTAGGGATGCTATCTGCTAACACACTCATCTCCTGTTCCTGGTGCCTAATGTCCCCCTTTATTCATCCTAGCCTTGCTGGCYGGATGAAATACAGTGTGGTGTGATAGTATCTTGCAGCAAGCAGCATTTGGATGCTGGTGGTCTGTGAAATGGAGATGCAGACGGAGGCTGCACAGCAAAACAGCCCCCTCGGCCGTCAGCATTTGGCCTCTGTGCTGGACTCGGGAGTGCTCGGGTGGCGCGTGGGGGCCGGGTGGCTTCGTGGCTGCCCCCACCCTTGCTGTGTCCACGTCTCAGTCGGTGGCTGAGCAGACCCAAGTGAAGAGGCCTCCCTGYCGGTGCCCATGTGGGCTCCAGCAGTTTTCCTTTCAGTTCCAGCCAGCTTTGCTGCCTCTTATTTGCGCGTCAAGTTGCTTTTAGAAGCCGGTTATGCGGAGTAGCCAGCATGCATGATTCTCCACCCTTTTTTTCTTCTTTCCTTCCTGAAATAGTTACATAAGGATTTAAGGTTTTGTTTGTTGTTTCTGTTTATTTTTTAGACGTAGTTTAGTCTCAGTTATTGGGGGTGCTTGCTGCTGAGGGCAAAGCCAAAGAACCGTAAGACAGAAATTGATGCTTTAAAAGCCTTTCTTGAGTCCTTAGGCCTTGTTGATGGGGGTACCAGAAACAACCTAGATACAGCAGCGCTCCCCTGCAGTGCTGTGCAACGTGTCAGGGTGCTGAGCTGCCCAAATCTGCTGCACCCGCTGCCCGCCCTGGCCCACATCTACCCCTGTGCTGTAACTGYTGAAAGCCAGATACAACCTGGTAAGGAATCCTTTTTCCCCCCTCTGAAGGTGAGTTTCTAGGGAATAGGAATGTGCTCTAAATATTGTTGCTGCTAATCTCCTTAATAATACAAGGCTCGTTAACAAATACAGGTGGTCTGGTAACTGTAACATGTGTTATACAGCCCTGAATTTTAAGCGTGGTCTCAGATGAGATTATTCTCATGTGATGCACTATATTGACTGATATTTTGACTGAGCAACTAGGAAAAACCTTAATTACTTGGTGAGCTTCCATGCTTAAGTTGCAGGAGATTCTGCTGTGAGCAGCAGCGATTGAGGAGCCTGGGCGGCAGCTTTGGGTGCGAGTCCTCATGTGCACATGCAGGGCACCTGYACCTGGCTCTTTCAGTGCTTCATGCTGAAATCCCATTGCTGTGGGTGGCTCTTGGGCTCTCTGCACAGTTCYGGACATTGGTACAAGAGTCCCTCCACTTGGATTGGACTGTAGGATCWAGGTTGAATTGTGTTGCAAGGTGATATCACATTTGATTTTAGGAGCGGTTTGCTTTCTCTTTCACAGGAGGAAAACCAGTGGTAGGTTAGTTGCCTTGATTTTGAACAAGTTGAAGCTGAAAAGGTCTGAGAATTTCTGGAATAAATTCGAGTTTTGCCTTGTGTATACGAGCAATGCTTTTTCTGATATTGCACAGTTTTGCAGTCTAATGTTTACCGTTGCCCAGATGTGGCTTCAGTTTCCTTTATTGTTATCAAAGTAGAAATTAATAAAACTGCAGCAAATCCCCAGAGATGCTTGAAGAGATTTCTGGAACTGCTTGCTGTGTTTCATGTCTCTCACACAGTCATTTTGGCTGAATGGCACAAACTATTTTTGTGAGCGTTGCTGATATTTTTGATGCGTGACGAGCAATAGTGCTGCTTGTGTTCATCTCCTGGGAACAACCACCTCGTGCGTGCTGAGAAATCAGGTAAAAACACTGCTGGCTTCGGGGCCTTGTCTAGATTTCAGACCCAAAGTTTTCTCTGTGTTTGGAAAGTACTTTTCCATAGAAGCGGGCAGTGGGTTGGGAAGGGCAGATGAACATGAGGTGCATGATCACTTTGTGCTGCTTTTCTYGGTTGGAATTCATACCTTTCCACCTTGCTGTGCCTTGAGAAATTCTTCTCTGAAAGCCATCGTTTTAAGGCAGGTGCTTGTGATAAATGCATATATTCCACAAAGTCTGGGTGCTTTGCCCTGTTCTTCCCTCTRTTTGGCTTGTCTTGCTACCACCTCCTTGTCTTTGGCTACATTAGGGGCTGCCTATGGCCTGTGTGTCCCAGTCATACCCTCCCTGCTGCTGACGTGGTTGTTCTCAGTTCATGTGTTCAGTGTAGAGAAGTGAACTTAATGGCTCACTTTATAGCAGCTTCTGTTAGAGCTCTTGATGAAGCACGAAGCCTTGGGGAGGTTGTGCTCATGGGTCAAGCATTGACTGTCTTTTAGCTTTGACTTTAGCAGCCTTGGGGTTGTTGTGTAACTAAAYTGCTACTTTCTCTATCACCTCTAATCACCTGTCCTCTGGGAACGTGGATGAAGAAGAAAACAATAGATTTGWACAAGGAGTTTTTAAATTAGTACTGCAATTCTCAGAGATATGTAAAGAAAAAGTGGGCACTGACATCCATGACGGTGTCTGATGAARAGGAACACAGTATGGGAGCAGGGTCGGGTGAGACTGAAATGGCCTAAAGAGGATGGAGTTGAAAGCAAGTGATCATTGCAGAGGAAAAATCTACCACTAGACTAAAAGGTGCCAAGTTAATGGCAGTTGTTGCAGGCAGAAGCAGCATCATGAGCCTTGTGAAGGCCGTCAGCACTTCCCAAAGCTGCTCAGCCACTGCTAGCGAGGTTAAGTGCTGTAAACATCAGCAAGGTGATACTGCTGACCCTGGAAAAGTGTCTTCCTCGCTTGAAGCCTGCCTTTTTGGAAATCACGTTGCTAACTTGCTTTTTTTTTTTTTTTTTTTTATATATATATATATAAAACTTTATAATGTATTTAGAAATATCTGTAGTTCTGCAGATGGTCTTTTCCACAATTATGACGAAACATCAGCCGTTTCAGGGATGGGGCTGTTTTCATGGGGTAGGACATCTTAAAGTATATTAGTTTGGAAATTAAGTATCAATGTTGCAAAAAGTATGTGAAAAGATTAAAGAGAATTATTTGGTGGAAGGGCAAGATGGTAATTTTGTGTCTAAAATAATGTTGATTTGGGAGACCTGATAATACTGTGAATAGTGAATGAGTCTGTACAAGAAATCAGTTTTATGAAAGTTTTATAAAATGAAGCAGCTCCCTACGTGGCGAGGTTAATAATAGATCAATGTCCTTTCTTTTAGGCGGAAATATTGTTTAAGCAGAACTTTCATTATAACATGATAACAGAGATCTTCCAAGAGCTAAATAATTTAAGATAGCCGCTGAAAAACAGGGAATGCATGTCACAATTTCAATTTGCTGAATGCCACCTAATTGTATTCTGCTACAATTAATAATCATCTTAATGGCTTTGCATATTTATGAATATATAAAAATAAATTAGACAATGCACAGGCCGGGATAAAATGTTGGTTCATAAACTTTAACTGCTGAATGGTAATTAAGCATGCTTCTAATCACAGGTTCATGTTTCATTGTGGATAGGCCTGACTGGAATGCAATGTGAAAGTTGCAGAAGATTTGGCTATGGAGTGACTTATTTTTCATGGAAGATTTAAAATCRCAATTTATTAAAAGGAAACATATATTTGCTTCCTATTTGCCTACATACTGCCATTTGCGTGGCTCTGGCTGTGAATGTCCAAACGTGTGGAAAGGGATTGGCTCTTGTCCCCTGCTCCCCCTCTAAGATGGTGGTGAAATTATTTGCTGCCTGCTCTTGGTCTGTATTGTGTAGGAGGCCATACTAAAAGGTTGGAAAAGTCCCTCATGGCCCTTAAATTCTAATTTATATTTGAGGTTTCAAGACTGAAATTCAGCTCACAATTATGCAAGTGTAAATTTAGGATAAAACCAAAGAAAACATTGCCTAAAGTTTCAGCCCAAGTGGAATTGCTCTCTGCTTACATTCATGTAGCTGAGAGATGAAYTTGTTTCTCTAGGGTTTCTCTTCAACCTGCACAGTAATTGCTTACTCTCATTAGGATTTTTTTTTCCTTTTATAGTTCTGTGCATTACAAAATGTCCCTGCTTTGTTTTTACTTGACTTTTCATAGTCACTAGAAATCAATGAACTTCAATGCATTTATTAAATAACGAGGATTCTAGGGATTAACATGCAAGGTTCTCTGCTGTAGCAAGAGAAGAAGGTAAAGAGTGGGATATTATTGCACAGCAAAGACARGCAGGGTGCTCTGGGTACAGGGATGCTCTGCTGCTTTCTCAGCAGGAGCTTCTGACTGCTGATCAGGTGGCCTGAACATCACTGCTGTCTTTATCTTCACCCTTAAAGTTGCTTCAGAGGATTCTCTTCCTCCTCCTCTTCCCCATGCCATGAAGGAAAAACCAAAAAAACCCCTTTTTCCACTCCTGCTTTGGTTGGACTCCTGGTATACTTGGCATCCTAGAGATAGGAAGTGRTAGAGCTTCAAACACAGCTGGATACCATTTGAACTTCAAAGACACAAAAGTATTTAGAATGGGCCATGCTGTAGGGATGCTGCATGGACCTTTATACTGTGCAAGTATGGRGAATAAGATTCAAGGTGAGAATAACAAGATGTCAGAAATTCTAATACTTGCACAGACCATAATAAAACAAAAGGAAACTCTTGTTGAAAAGTTTTGCTTGAATAACTGGCAATGAAATGATAATACGAAACTCATCTCTCCTTGAAGTGATCTTTTGAGATAGGACTTACCCACAGTATTARGCAAGGAGATTATGCCCTGCACTCTAGATGTTCTTTTATTTTATAAAAGAAATTGAAATTATTTTTGGTGGTGGTCTTAAGCAGTCTCAGCCTTCATATCAGCAGATATGGCAATCAGCTTTTCTTGGCGTGCTGTGCCATCTGTGGTCATCTAAATTGCATGCAAATCCCTTTCAGATTCATGATATTTGGCTTCTTCAGTTTGTGTAGCTTTACCCTGATACCACATTGACTGCAGGAGGGCAGGAAGCAACCTAATTCACTTGTGAGAAGTGAAAATTAATTAATTGAGTTAAATTATTATAGTAGTTTCTTCAGCTTCAAGATTGGCAAATGAGTGAGTTTAGTAAAAGTTCAGGGTGCAGTTCTGAATAACTTGAGTAAGAGAAYTGAAATGGTTTTGCTGATATGCAGTCAGAACTTCCTAAATCTCTAAACTATGCAGTTGATTGTGCAAAGTTAGAAATTCCAGTGGCTGTAATTAGCCTCAGGTGGCTTCATTTCTGCAAGTGCCCTCCTGGCCCGTCCTGTTGACTCGCCTCACTAGCGATTTATACAGCTCCCTTTCCCTATCATGCTGTAGATTTGTGGTTTATTTACTTTTGCTTTTGGAGTCTGTGAGCAGAAAGCCATCCTTCCCTGAAGTATCCTCAGGTATTTCCTGCTACCTATCTACAACATTCAGTTCTGCTTAGTTTAACAAAAATTTCCYTGGCACATAGCAGATGGGAAAAAAAGCATGGATGTGTGTGGGCAGAGGAGGAGGTGAGAGGATGCGGAGGAAATCACAAACAGAAATCTGGCTGCTCTTTTTGCTAGTTTCTGTTAAGATTMGCTCAGTTAAGTACAGTTACAGCTTTGCTTGTGGAGATACAAGTGACCTTGAATTTCTGAAGATTCTCTCGTTGCAGAAAAACCTTTTGTTTGATGAAGCTTAAGTCAAAAGAGACAGAGTGTGTGTCTCTATCAGCTTATTCTGTGTTGTGTTTTTTTTCATTATTTCTTTGGKTTTTTTAATAATAAGATTCCTGTGTACAGTTTAAAGTGTTTGCAGAGTGTATCTACCTGTGTCTCTTTCTAGGTTTAATTACCCACACTCACCACATGAAATCACTTGTTTCCATGTAAGTAGAGGCTTCACATTCTTCAGCATGCATCCAGAGAGGCTCATGGATATTATGGAAAACCAACCATATTTAAACCCTGTTTTATAGGTCCTTTGGAGAGGAACTGAGCTTMCTACTACTCTCTTGGCAGTCAACATCCTTTCCACATATCCAGTSTAAATGCTATGTATATCAGCAGGAGCTCAGCTGAATCCTACACACCCAATGTGCTCGCTTACCCGCTTAGCCATCCCTCTTAGTGATTTTGGAAACAAATTTAGGGTAGACTCTTCTTTAATAACTTCCGGAGCTGTCCCTTATGAACTAACAGCAGAGAGAAAATGCATGTGCTGGCACTTCTGTTCTCTAAATGTCATTGTCTGTAGCACAACTTTTATGCCTTTTATTTATAGGTATTAAGAAGGGAAGTATTATCCTTGTGTGTTTGAAGTCAGTAAATATCTTACCTAGTTGACATTTGGCCAAACCAAAGCCCAAACCCAAAGCATGGGGATGACAAGCTGCTTGTGGCATGATCTGCTACAATGCATTAAAGCTGGAGTACATATATGAACAGTTTTCTTTCTGTATGTGACAACTCTCACACAATGGTGTTTTGATGTGTCAACATGTATTYCCATCTCAACATGTTTAGGAATGATTTAGAAGGAAGCAGTGTCAAACCAGATTAATCAAACTTTGTTGTTTTAAGATTTAATCTGCTCCCAATTGCTTGATAGGAATTGTGCTTTGACTTTTTATTTTAAAAAATAGTATTATGGGTGAACATTTAAATAATTTCTCATGCTAAATATGCTGTAAATGGAATTTAATAACATTTCTSCTTTCTTGTGACTTGATCATTTGCCTACTCTGCAATGACAGAAGGATGATAGGTAGATATGCACACGGAGGTCATCAGAAAATCAATAACTGACTCTTCTTAAAGAGCAAACTTCTAATGTTCCAAAGCCTAAGRGGCTTTCTTTTTAGGGAATAGACATTTATTGTGCAGTGAATTATGTGATGGTAATTAAAATCATAGCATTTGAAGAGAGAGCACCGGTTGTATTGAGGAGCCATACCTTTCAGCTAGGATGCTCTGTGATTTGTTCATCACTGTCTAGAGGAGCTTGAAATGACGATTTCATTTCTGGTGAAAAATATATCATTAAAAGGTAATTGCATTGAAGAGAAAAGCATGCATGGTCTCCTCTTCCATTGCCTTCTTGGTGATTAAAGTCCTTAAGGAGGAACATGCCATTACATTTTTTGTGGCACATGGTTTAGATGCCCAAAGGGACTTCTRGTGCTAGACTAGTCCAGTGGGCATGGAAAGGGGGCCGCAAGGGATGCTGCTGCTGAAACGACTAAACTAACCCTTGTGTATTGTGCAGGTGGGATTTAATGCACATCAGCACAAGGAAGTTCAGAAGAAAAACTGATATTCTAGACTGCTTTCTTAGAGAAAATGAGGGGAAAAAAGCACACTCAAAATTGTGTTGCTATAAGCTGGGGAAAATGAACACTTCTACTGGAGAAATTAGGTATTTAACATGCAAAAGTTCCTTCAGTGATTTGCCAGCACGAATGAGGATATACTTAGTTCCTGGCCTGTTTCAGGCAAACTCGCTCTGCTTACTCAGAAAAACATATAATGAAAATAAATTTTCAGCACGAATGAGGAGACAAACTGTGTTTGGAAATAAAGTCATTAATGTGCTTGAGGTGTTTGACCTGGTTCTTGTCAATTGTCAGTGTGTTTGATTAGTGGAGTAGAAGACAATATCATTCACGGAAGGGGAATGTGGTGCCTTTAATGCAGTTTTGCTCTCTTGCTGTAATAGTATCTGTGTGAGAAGAGGACGTCTTGCTTCTACCTTTGCAGCGAAGATAAAACACTGTTCTGCTTTTGTGCAGCTGCCTGCCTCGCTGCTGGTGGGCTTTCGGTATCAGAGGAGCTCTAATATCTCAAATGCAACCGCTGTTCTTTCTGGTTATTATAGAGCACAGTTTCCAGGTTGGGTTTTAAACCTGGTGTTTTTAAGTCTGCAATGTTTAACTTGTCATCTGAATGTCACAGGGAGAAGGACTTCCTGCTTTCTGAATTAATTTTGAATATGTGGGAAGTGTGTTTCCCAACTGAAGGTCACTTTTAGGAGCTTCTACTTAGGACAGAGTGGTGGTATTATTATCATCATCGTCATCGTCATCATCATCATCATCATCATCATCAATAATAATTTTTCTTTCAGGAGGTGCCTTTAGGGTCCCTGAAAGAGCAAGACAACTGCAAGGGTGATGCAGAGCAGACCTCACAGGTTGCTGTCATCTTTGCAACTGTCAGAAGTTTTCTGGTGGTAAGTAAACCCATATATTTGAATAAATACATGTATTTTTTTTTAATTAATTTATGGTTTTCATGCTGAAAAAACTGTCAAGTTTGAGGTTTGATGATGGACTTTTTTTGTTTGCAATGGCATGAATATTTTCAGAAAAAATGAGTGATGTTTTTGAGCAACTTCCCTGCAGGATGCAGAGCCACTTAGGTATTATTTTCCATATGAATTTATACAACAAAGCAGTAGCAGAGAGGCAGGAGAGCAAAGTGTAAAGTGGCCTCTTGGGGGGTAATGATATGGTATGCATTGCAGGGAAAAGCAGGAAAGGAAAAGTGTTTGAAATCACTGAAGCCAAGCTAGCAGGTGTGAATAAAGGGGAGGATTACCCTGTGTCTAGCTTTCCACCATGAGAAAGCTATTTCTGTTGGTGGCATTTTATCAGATAACTGATCTTTCTGTGGTCTTGAATCCAGAGGCAAGACCCTACAATTGGTGGTTAGATCTGTGACGGTGCCAAGGGGTGTCTCAACTTTACGTATTGGTGCTAGGTTTGGTGGAGGAATAAACCTATCCGAAGCTCACTGATAACAGAAACAACTCGATAGACTTAAATCAACAAAGTCTTTATCTAATCAACTTTTAAAATTGCCTTTTCTGTTGAAAAAACAGTATATTTGCTGAATGCGGAGGTGGTGTTCTTTTGATTTCCCTGATTACCATTTGGAGGCGCCTTGAAATCTCTCATCCGCGTGGACGTGCACTCGTAGGAGATAGTTCTAGAGATGCTGAGCATAAATCGGATGTGTGACGTGCACTGGGTATAGAGCTGCAAAAGCTGAAGCTTCTGAGTGATGCAGGTGCCCAGGACTGTGCTCAGTGCGTTCTACGTGTGGAGCTGGAGCCTGCCTTTGGCTTTGAGGTTCRTCCATAGGAGCAAATGAGGATTTGGGGGCAAGGCAGGGGCTGTGGGTCTTTGCACTTCCAAGCGCGTTGTAGTTCTCTGATGCCGATGGCCTCTGTATTRGAGAGGGGAATGAGCTTTGCGACATGCCATAGGCAGGAACACAGAGCCTTTYTTGTTTCAGTCTGAAGTCACTTGCTGGAGCTTTCAGGCTGGTCTGTTGGCAGCTGAGCAAAAGGCCGTTTATTCTACATGACTCTCAGAATAGGTTTGAATAGTTTCCAAATACAAATCAGTGGTTTGTTCCCCCCGCAAACCAGTCAGAAACTTTTATCACATCTGCCAGTCAGTGCTSCTGCCTTTGTGGGTCAGCGTTGAAGAGCCGCTGCAATTAGAGCTTCGTTCTTATCGCTAGCTGAGCTTTAAGGCTCTGCTGCTGGAATGCAGGTTTGGCTCATAATGCATTAAGTTATTGGCATTTGACGTTTCCAGGTGTATTTTATTGAGCAAAGATGCTGGCCTGGTCCCTGTGATGGTGTATGAGTGCCTAAATCTTGGCACTTTCCTGAAGCTTTTTTCTTTAGATTTTTAAGTCCCTTGTTTGTGAAGAAGTCGTTTCTCTGCTCTCTCTTTCTCCCCAGGATATAAATCTGCTGATTAAGTAATGTTGCCCAGAGGAGCTCTGAAGATGCTTATCTGCTTACTGTGAAATASTGAATTGTGCTTTGTTTCACAGACTGTAACAGTGTGAAATATAGAAATAGGAAGATTTAACTTTTTGCAAAAATGTGCATTCCACCTCTGTTTTGTTGGCCCCAACCCTTCCCTTCGTTCCCTTGCTCTTAGACGAAAAAGTGGTAAAACTTTTACTAGTCTTACAAAAAGTGGTAAAACTCTTTTGGTTTAAAATGAGACGTCAACAATTAGAGAATAGCAAAATATGGAGTAACTCCTCCTCAGCACAATTCACACTGACGATAGCTTTCCCAGCAGCTGGGTAGCATAAGTCAGATCTGCTGCTGCTTCTCAGAATACCTATGTGGGAGCAAAATCAACACGTAAGCTTTGTTTATGTAGCTTAAAAGTTGGGAAAGCTAATTTTAATTCTAAAATAATTGGTAGAGTTGAATTTGTGAACGTCTTTATTAGCTCAATACATGGAACCTGCTAGAGCAAAGCAAACTATCGCTGCTCAGCTATCCTAAAAGAGCTTCTTTCCGCTAAYGTGGTTAAAAGCAATTTGTGTGAAAATAATGCACCAGAAAGAAAATAAATTATGTGATTCAGTAATTCGCAGTGATTGTAAGCTTGTCTACCAGCAGAGGTTTCATCTCTGGGGAAAAGAAAATTGCTGCTAATTTGTGACAGAGATACAAGTGTCAGTAGGGAAGAACTACATGGGCAAGAAAGATTTTCTTTTTTCCTGGATTTTTTTCCCTCTCTTTCCAAATAAATTTTTGGTTCATCTGCATTCTGCTTTTCATCTTTTTTGAGCTCCCTGTGCAAGTGCTCACGCTTTGTAATTCCTGGAACAAATTGAAGCTCTTCTGCATAACTGCATGTGCCTGACGAGGGTTTTGCACAGTAACGATTCCTTCAACTGAATGATCTCTTGGTATTCTTTTTTTGTTTTCTTATGTCACCTAGTAAATCACTGGTAAAGATTAAATATGGATGTTAGGTGTTTTTCTCTCAATTCAAAAGTTGACATAAGGTAGCAAATTCTTTCATTATTCTGTTTGGTGTGATCTTACCTCAAATGTAGCCTGTTTTTGTTGCACTGTTGGGAATTAGCATATTGCATCATGTTTGCTGGTATAGATTTATGGCAAACGTCCATGGAGCTGTCCTGTAGCTGACTCAGCACTGGGCGTGTAGACTGTGTAAAATGGATTACCCTTAGCTCTGTCAARGGGCAGGGGAACCCCTTACGCAACTGGAAATCACACGTTATTTTTGAATGGTTCTTAGAATGGTACAATAGAACTTCGAGTTTGTCCTGAAAAATCTAGATCTGTTAGGAATTAGGAGGAAAAAAATGTTGAATTACCCATTTCACAGGCAGCTTTATTCTGAATGACAGTTCACACGCTCTAAGCTTCCAAGGCCAGAATGTGTCTACATGTATGGGGTATTTTATCTTCCTCAAAATGATGGGTGAAGGGAAAATCAAAGTAGAAGATTCACTCAATATTTGATTACAGAATGCTTGGGCCTTCTTTGGGAACATTTTGTATTAATGTGGGTTTGAAGAAGAGAGAAACTAATGACTTATCCTAGGAAAAAAAAGATACTGAGAGCAAACTGAGTAAATGTGATCAGCTCTCTTCCACTTACCTCTCCACAACCCCCTGGAGAAGTAGTAAGTGGATTGAAGTATCCTTAAAAAATGTGCAGCTGATCAGTTAGGTTCAGGGACGGGTACTTGTCTTTCTGGGCTTGGATTAGAAGTTGATTAATGCATCTTTTACCTGCTGCATTTGCTGTCGTTAAAACTTTGTAGCAAACTTTGCTTGAACTTTTTTCTCTGATGCTCCTTCCGAACTCTTTATGCCATACAACTACCTTTCAGTAGCACCGTGTGGGGCTTAGGGTGGTCAACRAAGGTGAAAATCGAACACGAATTAATTTTTATCTCTTGAAGTTACTGTTTTGTTTTTGATGATATGGGCTGGGTCATAGCAATTGCTGAGCTGTAAATTGCTACTAAATGGTAGGACTGCAGTGGTTGTTGTGAAGATGGGGTGATCTAGAAGAGACAGCTTGTACAGGAAAAAATGGTCAGTCATATTAACGAAACTGGCAATAAATGCCACAAAACATCATCGTCATTTTGTACTCATTCTGGTCAGGCTGTTGAGCTAGATGAACTATGTCCTTGTTTGTGTTTCAGTGAAGAAACCTGAAATATAGTCACTTYGGGGAAAGTGCAAGTGTCTTGATTTATTTATGTCATTTTATCAATTTTGCACAGGTTTTGTGGGGAGGAGGGAATGAAAGAAGATCAGCAATTTCAGATGAAGACAGGCAGAAATGTTTACAAATGCCTGTCACACCCCAAAAGCTGTAATCAAGTTACTCACGAGGAGCAAAATAATATAATTGATTATGAAACTAGAAATTGGTGCCTAGAGCATTAGGAGAGCTGACAGTGTGAGCCAGTGTGTTTACGAAGAAGAGTAGGTGCAAATCTATTAAATATGCTTTTAAAGGGAAGGGATCTTCTGTGAAACGATACAGTATCAGTAATTTATGGCCACATACAAACTGCTGCTTCGGTGATCTATGGTGTCAGGAAGGGCTATTAACATGATTAGAGTTCAGAGTTTAATTCACTTCCGTTTTTGAAAGAGGAGAATTATCTCCTGTAAAGACTCCCAGGAGCTGCTGTATGAGGATGCTGCTGTGTTAAGCTGGAGGAACGATGTGAAAGTATCAAGAGAGGCGCTGGGCTTTGCATCTTCTTATTTATTAYGTGTGTGATACCCATGATGAATCTGTATTTTACTTTCCTCAAAGGAAGAAGCTAATAAGCAGAAGTAATAAATAACTAGGGGACTTGTTTCTARTATTATCATTCTATCACGAGCTCTCTCTTTTTTTAAGTACCTCAGTTAATAAACTCAATCTATGTGGATTTTCCAGTGTGGGATGTGGGTACATCTCTTCAAAACCCAGCAGGTAGCGGGTGGGAGAAATCCTCTTTTTTTTTCCCTTGTGCCACCACGTCTTTGTGCATGTGCCCTACTGTGAAGTATCCACGTGTTGGGGAATTGCTTTTCCCCTGCTCTGAGGTGGGCAGGGCAGCATTCAAACTGGTCCTGTACAAATATTGAACTTGCAGAGCTGCAACTTTTTCCCCATGAACTCTTCAGCACTTTTTAAAGACGAAGTTGCAAAAGCTGCTGGTTATAAATCATGGAGAGTTGTTGCTATCCTCAAAAGCAGTGGAAAGATGATCCCTCCTGAGATTTCTCTCACTGCTGCAGTGAGAATCCAGCTGTGTCGGCTCAGACACGCAATTGTTCTTAATTAGCAGCAGCCCTACTAGAGCTCATGGTATCTGATCGGTTGTGTCTCTGGCTCATGGACTTACGTGGTGAATGAACAAGGACCCACATGTTGGCCCCTCTTGATGTGCCATAATTGGGAGCTGATCTTTGCGAATCTGGGGCTGTGAACACTTTGCCTTGCAAAGCTGAACCAAGGCTCTGTATTGCATGCAGGCAAAGTATTCAGGGAAGTAAAATTAGGACTATTATGCCATCTGATAAAAGAAGCTTATTTTCCCCTTCTACATAGTTACCTGTATTTTGCAAAGATACCTCTAGGGTCCCAGCTTTGAGGGTCCCCATGTGCTTTTACCTGATTTCTCTTAAGTGATGCTGCTACCTGAGCATGGTTACTGGAGTATCTTATGTTGGGAAGTTTCCTGCTTTTCTTTTTGTGGAGGAGCCTGGTTTTAAGTCAAGTCTCACCAAGTAAGTCACCAGTTGCTGACAAAATTGATTCCAGTGTTGATACTCATTTGCAGTCAGCTTTACCCCCTCAATCCTTTAAGTTCACACGTAGTGAGTGAGAGGAGGCAGAGTACTGCAAGGGGCAGGAGGTGCAGCCGGCCAGGCTCTGAATGTAGATAACCTGCCTGGCAGCTTGTGCCTCCATTCAGAGGCTGCCCTGGCAGGCWGCACAAAAAGGACCCTTCAGGGCTGCAGCTTCTGCTTAGGGCCACCACACRCTGTGGCCTCTGTCCTGCTGTGTGACCTGATGCAGTTGATGTAGCCCATGATCTACTGTGGAAAACAAGATACTKCAGAAATTAGGATGGAGAAGTTATCATGTGAGAACCATTCTCTTGTACAAGATCTGAAGTCATTTCACGGCTTTAGTCCAAAGAAGAAAAAAGAAAGAAGTGCTCCCTTCTCAGTACTGAAAGACTTGATCTCTTCTGGAGATTTTAAAATCAGAACTGCCTTCTGAAAGTCTGATCTTGCTGCCACAGCCTTGGTATCATGCATGCTTGTATGAATGATCTTTAGTTTGGCGCAACAGTTAATGTAATGAGTTAGGCAGGGCATCATTACCCTCATTTTATGGACAAGAAATGCAGCCCAGAGAAACYTATTTGAAAATTAGGGAAACCAGTGACTGTAAGGGAAAAGAGCCAATCTCCRAGGAGGAAAGACTGGTATAAGTAAAAAGATGACTCTCATTGCTTGCTTCCCTAGGAAATCTCTGCAGTCCCAAGCCTCAGTGRTTTTAGATGAGATATATGCCAACCAACCCTGTATATTTGCTTCCCGGGCACAGTTTTTCTTCCCTATTTTGCCTCCAGAGCTGCTGCTCGCTATCTTGGGTGTTCTTCTCCTGCTCAGTTTTCAATTAATCTCTCCATACTTGTCTCGGTCTGCCCCTGTCCGACTGCCCCAGAGCACTCCCTGCCCCTCCTCTGTAGGAGAGAAATACAATTCAATGGGGAGRAAAGAGAATCTGCGAGCAAGTAGCTGTGAGAGCTATTTGAGATGTGTTTATAGGTGTGTACCCCTTACTTTGCTTACAAAGTCTGTTCCAGTATCTCAAGATTCTTTTTTAATCTTCTGCAGCTTGCTTGCCTTATGCCTTTACTTCTGGACTAACTTATTGGTTTTATCTTCTGCTAGGATGGGTGAAACTAGGCAGACACAGTGCTCTTATTGTGACCTTCAGCGTTGCTCCCCCAGGTAATATGAAAAGCCATATAAACCCAGATGCAATTTTCTGTGTCTGCTGTAGGCAAAGTGTCTTATTAATGGAGGGACCACAGGGGATTTTGATTGAGTTGTTACTTCAGACTGTCACACTGGCTTAAAGATAAGTTATGCTTGGGGTAGTGTGGCCCTATCTCCCCATGCWTTTCACTTGGGTATAAAATAATCCTGTCATAGATGCTTTTCTATTATCAAAATGTTTTAGGTGAGGTTGGAATTAAAAGCTCTTGGTGTGAGATTGATCTCCTAAGGGAGCGATATGTGAGGCAGTAACTTTATTTAGAACTGGGTTTGTGGAAGGGAAGTATCTGGGAAGGATATGGAGAATTGGAGAGGGCGCTGGGTGGGAATTCTTGCAGGGAATATATCAGGGAAGTTGCTTTGGAAGGAAGCTGATATTCTGCTCTGTGTGTTCATGAGGATGGAGTGCAGGAGGTGGGCTGCACCTCTGCTAGCCCATGGGCGAGTGGAGTCCTTGTATTTTAGCCATCAAATTGTCTGACTGTATGTGAAGGCAAGAAAGAAACTAAAATAAAAATTCTTCTTGTCTAAAAGCTTGATTTCAATGCAGACAGAGTGATTGCAACTTCCAAAGAGCTTTTTCCCCAAGAGGAAGTTTTAGCTGGCATAAAAGCTAGCTTTTGACATCTTTCTCATGTAACGACTGTATTAACAAAAGAATGCCTCTCTGTTGGCTGCCTTTGTAAAACAATTCTAGTGCAGTTCCTCATAGTCTTAACTCTTGCAGGTGACTTCTAGGCAGCAGGAAATTGCCACTGAAATGCAGCAGGTCAGCTTGTGCACACACAGGGAGTGTTACAAAGCTCCATGCAGCTCGAGGAAGGCTCTTTGCAACTGTTCATTCCGCTTGCAGTGGACACTCACAGCGCACTGATATTTGCTGTGCTGCAATCCTTAGTTTCCATATCCCAGCTTGTATTCYCACCTGCAGCACGACCACACGTGCCTCCAACCTGAGCTGCTGCAGTCTGGTCCTGAAAAGCCCACAGTTCTTGGAAGTCCCTCCTTTATTAACGCCTGGTTTTAAATGTTTCCACAGTCTCTCACAGTGGCTGCTTGCTGAACATCAGAAGCTGCTACCCCTCCRAAAACTGATCTCGTTTTTTTCATGTTTTCCAAGCTGAAAGAAATAGAAAATCCCAAGCGAACACTATGGAAAGTAAATTAAATGGGACTTGTACATCTTTGCATCTTTTTTTCCCTTATGTGGCYTTTGACTGGATCGCTGGAATGAAAATACACCTTCTCTCTCCCCACGGTGTTTGAGTTGTGTGAAGGTGGACTCAACCCTCTTGGTAATGGAGAAGTTAGGAGGGAAGATTTGGCTATTCTGTTAGTTATGTAATTTCTYTGCTATACATCTGGATTACTTTCTGAAGTAATCTGGAATGTTAGAAAAGAAATTCAGTTATAAGAAATCATGGTTGTAAAGTACTCCTCACAGTGTGGAATATCAGTGATTTTTTGGAATCGGTTATTCTGAGTAACTCAAAAACCTTACTCTTTTRCTGCCTCTCTCTTTCCCAAATCTGCTTCCTTGCCACAAGACAAACTGTGCTTGAATTAAATAGGCAGACAAAATATAAGAATCGGAGATATTGCCMCAAGAGTGTCACGCTTTTGGTATGCTCAGTTTCGGCCCATTCTCTTTTGAGGCTCTGGAGAAGAAACGTTGTCAATTTAAGTTATTTCTTCTGGRAGCAGAGCAGGATTGAGCCAGTCACTCATAGAGTTGAGTTGTCCCAATATTTCTGATCTCTGTGATACTAGGATGGCTTCTTCAGGCTGCTGTTCATCTTTTGAAGTTGTATTTATGACTTTCTGTAAAGAGTTCCAAAAATGAGACCTACCTGTGTTCTCCCTTTTCTCTGTGTAAGCATGTGGGAGATTCACCCACAGTTAAATCTTCCACCTTCATAGAAAATTGTTACCATCTCTTGCTTTTCTGCAAACTYAACAAACATTTAAGATAGGCTGGTTAAAAACAAACAACCAAAAACAAATAAAAATCAAATTAAAAAAAAAAAGGGGAACTGATTTATGTGCAATGCATTTTAAATAACCTTTCTGACTTCCTCCTTCTGTAAGATAATACTAATAAAAAAACTCTAAGGAACAGGGCTTGACTACAGAGAAAGAACAGATACGTGTTTGAAACCCTCCTGCCTGAAGGGCTGTGTGTGGGGGAGGATTTTCCTAAATGGAAAACAGTGTAGTGAGAGCACTAGAAGCCACGATGACTGTGTGCRTCTTCCCTCTTTAAAACTGAAATTTCCAGCATGGCACCACACTAGCAGCAATACTCACACTAAAGTCCTAGCCTGTCTATACAGGAATCAGGGAGAAAACTCGCTTTGTTTTTAAGATGATATAATTTGCAAGCTGTGATGATTGGAGGCTAAACAAAGGGATGAAACTCGTTTTGTGTCTTTTTTTTAAAAAAAAAAAAAAAAGCACATTCCTGTACTTTCTTGAATTGCTCTGCAGTCGTTTTATCTTCATCKTGTTATTGTCATTTGGGTAGAGCCGCTGCAGCTGACTCCAGCTGTGAAGAAGCGCATAGATTTTGTAGAGAGCATCAATGAGAGAATCATTGCTATGAATGTAGCCTGGAAAGGTTGAAAAAAGAATGGGAGAGAAGTGCTGGAGATTGGCATTGTCATCATTTACATTTTATTAATATATATTAGAAATGTTATGCGGTACCTATTGCAAACTGTTCTGAGAATATAGGGGTCATATTTCCTGATGGTATAGGTATAAATCAATGAATTAAAAGCATAACAGTTTTAGACCAGTCTTGGAGTCTGCTTTAGTCGGATGGGAGAAGGTTACCTTTCTTTATCAGGCTACATTGAAGAAGGTCTTTGCTCTTCTCTGCATGTTACAGTAACTGATAAGAGGCCTTTATTGTAGTGGAGAAAGGCATATGGAGAGCAAACAACTGGAAATAAAGGCCAGACAAACTCAAAATGAAGGAAAGACACTTACTGTGGAGAGTGGAAGGTGGTACAACATAGGACGACACTATCAGGTACCAAAACGGATGTTTTATCTGCTTTCTTTTATGTCTTTAGTTCATCTTCATTTCTGGAAGGTTATTGTTTGGAATCTTTGGTCTTAATACAGGGATTACTGTGGAAAGYAGCAAATTATTGTCTTTTGCTCCCACTTCTAGTAGCAAACAAGATGTCAAGGGAGTTTTTCCTGACTGGGAAGGCGCTGGTGAGCCCAAGGCAACTCACCTTTTTTTTTAATAATTTGTTTCTATGCTTTTCAACTGGGCAGTCTGTCATCTTTGTAGAGATGTAAAGAGTATATTGGTGGCYTTTATAAAGCTGTAGGATACTCTGCGTGTTCAGCTAGAGCACATGGAGTGAAAAAAAATGGCTCTCCTGCAGTCCTGGGCAAAACTCATTTTCTTCAGCAGACCAGAATTTCACACAGGGTCTGCTATTACCTGTTCTTTCCATTCATTGCACAGGCAGACCCCTTGCCAGGAGAATATATGTCTGAGAAAGGGCCTCCTGGGCCACTGAGACCATTTTCCCGCTATCTTATCAATCATGTCATATAATCCCTTTCATTAAATGATCAAACTCCATTTTAGAGCTGCTAACACTTTTTGCCCCCACTTCTCCCACTGGAAAACTGGTATAGAACCTCATCTTCCATTTTCTAGCATGTATTTACTCACAGCTGGTTTGAACCCACTTGGTTTTAGGACAACACTCTCCATCGACATAAATACGCTTTTTCCTCCTGATTATTTAGTCATCTAGTGGATCTATAACCAAAAGTTAAACCACTTCTCGGCCATCTTTTGCTTCACTTGGTCAGACCAGCAATGATCTCTTAGTCCTCTCCATCTRTTTCAGAAAACAGAAATTGCCTAGATGAGAAGTGCTTCTCACTARTTGCTATATGCTCTAAAGAAGAAAATGGTGGGGCAAACTTCAGAGCACTGCTAAATTGAGAATCTGTTTTAATTTAACTTCTATTTCATAGCTCTTGTAAGAGATGTCACCTGTTTTCCGTTCTGGTGGAGCCATGTCAAGCTTAGCAGTATGAAAGGCCATGTTTATCTTGCATCAGAGAGGTTCCTCTATAGAGAGAACTAGGAGTATGTGTAGTAGAAATAATCTTTAGGGGCTACTGTGCAAAATACTGGATATACTGGTATGAGATGATRCAGTTATTTATAATATTCACAGAGACTACTGTGCAAGGTCTGCAGGTTTCTCCCTCTCATTATCTTTTCTTAAGGGACCTTTGCTACCATGTGAGCAGGCGCAAACTTAGCCTGTGGTCCAGACCTGGTTATCCCGCTGCGTATTTCTTCTTACCAATGAGAAGTCAAATTTCAACCCCATGATATATGCCATTGTTAGCCCGAAAAATAACAACATCTTCAAGTTTAAAGAAAAAGATARAACAGCTGAACAATTTAGGATGTGGGAAAGAGGTTGGGGGGAAAAAAATGTCACTGGGTAGAGGGATTGAGATGAAGGTCTGATAATCGTGAGTCACATGAAAAATACCGTAGTGAATAATTATTTATTGTCTTTATTTCACAATAAAGAATCAGAAAGCATCATGTAAAAGCAGCCAATGAACTTCAAAATAAACAAAAGGAGAAAGAAGCTTATTCTTCACACAGCATCTGTTTGTGGAATCTTTGCAGAGGATAATCTGGTKGTTGAAAGTTTGCATGGGTTCAGACATGGATATGGGACAATCTGTTAACTCTAAAAGAGAATCTCCATTAGCTCAGGAAGTCCTAGGGTCACCAATGGAGCTTGTTCTGGGAAAGTATTACTTTATTCAAAGAGCCTTGGAGTTGTGCAAGTCCAGCCTTTTTTAACATGGTTTTGAACATCTGGGATGTTCTTGTATTCCTTATAAAATTTCCATCCTCACAACTAGCAGTGAATTGGGATTGCTAGAGGGATTATGTCAGTGAGTGATATTTCCAGTTACAGGTTTCTGACATGCAAGTTGGTCCTCAACYTCTGAGCTGAAATCTCTTAATACTGAAGAGAGGTCATTATAGATTCTTTGGGGAAAACGGTCAGAAGAACTAGATGCCAAGGGAGAGTGGAAGAAGTGTTTAAACTTTGTGTTTAAGCACAAACCCGTGTTTGTGATTGTTGGAGATATTTGAAAAGAGCTATATTGGAGTCTTCAACCTATTGATATGAGCTTTGGGAACTAGGCTGTAAGCTCCCTGAAACACGAGCAGATGTTTTGGAATATAGCTTCAAAGCTTTGAAAGACTGTTTTCCCCACATGCTGTTCTATGTGAGGAGACTTTCAAGAGCTGCTGAATAAATTTTATTATCTTTTCCACAAAAGCCCTAACCACACGGAAGAAGCAGGCTTTGAGCAGGCTTGGGCTCAGAAGTGAAACAATAACAACATATTGCAGGCCCAATTGAACGAAAATGGAATAGAAAAGCAGGAGATGCATGTGAGCCGGTTTGGGACCCAGGGGGATGACGGTGCTGAGAAGCTTCAATAGCTTCTTCCCGAAGATAAGTAAGCACAGGGGAGCTATATTGGCTTCAGCTCTGCTACATTAGATACAAGAATTCTTAATGTTGGGGAAGAATATAGAGGAATAACAATCCAGATGTTAGTCATGTTGTTTTATGTGCATTTAGAAAGCACTCTGACATTGAGAGTGTGCTGAGAACCTATGTAAATTTGAATAACTACCAAAAAAAAAGGCRAGAAAATACAGTAACTTGTGCTTTTTTACCTATTCTTCGACCTGTTCCCCACGTGGTAAGTGGGTATCCTAAATATACTTAGGGATATTTCTGACTGGCATTCTGGAATTTAGCAAACTTGAAAAGGAGGTATTGAGAAACAGCAAATTGAGGCATAAGAAATGAAATCCCAACTCTGCTGAAGCGCCATCCTTTCCACCTGAAAGCCCTGAGGTTCAACAAGTAGMGCTTACTGTTATTAAAACAAGTGAAATACCAACATTCAGTGTGATATTTTCACAACCTTATTAATAATTTGGCTTTGTTAAGTAGTAGCTGGGGAAAAAGAAAAGAAAAAACAAAGCAGATGGTTCTTTTATTAAATACAATTTGGATGGTTTTAATTTTTTTTTGTTTCTTTAAGTTAGATGATTTTCAGGGTGCATCTGCCTGGTGATAAAAACAACAACAAAAAACCAAAACAAAAAATAACCAAAGCAAAGAGCCTCATTTTGGAGTGYCCTCTTTAGACTGTGTTTGCCATGTGTCTCTTGTTAAGATAGGGAGCTTTCAAAGTGAAAACCTAAAGTAATTGTGAYATCTCATTGACTTTTTGAAGAGGATTGCACCTTTCAATCACACCAGACCACTGAAAACTCGAGTGCATTCCTTAAGTTCCATCCTGCCTCTTTTGGTTTATTTGTAAGGTCAAGACTGACTTATAAGTAATTGCACTTCCTGGGGGGAAAAACAGTAACAGATTTTGCAATAGTTATTTTATGTGATGATGTGCTATGCAGTTTATTCGACCAAAAATAGGGTTCCTGGCTGTGATGTGACACACATTTAGCATTTAGGCATAAGGCCGGTTTGGTTGCCAATATATTGAGGGATTTTCAGGTGGATRTCTGACTTCTAAAATCATAGCTTCRGTATTCTAAGGGATAAAAACAACCTCTAAATTGTAGGTTAAAATACACRCCTAAAGTRRCTCTGAAATACAGGAAACATGCAAGCAGAAGTCTCTGCTTAGAGCAGGCTCTGTTCAAATTGCCAGAGCCTCTTTAGCAGCTACTCTGCATTGTGGGTTTCTCTRGCAGAAGGAAGATGACAAGGTTGCCAGGCTGCCTAATGATCTTCATCTAACGTTTACCTTATTGAGAGGGGAATAATTCTGTTAAATTAACATGCTAGCAT
The DNA here is from genome assembly GCA_003342815.1 of Eudromia elegans. Taxonomy (NCBI): domain Eukaryota; kingdom Metazoa; phylum Chordata; class Aves; order Tinamiformes; family Tinamidae; genus Eudromia; species Eudromia elegans. The sequence continues at coordinate 1,621,589 of PTEX01000016.1, read as the reverse complement.
ATTTGCCGTCCAGCTAGCTGATGAATTAAATAGCCTGAAGAAAATGTTTTATGACTCGTTTATCCATAAAAATGGCTGAATTGTTTAACGCAGAGGAGAATGACGTGCTTGAGAGTTGACTGCTGCGGTGTTTTATACCTTTTTCCCATTAAAAAGGTCCTGGGACTCCTTGGGAAGGAAGAGGGCACATGCAGGAGGCTCCTGCTCTCGTGCATCCCAGCCTCGCTCCAGCRCTGGCTCTTTGCTGCATGAGCTCCTGCTTGGAGGAAGTGCAGACCGTCCCTGACAGCTTATGAGCCTGTGACACTTGGATCGCTTTATCAATCAAAGGGGACACGTTGTGCCAGCCCGGCCAGCTGTCCTCCTCCATCAGTGACGGCAAGTGCCTCGCTGAAGGCTGCAGGTGCCAGCTGCCATCCGCAAATAACCGCTGGACCTGCCCTCTGACAAATGTATTTAGGGAGTCTGTTTTGATTGGGTTTTCTGTCTCGATGGTCCCTTTTGAGTTGTGGTTTAGAAAAGGAGAATAAACAAATTGAAGGCTGATAAACAAACCAGCACATCTTTAACAAGGAGCACAAGCCCGGGGTTTGACTTGTCATGGACCAGTCAAGAAGCATCGCCCTAAGTGCCTTGACAGGAGGAGGTGGTGGTGGGGATGCCATGGGCTGCTTGTGCCTGGCCTGACAGAAGCTTGCAGGGTCACACTGAAATTTGAGGATCTTGGATCCACTGGACTTTGAAGTTTTACATTACTCCTTTTATTGTAGTTTGTCAGATTTGTCAAGAGCTCAAATGTGGGATATTTTTGTTCCTTTTCATTCATTACTTACATTTATGTCATTTTGGCAGATACAATCACTACGCTTTTCTTTTTCAGGGAAGTTTTTACAATCTGAGMGCTGCACTTTTTTCTTCCCTAGGCTATCAGAAAGAAACGTTTAGCTCCTTTACCTGTCAGTCAGGGCCTGGCCATGATACAAAGCGCTTTGGTTTGTGTGCCGTTCACAGGAAAGCCGGTGGAATAGATTGGACTGCAGGTTTAATCAAGGGAAGGAATCTCCTCTTATGCTTTTGTCATGTGCAGTACTTAAACTGGCTTAAACATAAAGAATGTGTTTCTGGAGGGGGGCCGTGATGTCTGAGTGTGCCGAGTTATGTATCCTGACGAGAAAGTCAGTGCTGGCGTCKAGGCAAGAAGTCCAACTCTGTGGAGTGTTGAAACCTGCTGAGTTTGACAGTCAGTAAGTGATTAAATTCATCCCAAAGAGCTGAAGGAGTCTTTCATATCTTTATCAGTTTACTAGGCTATGAAAATGATCTCTGGAGCTTTTTCAGTAGAAGACTCAGTTTTATGAGAAATATGTTTTAAATGTGCCCATTAGATTGTTCTGGAGGCAAATTTGCTTTTCTTGAGTCACTTCCCGTGTGAGAGAGAAATCCATACTTTGCAGATATTCTGACATTGTTGCACTGCCTGAATGTTTCTGTGTACAAGAGCTCCATCATCCGTGGTGTGAACCGGTGGCTTTCAAATCCCTGCGCCATGGCACTACATCAACCTGAAGTCTTGAGAATGCCAAAAGTTAGGAGTGTTGAGCACGTTACATTGGGGAGCTTGCAAACACTATATCCAATTTGGGATATAGTTCTGGTATTTATCTCCAGGTTCCAAATAGGCTTTTCAACCTGAGAACCTGAAARACTGTGGGCATAAGATGAATCGCTGCGGCTTGCCCAGGACTTGGCCATTTAGCCTCCTGTGCAGAAACATGGTTTTCAGGGTGGAAAAGTTCCTACTGCTGCTGCAGTCCCCAGAATTATATACAGTAGGCAATATAAACCATATTTATAAATGAGACTAGTGCTATTTGAGATGGCAGCAATTCTGAGCATAGCAGGTTGTCCTATATGTCTCTRTTGTGTTTTCTCTATTATCATTGCTAGATCCTTGTCTTCATTTGATGCTTTCTAGGCTTCTCATTCTTATTCTCCAGCATGTATGACTTTTCTATTATTTACTTGCYGAACACAATCGCTTACAATTTTCCAAGTTGAAAAGATGAAGCTCCTTTGAAAAATGTAATGGAACATCCCCAGGTTGAAGCAGGCCCTGAGCATAGCTGATGGCATAGGGCTTTTAATTTACTAAACGTCAGTGCTTTGATGGCAATTCGACATGACTGGTGATTGCCTGCATCGTGGTACTGCTGTGGTTGAAAAGGCTGTTTTACCTTTGGAAGACAAGAAAGCTCCGCTGAGCAGCACAGAGCCATCTCCTGTGACCTGCTAATAATTTTTTTTTTCCCCCTGAGACACTCCAGTTGTTGAGGAGCATAAACCTTTAGGGGGGGAAAAAATATATCTTTGAGTATGGTTTTGTGTAAGTGTGTATTTTGAATAGGTCAAACCAGAAAGATGATGATTTGGTCTCTCTTTGAATAACAGCACTCTTATTCAGTAGCTGKCTATTCAGTAGCAAGCTATCAGTAGCTTGCTCTGCTGGGAAGTTGCTCTTGATTTGATAGGTGGGGAAAATTTGGTTTTCAAGAGATTTTTCTTGCATTTATCTTTCCTGTCTGACTCTACATACAAACTTTTTCTGTATTCCTGATGTTTCTTGTTGGGCTCCTCAGAAGAGTGATTGGCCCTGTGTGAGCTGGAGAAGTTTAAAGGGAGAGGCAGGGGAAAAAGACCCATTTGGTTCTCATTAATTTGACAAGATGATCCTGTTCTAGAGGAGGCCATGTTGTGGATAGGGAAAAGAGGCAGGAATTTATACTAACAGCTCAGTGCAAGTGGTTGCAAACCCACCTGCCAAGGAAAGGTCTTGTTTCTAAAGAATAATTCGGGGTCTGCGGTGCTTAGGTCGTGTCGGACTGTCACTCTGTGATCCATAAACTGCACTGCCTGCAACGGAGAAGGGAGCGCTCTGCCAGTGCTGTGCTAGTGACTGGGGAGGGAATATTCTCTGTGGGAGCRGGGCAACTTGGTTCTTGCATGCTCTTTGAAGAAATAAGATTAAAAAATAAAATATTTTTCCCCTYCGTCCCCCAGAGATGCACATTCTCGAGTAATCTTTCCTAAACTGACAAGTGCATATAGAAATTTTAGTTGTGGATAGAACAGTAGTCTCTAATTGGCAGGGTTTGTATCTTATCCCTGACGGCAGGATTTCTTGTGTGATTTCTTTCTTTTAACATATGGCCTTTAGCCCTTGTCCGATGGACAGCTGGGAGGCCAGAGCAGGATTTGCTGAGATCCTCCCCTGTTGTTCTCATGCTCAGCTTGTGGTGGTTGTGGGTCTCCTGCGGTCCTGCATGGCCCATCGGTTGCTGGTGCACRGTGTATTAATGTTCATGACTTGCTTTGCTCTTGCTGCTTCTGGAGAATCCATTTAAAAAGGTTTATCTAAAACTAGATTACTGTCACAGTTGGAAACATTTAGCACCGCTGGACCAATGAGGAATAATAATTTAGAAGGGCTGACTAGATTTAATCAGCTTTTAGGAGATGAGACTTAATCAAACATAAGAGATTGAGAAGGCTGATAGAGCTAATGAATTTGAATATATAATATGGGTCCTGCCTGAATCACGGTCCATTTTCTCTTGCCRCAGGTAATTCAAAATAGTAAAGCATTTTGCAAAAGCTAGCAAGTTGGTAGATATAAAATCCTGTGTGCTATATGTCTGGGTTATGCTGCATTAGATGCTGAGGTTGTGACTTTGCTCCCTTTTTTTTTTCCCCCCTTTATTTTTCTTTTTCCCTACCAGAATTGGGAATGACTTGTTCCRTTCTGGTGTTTTTGTGTGCTGTTGTCTCTGCTCAATAACGGCCTTCATGGTGATGTTCTTTAAATCAGTGTATTTACAAGACAGATTTGGTTGCCAAAACCATCAGGAATTATAGGACTTTTTTATTACATCAATATTTAGAAGTTATACTTGAAATTAAATCTTTATTATGCCATATGCTGTTGAAGACTCTCTCTTTTGCGTGGTGTATCCATCCCCGTTAGCCACAGGCAGTGCGTGTCGTGATGGGATCTTTTAGCAGATTTCAGATGCTGAGAGGTCCGAGGCAAATTTAGATTTGTCAAAGTGTTTTTCAAGGGAGGGTAGAAAAAAAATAGAGGAATCGTCTTAGCCTTAGCTAATGAATGCTGCCTACTCAGGTTTTTATCTTCTTCTTGTTACTATTGGAAGTAGAAAGGCACCTCAGTTGCCAATTCAGCTGCTTTACCGTGGACTTCTCTCCTGGGATGTAAGGAAATGCRCACTGGACCTGGCAGTCTTCCTCCAGGGACTCCAGGAGAAGCCCTGGCAAAGCAAAGCAGAGTTCCCCTTTTGGAGATGTATGCACCCTGTGCTTTCCATAGTAAGTTTGTTCCCTAAAGAGCTCTGCAGTAAGGCAGCAAGTGGTCTCATTCCGCAGCACGTAGGATCAGAAGGATTCACAGTTGGATGCAGTTCAGCTGTAGGGTTTTGAGCAGATACCAGAATTCTTCTCTTGGGAGAATATGTTGCTGTACTTTGACTGGTTGTTATTGATATCTCCCTTTCCCCCCTGCTCCCTCCTTGACTTTTTGGGAAGGTTGTATGTTTGGGATTTACAGCTTTATTTTATTTATTTATTTTTTGTTTATAGTAATTGTTGTAGTGAAGATAAATGGAGAAGAAAGCTTTAATATGTTCCTTGGTCTTGAAACTAGCTCAAGGTTAGAGATTTTGGGTGACTTTTATTGTTACCATTTCTGATAACACCCTGTCCATATGAAACATAAACTAAAATAGAAACCTTCSTAAGGATGGCAACTAACTGGAGATAGAACTGCAGGACTGGCATGGAGATACAAATTGCTTATTGCTCATAGTATTTGTCTACTTAAAGGCCGCTTCTCTCTAGAGAGCCTGACTTACTTAAAGAAGAATTGCAGCGCTCTGAGAGAAGTTTCCTATATCATAGCAATGTTATAGAAACATGTTGTGAAACCAGCTGCCATGAAACTGAATTACAGGTGTTGTATTCTTTGCTGCTTAAATTGCTCTATTATATCACGGGCCTTATCTTTTTGTTTTGAACAAATAACTGCAATTTAGTAGAAGCCTATGAGATGATGGTATAAGCAGTCAGCGATTGTTTAAGGCTTCCATAATGATGGAAAATTGTTCTGATCCTATTGAAGTGTGTCGTCTTTGTCCAAATCCATATGCAGTGGCTGAAAAAAGAAAACTGTTTCCTTGTGGCGTGCTTTTTTCTAAGTTTGCTTTTATATTTTTCAATGTGCAAAACAATCCCCTCCAGGTTTTTAGACTACTTAGAGCAGCGCAGTCATTCATATTTAATTTTGACACAGCTYGAATATATCAAATAACGCCACTGGAAGCAGGCATTTTTCTTTATTTATTTTARTTTGCTGGAATAAGCCAGGTAGTTTCCTAACCAAAATTTCCCACGTTTTCAAGTTCAAAAACTGTCAACACAGAAAGTTGATTTAAGGCAGCTTTGAATAGTTTCTGGCGTGCCCTGARCCACGCTAGTCTGTGGGCTCTGCAGTGTGGGCATTGGAAGATGCTTCGCTTGAGGCCATGGGCAGCTCATGCTACTGGTTCAGAATGGGCTTCCTGCTGCTGACGGGTGACCTGCAGTTTGGTGGAGTGTGATGATTTTGTTAATGCATCATCTCAGGTCTTCTGAAAATCCCGGCCCAAATGCATTTGGAGGGTGATGTTTGCTGCAGTACGGACTTGCACGTGTTATTTGCCTCTCTTGCATCTCCTTGTGTCTCTGGAGGATGCTTAGTTGCATGAAGGTGGTAAACTCTTTGAAATACTGTGTAGATTGCTGGATATACGAACCAGATAAATACAGGTGAACCTTCATACCTGTTACTAGGTTACTTGCCAAAGATGAGTTGCTACAGATACGCCTCCGAGTGTCACAGATTTCACAGAAAAAAATAACGCTGGAAGGGATAGCAAGAGGTCAGGTTGTGCATCCCCTTGCCTGAAGGCAGGACCTGCTCTTCCTAGGCTATTTGTGACAGATGGTTGTCTAACATGTTCTTAAAATTCCGCAGTGATAGAGATTTGTTTACTTTCTTCAAAATGTCATTTGTGGAAAAGCAATTAAATCTGCTTGAATGATCTGACTTTGCCTGGGTTCCATTAGCAATTAGGATCAGTTTTCTTGCTGGTTTCATTTTTTGTGTGCAGACTTTTTGCTTGTGGCTTTTTTGGATTAGAAAGGTTTGTTTGTGGATTTTTTCTTTCTTCTGTTTTTTCTCTGCTTCTTTTCTGGATTGAAATGTGATGATTTTTTTTTTTTTTCTCTTCCTAACATTTCATTTAAGCTAATTTATGTGTCAGCCTCTGCTCTGCCTACTTGGTGGAGGTAGCATGCAGGTCCTCAGGTATTTTGGAAATTTCAATTTCATAGCAATCTTTAAAAAAGAGAAATAAAAAAAAAGAAGCAGTTTTGGGAGTATGCTCTTTTGAATGCAATCTTTTGCTCACAATCCTTGCCTAAGTACTTTTTGCCAATTTCCTTCCTTCTGTTACTTAACTTGACTGAGATGTCAGCTTTCACAGGGTTACCTGCAAATTAATGCATTATGTAATTTAGAGAACATATTTCTGAAGGACATTTAGACTTAAATATTTTTGTGCAAATTCTATTCTAAACGATGTCAAATAGCTAGGCAGGACTATTTCAGGAATTTGATGAAGTGCTGCTGATACTAATAGAGGACAGGAGGCACCAAGGGTGCAGACCGGACAGCTTAATGAGGCTCCATGAGCCTAATGATGCAAAATTACAAACTGCGAAGCTCTGCGCCTGCCACTCAGGCCAGCTTGGAGTGTTCTGCTCCTGGGCAGCTCCAGAGCTGTAGCGTCACATCAGGACTCGGATGTGCTCGTGGTGTTGTGTGGCCACTGCCTGTCATGAAGCCCCTGCCAGGGCTGGTCCTTGCTGAGCTGGTACCRTGTGCTGCTGTAAATCTCGTCGGGTTGTGAGGATGCTCTTGGATTAAGTTGCTGTGGGGAAAACTGGGGAATAAACTGGTGATGCTGCAGGGAAAGGACTGTTTTTGAGTGACGTTTTGGCATGATAGCAGTGCTGTACCTGCAGGCTCCATCGCTTACTGCACCCTTGATTTCTGTGTGCTGCTGGAGGGAGGGCAGTGCAGAAGGGGCAGCGCTGCTCCAAGTGCTCCCTGCCGCCTAGGAAGGTGCCAGGTGCGCCCGGGAGCCGCTCTGCAGCCGGGAAGCGTTCGGAGCTGCGGGGGAAGTGTCATACCCTGGGTAAATGGGTGTTCTGTGCTGGAGAAACACCAAAGCCCGGGGTTGGAGGTAACAGCAAGTACAAAGGCAGATGTACCAGGGACTATTTACAAATACTGGGAGAAAATGAACGCTGCTTTGCTTTCTCGTGACAGCTATTCCTCACCCACAGAAGCTGCCAACCGTGATGWGAAGTCTGTAAAAGTGTTAATGAAGCTCTAGCCAGAGTGACAAAGGATAAGCAAAAATCTGAGAAACTCTTGTCTTTTTCATTGGCTTTTGCCAGAAATTCAAGCAAAAGTGCTGGTCTTGCARCAAGGATAGGCATGCTGGGCTGCAGTTAACTCCTCTCTGCCACATTAATGGACCAAAGTCCTCCTCAGTTACAACTCAGTATCTGAACTGCATGGAAAGGAGCTGGCGTATTATATTTCTGAGCTGCCAAGAGGGAAATCTGCTTTGCTGGATGTTCTTCTAGAAGGACTCTATTTGTTGGGAGGATTTCCTTGTATGAATGTTGAGTATTGATCTAGCCCTTTATGCCAAGTGTCTGCACACAGGCTGGTACCTTCTTCTGAGAGCTGACAGGGGAGTTAGGTAGGGTTTTTTTCCTCCGTGTTTTGAGCACGGGGTTTCACAGCTGCACTAAGAGCAGCAAAATGGAACCCGAGGTATTTTAGTAACCAGGAGATCCAACATTTTCTCCTCTGTTATTTTGCCTTTCCCTTTCACATGATCTTTGACCTCTTGGATGCATTACATGTGTAATACAAATTTAGGAGAATAAGAACCACCACAAACTGCTTATTTTTGTAGGAAAGAGAAATGAGTTCTTTAGTGTGCTGGAGAAAATCCTGCATGAGAACAGTTCATCCAAAGAAAACGTCATCCTCTAATACTCAAGGTCATGGTCACTTTAGCTCATGAGACATAGCTCATGAGACACCAACTCTGGGCATGCATGTCATATCTTCCTGCAAGATGGCCTATATGGGGATTTGATGTAGAAGGCAAGGATGCCCTCTAAATGAGAGTTCCTCTCACCAATGCCACCTTCTACTCTTAAAAATACATCTGTATGTGTGCTTAGCCCAGCTTTGAGGTGTTGGTTGTTTCTTTTTTAGCCTGATAGTGCGATGCCTAATAGTAGTCTGATACTTCATAGTCTGGTGCAGGTTGCACACTTCAAAGGYATGGTCACCAGATGTTTCTACTCTTGATGGCTGACTCTGCATCTTAGCAAGCTGGGAGAGTTTAGAGGAAGTGTTACGTTTCTTTTTCCTTTAGAAAAGAACAAAACATTTTCATTGAATGCAAAATCATTTGAGATAAGTGATGAGATTACTCAGTGAAAGCAGAATAAGAACTTGGAGGGATGTAATTTTTTTTTTTTTTTTAAGCTGCTGACATGACGTGAGATTTGCTGATGCAGTGTGAAGTACAAATGATATGCAACATTCCTTGATAACTACCTGGGAATTCTCATTCCATCAGCAACTTTTGTGTTATCATAAATGAGAYAGCTTGAAAGGCACTTGTTGCATTTTGTATTGCATGCATAAGYCATTTACACTTCAAATGAACTGACCTAGATTATTTTTGATGCTTTTTTTTCTTCCTGACTTCCATAAGCAGTGGAACAATGCTGAATTACTACTCTTTCATATTTATCAAGAATCACTGAATGAGAAGACTGACAAATGAGTACCTTGGTGCAAGGTACTTAGCAATTTGGTTTGTAAAAACTACCTTTCAGAGAGTCAACCTGGGATGTCTCATCACCTTGCAAATTTGTTGATTTTTCTAGATTTTAATTGTGATATATTTTCATGCTCWCATGACAGCTGATACTTCAGAGCATATCAGGAAGGTTTGAGAGATGTGGTTCTGGGTTTCTCTGGAGCCCCCGTCTTGAGCACCAATGTCCAGTTTCTCCTTGCAGGTTTTGAGGAAGGATTGGGKTGCTGAGAGGAGAACAGGGCTCCTTACTAGGCTACAGAGAGCACTGTACTCGCTCTCACACCRAAGACGTTGAGATTTGGTCGGAGAGCATGACCCTCTTTCATGAGTGTTCATGGCTTAGCTGGTCAGTGCATTTTTTTTGCCTGACTCCTGGCTTGCAGTGTTGGGATGTCCCTCCGCCCCATGCCAGGCAGTRGGCAGAGAGGGAGACACTAATGGCAAGCACACCGGACTGGGGTCTTGGGCCATGGCACTGTTGTTYGGTGTGGATTGCATCAGCCTTAGTCATGATGTTGCATACAGCCTGTTTCTCATCCCTTGTCCTCAAGRCTTGCACTCTTAGAGTAACCTGGGCATGTTCATGCCACACAGCAAGCGGCACAGGTTTCTTTGGGCCACGTACGATGGTCCTGAGAGATCATTATTCAGTGTTTTGAGGTGAGATTGCCTGGAGCAAAGTGGGAGCTGTGTTGCAATCCACCTGGTTGATGTTTTCTCTAGCAGGAAGTTTAAGGACAGGCAGTAGGATGGCATGAGGGATGTTAGGTGTCCCTGGGCAACAGTGGTCATTATCACAGTCTTCCTTTGTAGTCTGCAGGCTCTTTCCAGACAGATATAATGACAGCAGCCTCTGTCCTGAGCTTTCTGGAAATAGATTGTCCCCTCCGCACTCCACAGTGTAGTGGGAGGGAGCTACAGCTGAACGATCCGAGGCCGTAAGTTCAGGAGTGAAACACTGGCTGAATCATATTGATGAGTGCAGAGTTTGGTCTTCATCCAAGAGGTGAAATAAAGTTAAGAGCATCTGTCCAAATCTTAAAGGCTTGATGCTCAGCTGTTGTAAATCAGTGCGGTTCACTGGAACTGAAGCTAAGGATCTGGCTGCATGAATTTATCTTTGCAGTGTACAGCAGATGATTAAGTACAAGTGTATGTTGAGGTGATGTGGGCACTGTATAAGGGTGAATCAGGAAAGTGCCTTAAAATCTCCTAATCTGCGACTTGTTCAATCTGTGTCCCTTATCTCTCCCTTTCTATTTCAGTATCTCTGTATTCATCTGGAATGCTCTTGTTGTTGAATATGATGAACGTATAAAAGCCCAGAATGGCTGGGAATGCACTTGTACTGCATTAGAAACAATTATCTGGCATTTCTCGCCCAGATGCAATCCTGGAAAGCATCAGTGCTGCCTGGGACGTGTGCTCTGGCTGCCAGGAGAGGTCAGGGGGAGGTAGATTCTCACAAACTAATTGGTCTCCTGAGATCATGGTTTAAGGAGCGCCTTCGTGTAAAACAATGTACAAACCCAGGATGCAGCCGCTGCTCAGTCAGTTGTTTTCTATACTGACAGTTGTTTTGAGAAAAGAGATGTTTCTATTTCACTGAAGCTCTTCTGGGCCCAAAAGACTTGAGGAAGTAGCATCTCATGGCCAGGTACCTCTGGGTCCATGCGTTCTAGTGAAGAGCAGGACAACTCTGCATCCTAGCAGTTACTGCCGTTCTTTTCCTAACATTTTGGCACTTCCCTCC